>CM069910.1:54321187-54501187 GCA_036172215.1 Camellia granthamiana
GTCATGTGATTCAAGCTCAAATATGCCAATTCCAAACAATTACATACATGCATGCATATATGGTCTTCCAACTCAACAAAACCAATTCAAAACATGCTCTTGACCATTAATTAACTTTGAACACACAAGATTACATATTAAACTCATGGATTCAAGAATCAATGCTTACCTAGAAGCCCAATCTATGGTTAATTCTTGAACTAGACTTCAAATCTCCAAGCTTGAGTCACAAATTATACAATTCTCCCCCTCTCTCTCTCTCTAACAGTCGGCTCTCTCTCCCTTTCTCAAGGTTTGATCAGCCAAAATGAATACATAGGAGAGAATGGTAAGTGTAGTGCCCTTACCCAACAATTCCCACTAACTAACATTAATAATAATAAATAATTGGGCACCAATTTACCAATTTAATCAACTTAATCTGGCCTGAATCAATTTTTCAATTAAGTTTCACCGTAGGCTCTAAAAATTATACCAATCACAATGGCGTAATCAATTTCGGGTTCTGTGGCCGATAAGGCCCTCAATTTAATTCCCGAAGTGGATTATTCAAACAGATTTTCCTACGGTGAACAGATAGAGTTCCAAAACCACATATATCCACATAATGGCACACAAAATCATGCTAAACACATAACCATAAACAAATTAAGGACCAATTTAGCATAATACAGAACAGGGGTATCACAGTCTTCCCCCCTTCAGGAAGTTTGGTCCTCCAAACTTAAGTTACCTTCATCGGGAAACAAATGTGGGTAGCATAGGCGCATTTCCTCCTCTTTTTCCCATGTAGCATCTGTCCCATAGTGTTCTTTCCATTCAACTTTCACCATTGGGATGGATTTGTTTCTCAATTCTTTCACCTGTCGGTCTACAATTCTCTCTGGCCATTCAGCATATTCCATATTTTCATCAATAGCAATCCGGTGATAATCAATCACATGAAACGGGTCTCGGAGGTAGCCCCTCAACATCGACACATGAAACACATTATGGATCTGCTCGAATCCCGGTGGCAAGGCAACTCTATAAGCAACTGGGCCATAGTCTCTCCAGAATCTGGAACGGCCCGATGTAACGGGGCGACAACTTGCCCTTTTTCCCAAATCTGACTTGGCCTTTCATTGGAGAAACACGGATGAACACATGGTCACCAACCTCATACTCAAGAGGTCTTCTCCGAACGTCTGCATAATTCTTTTGTCGGTCTTGAGCTGTTTTGAGCCTTTGGCGAATGGTCTTGATTTTCTCAGAAATGTCTTGCACAATTTCTGGCCCAAGCAAAGCTCTATCCCCGACCTCTGTCCAACAAATAGGTGATCTACACCTCTTACCATACAAAGCCTCGTATGGTGCCATACCGATGCTGGAGTGGAAGCTGTTATTATAGGCAAATTCTGCAAGCGGCAAATAATCTTCCTAACTCCTTTGAAAATCCAAAGCGCACATGCGAAACATATCTTCCAAAGTCTGTATTGTTCGTTCTGACTGCCCATCTGTCTGTGGGTGGAATGCGATACTAAACCTTAGTTCTGTTCCCATAGCTTCCTGCAAACTCTTCCACAATCTAGATACAAATTTCGGATCTCTATCCGACACAATAGACACTGGAACTCCGTGTAAACGGACAATCTCATCAACATAAATGGTGGCCAATCTATAAGCAGTAAACGTAGTTTTGACAGGCAGAAAATGCGCAGATTTAGTCAGTCTATCAACTACAACCCAAACAGAATCCATACCTCGTGAAGTCCGAGGTAAGCCGACGACGAAATCCATAGTCACATGTTCCCACTTCCACTCGGGAATAGGGAGAGGTTGAAGTAGACTGCCTGGTTTCTGATGTTCAGCCTTAACTTGCTGGCACTAAAGACACTTGGACACATATTCTGCAATCTCTTTCTTCATCTTAGGCCACCAATAGGTTTGTTTCAAATCCCGGTACATTTTATTGTTGCCGGGGTGCATAGCAAATACAGATCTGTGGGCTTCATCTAAGACTTTCTTCTTTAGTTCTGGGATATCGGGGACACACATTCTGTTCCGGAATTTCAACAGTTCATTCTCAATGCTGAACTCTGTTTTGGGACTCGTCTCAAATTCGTCAATCACCTTTCTAAGGGACTCATCCTCTTTCTGTTTCTGCTTGATTTCATCAATGATTGCCGGCTCGGCTGTAATGGCGGCTATCAATCCGCCCGGTTCACATACCACCACTTCAATTTCAGACTTCTCAAAGTCTTGTAAAATCTCCCTTTGCTCAGTAAGCAAGCAAGCCATACTCCCTGTTGATTTTCTGCTCAAAGCATCAGCCACTGTATTAGCCTTCCCGGGGTGATACTGAATCTCTAGATCGTAGTCTTTTATCAGTTCTAGCCATCTTCTCTGACGCATATTCAACTCTTTCTGTGTGAAGAAGTATTTCAGGCTCTTATGATCCGTGTAGACTTCACACTTTGCCCCATACAAGTAATGCTGCCAGATTTTCAAGGCAAAAACAACCGCGGCCAACTCTAGGTCATGTGTTGGATAATTCTTCTCATGTGGCCTCAACTGTCGAGAGGCGTAAGCAATAACCTTCCCGTTCTGCATTAACACACAACCCAAACCTTTATAAGATGCATCACTGAAAATTAAAAAAAATTTCGTACCTGAAGGCAAGGTTAAAATTGGTGCAGTGGTCAATCTTGTTTTCAGTTCTTGGAAGGCAGATTCTCTTTCATCATTCCATTCAAACGGTTGCCCTTTACGTGTCAATTGGGTAAGAGGCACGGCTAATTTTGAAAAATCTTTTACAAACCTCCTGTAGTACCCAGCTAAACCCATGAAGCTACGGACTTCTGTCACATTAGTTGGTGTAGGCCAATTCACAATTGCCTCGATTTTCTGCGGGTCTCGTTCTGAACGCTGTTTTCTCCACATCCTCTGCCTTAACCTTCAGCTGATGATACCCGGATCTCAAATCAATCTTAGAAAACACCTGTGATCCCTGCAACTGGTCAAATAAATCATCAATACGGGGGTAGGGGGTATTTGTTCTTTACTGTTACCTTATTCAATTCCCGATAGTCGATGCATAGGCGCAAGGTACCATTCTTCTTTTTCACAAATAACACTGGTGCACCCCAAGGTGAAGTACTAGGTCGGATAAACCCCTTATCAAGCAGGTCTTGCAACTGTTCTTTCAATTCCTTCATTTCAGCAGTAGCCATTCTGTAGGGAGTCTTAGAAATTGGCTGGGTGCCTGGTACAATCTCAATAGCAAATTCTATCTCCCTGTCTACCAATTCCCCCGGTAATTCATTTGGGAACACATCTGGGAATTCTCTAACAATAGGTACATCATTCAGTTCAACACTCACAGGTTGTTCAGTCAACACATAGCACAGATAACCCTGGCACCCTTTCCTGATCAGTTTACATGCTTTCATTGCAGATATCAAATAAGGTGGAGGCACTACCCCATTACCCACAAACACAATTTCTTTTTGTTCTGGTGGCCTAAATACAACCCTCTTTGTCACACAATCTATGGTGGCACAATATTTGGTCAACCAATCCATGCCCAAAATTACATCAAAGTGTCTAAAGTTTAAGGGCAACAAATCTACATATAGGGTAGCATCCTCAATATGCATGTCACAAAACCGATATATATATAATCACATGACACAGATTCCCCCGATGGAGCAGACACACATAACAAATATGGCAATAATTCTAGCGGTCTTTTCAGTCTAGATGCAAATGTATATGTCACAAATGAGTGTGTTGATCCAGAATCAATTAATACAAAGGCATCCTGATTACATATTGAAATAGTACCTGAGACAATGGCATTGGCATTACATGTATCGCCCGGAACAAGTGCAAAAACTCTCCCCTGTCTCACTATATCCCCAGTAGGAGCAGATCTCAAGGTATTTCCCGGCTTTGGAACCGATGTTGTTGAACTAGCTGCCAGTTTTCCACTGTTCTGGTTACATTCTCGGGCCATGTGCCCTTGCTTCCCACACTTGAAACAGGCTCCTGATGTATGGTAACAGACTCCACGGTGCCTTTTACTACAAATGTTGCACAGGGGAGCTGTGTCTCGGGAAGAACTTGAAGTAGTGGAGGAGCCCGTATTTTACTTTTTCAGAAATTTCTTCTTCGAAAAGAAGCCTTGCCTTTTGTTACCCTTCCACTCAGTTACTGGCTTAGCTTGTCTAGCTATATTAGCCTCTGATATGATGGCCCTGTCAAGCACCCCAATGTACGTTTCCAACTTTAGAACATTCACCCTCTCTAGGATGTCACTGCAGAGTCCACCTTCAAAGTGTCTTGCCTTCTTATAATCGGTGTCAATCACGTGTGGTGCAAATCTGGCCAATTTAGTGAACTTGGCCTCATACTCAGCCACTGTCATGCTATCTTGCTTGAGTTCCATAAACTCGGCTACTTTCCTATCCCGAACACATTGCGGAAAATACTTGTCATAAAAGATCTCCAGAAATTTTACCCAATCCATATCTTTATGATTTTCTCACATCAACATCCACCATCTCCTTGCTTCGTCTTCTAGCATAAAAGTGGCTAGAAGCACTTTCGGAGTCTCTGAACAGGGGAACACTTCAAATAGCTTTTCGATGCCGAGGACCCATGCTTCGGCTTTCAAAGGATCTAATCCCCCGTGGAACTGTGGTGGTTTCATCTTCTTGAATTCCTTGGTGAGAGCTATAATCCGGTCATCATTCTGGTTATCTGGCACGGGTGGTGCCGGAGGTGGAGGTGGCGGGTGTGGTTACTGCCACTGCTGTTGCCACTCTTGTTGCTGTCTCAAAGCCTCTGCCATTTCCTGAATCAGTCTTTCCATTCTGTCCAGTCGGGCAGTGGAAGATTCCTCTATCTCATCACCTCTGGTTCTCACCATCTGATTAAACTTGCATTATATTTTATACAAAAGATACACAAGTGCACATATACTAAGAAGCACGTATATTCAGATAATTGGCAATGCAAGTAGTTCACAACTTATAACATATTCTTGTTCATATCAAACATTTAAGCATATAATCAATGCTTCCAAATTCACGCTTATTACATGAATGCATCCTAGATCTCATCTAGACGCTTATTGCTCTTTTTCGACAAGTGTGTGAGTTATTAACTCGTGCTCTGATACCACTCTTTCACAACCCCAACCCGGCCCTATGGGTTAAGGACATGACCGGCCAGTAATCCCATGATTACCTACGGCCTCAAACCAAAACGGACATATCTTGTCAGAGTAAAGGGGCCAAACGAAAGCAAAAATTTAAAACTTTGTCCATAGAGCGGTGCTTATATGCACATCAAACAAACCATACTCATAAATGTTAATAACCCACGTCAAAAGTATAGTAGCATAAACTTCTTTACAACAGGATCTACTAAACTGAGCCAACCCATATCAGACTACATACAAATGTACACAAAACCCTTGCCAACAGAACCAAAATATGATTACATAACAAACTGGCAAGGACGGGTCTCGCACGTGAGACACAAGGCTGACTCTCCAAAACTCGTGTTGTTCATGGTAGACTTCACTGGGGCTGGGTTTGTACTTCTCTTGGCTCACCTACAAAAACATGAATGAGCGTGAGCGATAGCCCAGTGAATAATATCAATTACAGAATTTATGCGACAAGACGTAGAACAACGTTTTCTAAACGGCCTTGGGCCCAATTCATTTCTGTAGTTAATATATATAAGGGTAATTTAGATCATAGTTCCGCACACACTGGCCTTTTACTCATTCAGCATTACATTCATTACAAAGCGGCCTTCGGCTCATTTGATTATGTCAAAACGGCCTTCGGCCCAATCATTCATTTTCAAACGGCCTTTGGCCCACTTATTCATTTCAAAACGGCCTTTGGCCCACACATTCGTATCCAAACGGCCTCTGGCCCACACATTCGTATCAAACGGCCTTTGGCCCACACATTCGTATCAAAACGGCCTTTGGCCCACCCATTCGTATCGAACGGCCTTTGGCCCACGCATTCGTATCGAACGGCCTTTGGCCCACACATTCGTATCAAAATGACCTTTGGCCCACACATTCGTATCAAAACGGCCTTTGGCCCACACATTCGTATCGAACGGCCTTTGGCCTACGCATTCGTATCGAACGGCCTTTGGCCCACACATTCGTATCAAAACGGCCTTTAGCCCACACATTCGTATCAAACGGCCTTTGGCCCACTCATTCATGTCAAAACGACCTTGGGTCCATTCAGGTTTATCAAAACAACCTTCGGTCCATTCAGGTTTATCAAAACGACCTTTGGTCCATTCATGTTCAACTTACATCCACAATCCCAATTAGCAGTTCATAAGCTTTAAGGGAATAAATAATTGAACATTCATAAGCATTCAAATATCGATATTACTCACAGTGATCGGTTGATTGGTTCACCCTGGAACTCGACCCTACACATGCCATGAACATAAGAGGGTCATTAACAATTCAATCCGTTCAAAATTCACATTTTTCTCTTTAGGCTTCATCCTTATCTCTTTAAATCATTCACAATGTTTAACATATGCCTAAGAGTGCTTGCAAGTGAAAGAGAACGGAAAACGAAACACAAAATGCAAAAACAGAATTTCAGAAAATAGGGTCCCCGCTCGAGCATGGGATTCCCCGCTCGAGCGGACACTTAAGTCTGCAGAAGTACTGGTTGCCTCAAATCCCGCTCGAGCGTGAACCCCTCCGCTCGAGCGGACTTCCTGTCTACATAGCTCCCCGCTTGAGCGGGAATTATGTCTGCAGAAAAATACTAGGAGCTCGATTTCTCCGCTCGAGCGGACCCTTCCCCCGCTCGAGCGGAAGTCAGAATTCTGGAAATTCCAGATTGTGTTCTTGAGCTTTAGTTCAATTTCCCAGCTACCATTCTTGCATGTAAAGGCTCAACCTCACATATGATCATACTAACATGGTATAAACACCGAAACACATCATCATGGAGCCTAATTTCAAGGATTAAACACTTGCATGCTTCAAATTGACACCAACTCACTTCTATCATTCATATTCATACATTCAAAGCTCCTATCTCCATAAATTGTACATGCATGTGGTATATCACTTTCATCCTTAGTTCATATGATGAAAAGATGGTCAAGTACATGGCTTTCAACCAAAATGCAACATAAGTCATGTGATTCAAGCTCAAATATGCCAATTCCAAACAATTACATACATGCATGCATATATGGTCTTCCAACTCAACAAAACCAATTCAAAACATGCTCTTGACCATTAATTAACTTTGAACACACAAGATTACATATTAAACTCATGGATTCAAGAATCAATGCTTACCTAGAAGCCCAATCTATGGTTAATTCTTGAACTAGACTTCAAATCTCCAAGCTTGAGTCACAAATTATACAATTCTCCCCCTCTCTCTCTCTCTAACAGCCGGCTCTCTCTCCCTTTCTCAAGGTTTGATCAGCCAAAATGAATACATAGGAGAGAATGGTAAGTGTAGTGCCCTTACCCAACAATTCCCACTAACTAACATTAATAATAATAAATAATTGGGCACCAATTTACCAATTTAATCAACTTAATCTGGCCTGAATCAATTTTTCAATTAAGTTTCACCGTAGGCTCTAAAAATTATACCAATCACAATGGCGTAATCAATTTCGGGTTCTGTGGCCGATAAGGCCCTCAATTTAATTCCCGAAGTGGATTATTCAAACAGATTTTCCTACGGTGAACATATAGAGTTCCAAAACCACATATATCCACATAATGGCACACAAAATCATGCTAAACACATAACCATAAACAAATTAAGGACCAATTTAGCATAATACAGAACAGGGGTATCACACAAACGGTCGTCAATTTCATGATGCAAAACAATGTCATGTAGCCATGGTTCCCGCTGCAAGACACGTCAATTCCAGTGACCAAGAATAACACTCAGAAGGGAGGACAAAAAACAGTCCCTGTAGCCCCCCAGCACACCAGGACCAAGGAGCACTCTCACCAGCCTTCAAGGGAGGTCAAGCGAAGAGAGTCAATGAAGGGAGATTCACGGAGGACGCATCCTACCAAAGAAGCTGACCCCAAAGAACATCGGCATGTTCAGGGGAAGGAACTCTATTTCGACGTAACTAATGGAGAGAAGTCCAAGAGGACTCACAATGACACCGGAAGCAGCGCGCCGAAAAGGCTAAAATTCGAAGATAGCCGAGCTCCTGGACGGACCAAGGAGGATTTGAGGGATTACCTCCAGAGGAAACAACAAAATGCCGAAGTAACCTCCCCAGTCAAGACGAGAACGCCGTTTTCGGTAGAGTTGGACAAATTTGAGGCCCCGAAAAAGTTTAGTATGCCGAGGTTCCAAATATACGACGGTAAGTCAAACCCCAACTTTCACGTCAGCTTGTACCTGAACTCGATGGCACTATACACCGAAAACGAGCCGTTACTCTGTAAGGTGTTTCCCTCGTCCTTCGAGGAAATTGCATCGGACTGGTTTCACAAGTTGCCGAAAGGAACTGTGAAAACTTAGGAAGGCCTAGCCGAGATGTTTGTGGCTAAGTTTGTGACAAACAAGCTACAGCCATTAAGGGTGGACTCCCTGATGGCTCTGAGAATAAATGAGGATGAAAGCCTAAGAACCTATGCCAAAAGGTACTATGAGGTATTCAATCGGATACCAGAATGCAACCAAGAGGTGGCGGTCGTGTCTTTTAAGAACGGCCTAAAAAATGATTGTCTACTTCGAAAATCATTGGCAAAAACACTGCCAAAAAGTATAGAGGAATTAATGGCCAGAATAGAGAAGTATGCCAGGGCCGAGGAAGACACGCCGGGGACAAAGGCGTCGAAGCAAGAGAAGGGAAACGGCTCGCCGAAGCGAGGCCGAGGTAATGGCGGGAACAACAAACAAGAGACAAGATTAAAGGCTGCGCAGGCAGTCACAACCATATTCCGAATCCCAATTTACAAAGTCTTGGAGAAAATCCAAAGTCAGCCTTATTACAGAGCACCAGTAAAGGCCCCTGGTGAATTTATGGAAAAAAGCCTTGGCAAGCACTATGCTTACCACAACGAAAATGGGAACCTGACTCAGGGTTGTAGAGCCCTGAAGGCACATCTGAAAGACCTGGTAAGGCAAGGTCATTTAGGGGACCTTATAGACGAGGCCAGAACAAGGGAAGAGCAAGCAAGACTGCCTCAGGCACCGGCAGCACCGCCTCCTCCACCAGCACCACAACCGCAGGCAGGCGGACCTCAAGTGATCAATGTGATTCACTCGAAGGTCAATAAGAACGAAATACATGAGGAGACACAGAAGGTAAAACACTTGCGACATGTGTACCAGGTCAGGCAGAAAAAACCTAAGACAGACGAGTGCCAGGGACCAGTGGTGTCCTTTACTGAAAACGACCTAGAGATGGTGCAGCATCCACACAAGGATGCCTTGGTAGTATCCCTCCAGGTTGGGGGAGTGCCAAGTGAAGCGCATCTTAATCGACCAGAGCAGCTCATATGATATCATGTATGTCAGATGTTACAAGGAGCTTGGCCTTCACCAAGATGACCTAGAGCAGTCCAATGGCCCAATGGTTGGGTTCAATAGAATGCCGACATGGCCCCTGAGAGTAGTTAGTTTGGAAGTACAGGCTAGCACCAAGAGGATAAAAACTGAGTTCACAGTAATTGACACTCTCTTCCCTTATAATGCTATCTTGGGAAGACCATGGCTGCATGCAATGGGGGTTGTTCCCTCAACATTGCACTAGTTGTTGCGATTCCCAACAGAGCATGGAATTGAAGAGGTCAGAGGGGATCAAGTACAGGCAAAGAATTGCTCAATGGCAGCAATGAAATCCACCTGCAACATACGAGAAGCAGAACCAGCAGAGATTGAAGATGAGGACATGGAAGTCCTGGAGGACGTCGATAAAGAGCCAGCCAAGAAGAGTGAGTAAGCCCTGAAAAAAGTCTTTGTCTAGCAAGGGGACGAAGAGCGCTACTTCCTTCTCGGCTCGGGCTTGGCTGAGGAAGAGAAAAAAGAGCTAGAGGCGTTCTTAAGGGCAAACCTTGAGGTGTTTTCCTGGACGTCGTACGAGATGCATGGCATTGACCCCGAGGTCACTTGTCATAGACTGAATATGGATAGGTCGGCTAAACCTGTCATCCAACGAGCAAGAAGGCCGACGTTGATACATGTCAAGGCAGTAGAAGAGGAAGTAGATAAACTTCTAGAGGCCAGGGCCATTCGAGAGGTAAATTACCTGACATGGTTATCAAACACAGTAGTTGTGAAGAAAAAGAATGGGAAATGGAGGGTCTGTGTAGACTTCACCATCCTGAACAAGGCTTGTCCCAAAGACAGTTTCCTACTACCCAAGATCGACCAATTGGTGGATGCCACTACAAGGCATGGAAGGATGATGTTATGACCCGAACCCGCCCCTATGGGTTAAGGCCATAACCGGCCAGTAACCATGAGATTACCTATGGCCTCAAACCAATTTAAGATAAAACTCATCAGAGTAAAAGGGGCCAAACAGAAGCAATTTAAAAACTTTGTCCATAGAGCCGTGCTTATATGCACATCATAACATTTCAAACATACATATATTAATAACTCACAACAGAAAGTATAGCAACATAAAATTTTGTACGGACAGGATCGTTCAAAACTGAGTCAACCAGACAAAACTATATACAAACGTACTCAAAAGCTTCGCCGACATGACAATATAGAACAGAATGACATAAAGGCGAAGGCAAGTCTCGTGCGTGAGACGTAAGGGCTGACTCTCCAAAACTTAGGTTGTTCCACACAGGCTTCACTGGGGCTGGGTCTGGACCTCTCTTGGCTCACCTACAAATACATGAATGAGCGTGAGCGATAGCCCAGTGAATAATATCAAATAAAGAATATACGTTGGAACAATATACATCAAACGGCCTTGGGCCCAATTTGCATTTCTAACTAATACATACATACATAGACATATGTAAGTTAAGTAACTGAAGTTCTAAACACATTCTACCGCCTCGGGCCCAATTCATTCATGTCCATTGGCCTTTGGCCCAATCATTTATCAATCGGCCTTTGACCCAATCATTTATCAATCGGCCTTCAGCCCAATCATTCATGCCAATCGGCCTTTGGCCTAATCATTTATCAATCGGCCTTCGGCCCATATTTTATCAAACGGCCTTCGGCCCGATCATTTACATCAATCGGCCTTCAACCCAATCATTTATGTCAATCAGCCTTTGGCCCAATCATTTATCAATCGGCCTTCAGCCCACATTTTATCAAACGGCCTTCGACCCAATCATTTATATCAATCGGCCTTCGGCCCAATCATTTATCAATCGGCCTTTGGCCCAATCATTCATGTCAATTGGCCTTTGGCCCAATCATTTATCAATCGGCCTTCGGCCCACATTTTATCAAACGGCCTTCGGCCCGATCATTTATATCAATCGGCCTTCGGCCCAATCATTCATGTCAATCAGCCTTTAGCCCAATCATTTATCAATCGGCCTTCGGCCCACAGTTTATCAAACGGCCTTCGACCCGATCATTTATATCAATTGGCCTTCGGCCCAATCATTCATGTCAATCGGGCGCATAGGCCTTTCAGACTTTTATATCAAACTGTGTCCACCATTCAATTTAATGAACTTTACATACTTACATAGAAGTAGCAATTGGACAACAACATATGTCAGATATTACTCACAGTGATCGGCTTGTAGATTTGCCCTGGAGCTTGACCCTACACATCACATAACATATACGGGTCACAAATAACTTAATATGTTCTTTAACATACTCCTCTTTAGGCTTTATTCTTATCTCATTAACTCATTTACAATGCTTAACATATGCCTAAGAGTGCTTACAAGTGAAAGAGAACGGAAAACAGAACACAGAATGTAATTTCAGAATTTCAGAATATAAGGTCCTCGCTCGAGCGTGGACTTCCCCGCTCGAGTGGACCCTTAAGCCTGCAAAAGTACTGGTTACCTTAAATTCCCGCTCGAGTGTGAACTCGGCCGCTCGAGCGGACTACCTGTCTACATAGCTCCCCGCTCGAGCGTCAACTTCCCCCGCTCGAGCGGAAACCATGTCTGTTAAAAATGCTGGGAGCACGATTTTCCCGCTCGAGCGGCACTTCCCCCGCTCGAGCGGACACCAAAAATCTGGGTTTCCCAGATTGAGTTCTTGAGCTCCAATTCGATTTTCAACCAGCAATTCATGCATGTTATGGCTCAAAATTCACATTTACACATGCTAACATGCTACCAATACAAGATTACAACATTAGGAAGCTCAATTCCTTATATCATTTACATGCATGTCTCCAATTAATCCAAATTCATCACCAACATATCAAATTCCAACATGCAAAGCTCATACCTCCATGATCTATTCTTGCATGTGAGAAATATACATTCATATTAACTTAATTGGTGAAGAGAGGTTCAAATACATGGTTTTCAAACAATATCCAACATAAACCACACACGTTGTGCTCAAACATGGAGATTCATGTCCATTTCTTACATGCATTTGTTCTAAGCCTCTAAATTCAACATATATAACTCAATTCCCTTACATTCAAACTAATTCATGCTCTTGGCCATCTATCAAACTTGAATTCACAAATTTACAAACAAAAAGCCAAGAGTTTACTTACCTAAGAGTTCAATCTCCCAAATCATAACAAAATCTTGGGTTTAATCTTCAAGTTCCCCAATCCTTGAGCCAAAATCACCCCATTCTCTCCCCCTCTCTCTAACAGCCGGCCCTCTCCTATTTTCTCTTAGAGTTGATCAGCCAAAATGCACTAAGGGGAGAGATTTGAGGGTGTAGAGTTTATACAATATAACCCACTAACTATTATTTAATAATATTAAATAATTGGGGACTAAATCATCAATATTAATCTGATTAATTTGATCCAAATAAATTTTCAATTAAATTTCACCGTAAGTTCTAAAAATCATGCCAATCACAATGGCGTAACCAATTCCGGGTTCTGTGGCTGATAAGGTCTCCAATTTAATTTCCAAAGTAGATTATTCAAACAGATATTTCTACGGTGAACAGATAGGACTTCAAAATCACATATGGCACATAAAATCATGCTAAACACATAATCATACTCATATTAGGGACCAATTAACGTAATACAGAATAGGGGTATTACAGATGAGCTTCCTAGATGCATACAAGGAGTACCACCAGATAGCTATGTACCTCCAAGATGAGGAAAAGACTGTATTCATCACCCCAAAAGGGCTATATTGCTACAGAGTGATGCCTTTTGGGTTGAAAAATGCAAGAGCAACTTACCTGAGATTGGTGACCGAGATGTTCAAGCACCTAATAGGCAGAACGATGGAAGTATACATAGATGACATGGTCGTGAAGACCAAGGAACCTGAGGATCATCTGGATGACTTAAAGGTAGTTTTTGACATCCTTAGAACATATTGGCTTCGACTCAATGCATCGAAGTGCGCATTTGGAGTTGGGTCTGGTAAGTTCTTAGGAAACTTGGTTACCAGAAGGGGCATTAAGGCTAGCCTAGATCAAATCAAGGCCATCTTAGAATTAAAGAGCCCAACATCGGCAAAGCAAGTGTAGATGTTGACTAGAAGGGCTGCAGTCCTGAATAGATTCATAAGTAAAAGCTCTAACAAGTGTAAACCTTTCTTCAGCTTAGTGAAGAAAGCCACAGACTTCTTATGGACAGAAGAGTGCGAAGTCGCCTTGGCCGACTTGAAAAAGCATTTGACCACAGTTCCAATCCTCTCAAATCCAGTGCCTGGAGAGGAGCTGTTCTTATACTTGGCAATTTCAGAATATACAGTACGTGTAGTAGTGATTAGAGAAGAAAATGAAGAACAAAGGGCAGTTTACTACGTGAGTAAAACCTTAGAAGATATAGAGACCAGATATATACCCTTGGAGAAGTTAACACTGGCTTTAGTAATGGCTTCTAAGAAGCTAAATCATTACTTTCAAGCCCAAAAAATTGTGGTGTTAACTGAGCATCCCTTGAAATCCCTGTTGCAGCAGGGAGATCTGACGGGCAGAATAGCCAAATAGGCAGTGGTGTTGGGCCAATATGACTTGGAATTCAGACCCAGAACAGCAATCCAAAGCCAAGTTTTGGCCGACTTCATGACCGAGTTCACACCAAGCGCAATCACACATCGGGCTCCGTTGAGCCGAGGTGAACAAAAAGAAACCCAGTTAGGGATAGCCAAACAGAGGAAAGAAGAGAAACTTAGGCCATGCAGTATTTACATCGGCGACTCCTTCCGACTGTTTGTTAATGGGAGTTCAAACTGACAAGGAGCGGGGGCAGGAGTAGTTCTAGTATTGCCGGATGGACAGGTACTGGAACAATCCATTCATTTGTGGTTTAGGGCCTCAAACAATGAAGTAGAGTATGAAGCATTGATCGCAGGATTAAAGCTGGCAGCAGCAATGGAAGCCAATGAGGTAATAGTCTTCTGTGACTCCTAGCTTATTGTCAACCAAGTAACAGGCGAATACGCAGCCCGAGATGAAAGGATGTCGGCCTATGCAAAGGAGGTAGGCAAACTGGTAGCCTTATTCCAGAATTGCCAACTACAGCAAGTTAGCCGAGATGACAACAGCCATGCTGATGCTCTAGCCAACTTGGCTAGTGCAATGAAACCTGGAGAGGCAAGGACGATAATGGTGGACTACTTGTCAGGTCCAAGCATAGAACCACTAAACACAGAGCATGAAGCAATGTGTGTGGAAATGGGACCAAGCTGGATGGATGCAATAATAGTATTCCTTAAAGAGGGAAAACTACCAAATGACCATAAAGAAGCACACAAGATCAGACTGAAGTCGGCAAGACGACTTCAGTCTGACAGTAAAAGGACATCTCTACAGAAGATCTTTTACTGGACCCCTTTTGAGGTGTGTGCATCCTTCACAAACTGAAGACTTCTTGTATGAGATACATGAAGGAGTATGCGAAAGCCACACTGGGGGTAGATCATTTGCTCATAGGGCCATAACTCAGGGGTACTGGTGGCCTTATATGTAGAAAGATGTTGAAGCCTATGTCAGAAAATGTGAGAAGTGTCAAAGGTTTGCACCTTTGATACATCAACCACCGGCAGACTTGAACCCTGTGTCCATCCCTTAGCCATTTGCCCAGTGGGGCATGGATCTTGTTGGACAATTGCCTCAAGCAACTGGACAGAGGAAGTACTTGCTAGTGGCAACAGATTACTTTACCAAGTGGGTAGACGCTGAACCCCTTGCAAAAATTCGGGACATTGATGTGAAGAACTTCATATGGAAGAATATCATCACCAGGTTTGGGATCCCAAGAGTAATAATAGCTAATAATGGTACATAGTTTGACAATAAGCTAATCAAGAGTTTCTGTGCAAAGTACAAAATCAAGAATTATTACTCTACTCTAAGCTTCCCTCAAAACAATGATCAAGCAGAAGCATCCAATAAAGTCGTCTTGGATGGGATCAAGAAGAAGATGGAAGTAGCTAAGGGAAGGTGGGTGGAAGAGTTACCTAGCGTACTTTGGGCATATTGGACTACGCCGAGAAGATCAACTGGGGAATCCCCATTTGCCATGGCTTTTGGCACAGAGGCAGTAATCCCATTAGAGATCGGCATCCCAGGGATCCGAACCCAGGGAGTAGAGAATGGGACTAATAATACATTCTTAGCCCGAGATCTGGACCTATTGGAAGAAAGAAAAGAGAAAGCAGCAATTCAACTGGGGGCATACCAGTAGCAGCTTGCCAGGGCTTATAACAAGAGGGTCAACCCAAGAGAATTCCAAGTTTGGGACCTCGTCCTGAGAAAGGTTGTTGGCAACAAGAAGGATCCCAGAGAGGGCAAGCTTGGCCTAAACTTGGAGGGACCTTATAGAATCATTTCGGTCTTGGGCAATAGGACATATCGGCTTGAAGACAGTGAAGGCAAAAAGTTGCCAAGACCTTAGAATACTTGCAATCTGAAGTTTTTCTATCATTAGATTTTCTTAATTTTTCTTGTTATTAGCCGAAGTAATAATAAAGTTTTAACTTGATTTTTTTTTTTTTACACTTGTGTAGTATGACTGATCAACAACTTAGCGATGTTTCTAATTGAAACATGACGAATGGCTTAGAGTTATTATATGGCAGAGTTCCTACTTGCATATAATATAGTTGAACTAAGTTGGCAATGTTTCTGATTGAAACATGACGAATGGCTTAGACTTATTATATGGCAGAGTTCCTACCTGCATATAATAGAGTTGAACTAAGTTGGCGATGTTTCTTATTGAAACATGACGAATAACTTAGACTTATTATATGGCAAAGTTCCTACTTGCATATAATAGAGTTGAACTAAGTTGAATTAACCTGGATTTGCCATATCGGCAGAGTCAAACACAGGTTGAAACTAAGTGCATTTTGATAAGATTAACAGGGAGACCAAGGTTGATGACCTCAGCTAGCCTCTGTTTGAATCTGATCTCGGCAACAAGATCAATGCCACATACTTAATGAGAACCCAAGTGGAACTTAAGTTCACATTAGGGGGCAGAGAGCTGGAGAATAATGCTTGGAAGTTGGAATTTACAAGCTAAAGTCAGTTTAACACTTATTGAAATTTTAAGAAAAATTTACAAGTTGAAGTTAACCCGAGGTTATGTTAAAGGAAGATTGGTTTAACACTTGTTAAAATTTTAAGAAAAATTTACAAGTGTTAATTAACCCGAGGTTATGTTGAAAAAGGATTGGTCTTAACACTTGTTGAAATTTTAAGAAAAATTTACAAGTTAAGCCAAGGTTCTATTGAAATAATAGAAGACAAAGTTCCTGATGAGTAAAGAGTGAAGTGGCAAGTTGTAAATAACACTTGTGAAAATATTATGATAAAATATTTTCAAGTGTTAGGCCAAAACCGAGATAAACTACTAGTGGGTATAGCCGAAGTATTTCACACTGAGAAGATTACACAGTTAAGGTGTACACATGTAAATTATTCTAAGTATAGAATCATACAAAAGGAAGACAAACATACAATCACATTGAAAGAAGAAAGTTATACTTGCATTCAAATAAGGAAGTTAAAATACAAAAAGGCACTTCGGCCTGATATTGGAGATTACTTGTTCAGAATAGACAAAGGCACATCGGCCAAATAAAAGCTTACATAAACAAAGTACAAAGAAAAAAGATCATAAACGAAACTACTCGGCATCGGCAGCGAGTTGTGTCTCACCCCCAGAAGACAATTGGGAAGACTTTTCAGCAACCTTCTCAGCCGCAAGCTCAGCATCGATCTCTTGAAATGTTTGATTGAGGCTCTTCTCGGTGATTGGCACCTCGGAGTTTGTCTTCTGAGATGAGGCATCCTTTGAGACCTCATCCTTCTCATCCTGAGTCAAGTTCAAGACTTGCTCATTCAGAGTTGGGGACTCGGCTCCAGTAGCCTCTTCCATCTTCTCGGCCTCAGCTTCCTCCTCGGACTCAGCCTCGGATTGGCTTAGAGTATGGGGGAATAGTAGGACGAGGCTGCCAGCATCCTTTAGAGAAGAGTCCTCGGGGACAGCCAACGCCTTCAGAGCAGCCATCCAACCAAGGGTGTAGCCCTTGTTGCATGCATGTCTAACTTGTCTCTTGTAGTCTTTTTTGACGTCAGCTGCCCCCTTGTCGTATGCTTTCTCATCGGCTGCTTTTGTGGCCAAGGCAACATGAAGCTCGGCTTGAGCTTTAGCAGTTTTTATTTCAGCCTCATTCTTTTCGGCCTCAAGGACCTTCTTAATGGCCTCTACAGTATCTGCTTTTTCCTCGGCCTCATCTTCAGCTTTTTTGGCTTCCTCAGCCTGGTCTGTTAAAGTCTTCATCTTGGCCTCAGCCCTGTTAATAACCCTTTGCAAGCTAGCAGCCTCCTTGTGTGACGACCCCACCGCGTATAATGATTAGAACTTAATTAATTAAGGAGATTTGAAATTTAATTGTCAATTATTCTAATTTAATCTGGGATTTAAGAAAAATTATGAAGGCTGATTCGTATATGATTCTATTGAAAATTTATTTTGGAATTAGAAATTGAAAGCCAACATGGCTCAAGAGAGTATAATTGGTGAATTGAATTAGTTTAATTTCGAGTATCGGACCGTATGGGAGCTTAATTAAATATTCGATTCAGATCTATAAAATTGATATTTTATTAATTGGGTCCGAATTGGAGTTGATTAAGTCAATAGGATTGAGAATTGTGACTAGTATAAATTGAATTTAATTGTGAGGTGTCCAATTTGAATATGTAATTTATTGATGAAAATTTGAGTCTGATCAGAAATTGAAGGCCTAAATGATTTGGGAAATCAAAATTGAGGATGATAATAAGTTTAATTTAATATTTGGAGCCTTTTGAGAGTTTGATTAAAAATCTAATTCAGAATGATAAATTTTAATATAATTAATTAGGCTTTAAAGGAAGTCAAATTAGATGAATTAAATTATGTGAAATTTACGATTAGTTGTAATTATTTTAATTATGTGTTGGTTAAGATTTATTAAGATTAAGTGTTATTTAATTAAGCTAATCTTAGTCATAAATTAAATTAAGGAAAAATCTAGAATTGTGAGTGTGTGTAGGTGTGCAGAGAAACATGTATAGGTGTGCTGAGAAATCTAATTGTGTGTATGAAAAATGATTTGGTGCCCGAATGAGCCCCGCCCCGAATGCCCCGAGAGAGAGAGAGAAGATCGGGGAAGACGACCGCAGCTCGTCGCCTCGCCGCCCGCCGTCGTAGCCGCCCAATCGTCGCCCGCCGTCGCTCGTCATAGCAGCTCCAGCTCGTCGCAGCGCCACCTCTACCTCGCCGCCCCACCTCTGCCTCGCCGCCCCCGCCTCCGCCCCCTGCCTCAGCCCAGAGTTTGTTGGCCCCCTCCCCTCCCCTCCTTCTCTTCCTCCCCTCCTTCTCTTCTTCATCTTCTTTCTTCTGCCGAAAAAAAAAAAATACAAAAACGACGACGTTTTTGTGTATTAGGGGCATTCGGGGCTCCCACATTCGGGCTCCCAATCACAGCTCTTGTGTGTATATATGTTTAAGAGATGTGCTGGAAGCTTGAAACAAGTGCACGTGTGTAGTGAATTGTGCTGGGGCCTTGAGCTCATTTGGGGCTTGTACTTATAAATAAAATAATAAATAAAAGATGATGAATGAAGTCATAGAAGCCTTGATTCTACTGGAAACATATTAGAGAAAGAAAGTGAGAAAGCACGGTTGAGAGACCAAGAGAAAGAAGAAAAAAAAGGGGGAAGGAGAAAGGCTTGTGGGTTATCAAAACTTAAGCTAAAAATTATGAAAAATTCATCATGAGGTAAGGAATTCTATCCTTTTTTGGTATTGTTTAATTAATTTAGACAAAAATTGATTTAAGATGAATTTTGAGGGAATTAAAAATAAAGCTTTGTAGATCAATTACAAATTGTTAAAATTTGGGTTTGCATGTAAAATCAAGTTAGGACCAAGAATATGATTATGATTTCTTAAATTTGTTAAACTTGGGTTCAATTTCATATAAATAGAAGAAGTTAGCAAGATGATGAATAAATGGAGTTATGTTCAATTTATGAAAATTAATTTAGAAATCAATTATTTTGAGTTTAATTTTTGTAATATTGCATGGGATTAAGTTCCATTGTTACATGCGTGAGGGAATTCTATGACTATTTGAATCTATATTTACATGCATCATGGATTTTGCAAAAATTGAGCCATTTAAGTTCATATTTTGAAGAGAAAAAGGAAATGTTTTATGAACATCAAGTTTATGGAAATTAGTTGGAAAATTTATAAGAAGTTTCATGACTCCAATCCCATGATTTCACGGAAAATAGAAAGAACTTGAGGCCAATTTTATGTAATTAAAAAGAAAACGAGTTAAAACTAAATTTGAACAATTGGAGTATGATTTTGAATAAATGATTTCTAATTGGGAGTGTTTACTAAATTATACAATGGTTCTCCATATTTGTGTACCAAAAATACAAGTTTTGAGGCTTGAATATCAAATCTGAACTTCAATTACAATTCTAGAAATTCCAGAATTCACACTATCCGCTCGAGCGAGGAAAGTCTCACTTGAGCGTAAAAATCGAGCTCCCATAAGTTTTTTTAAAATTTTACAGTCCGCTCGAGTGACCAAAGTGGCGCTAATTTGGAAAATTGCGTTTAGTTCACATTTTTATTCTCATCTCTTTCCAAAGCATTCTAGACGTGATTTATGGCTCAATAAATATTAATAAGCTAACAATCAACATTAATTAGTTGATTAAAAGAATAAGTCATTAACTTAGTAGTACTTGACTAAGAAGCCAAGTAAGAATTAGTTTATTCAAAAAAGAATGATTTAGTAATGAAAGGATATGTGAAATAAGAATCCGATTTATTTGAATAAAGGAAGAATACACATAGTAGAATCTCGAACTACTTAGACAGAAAAAGACAAGAAAAGTCAAGCTTGATCAAGGAATTGATATTGTGTTTCGATGTGTATATGTTATGGGTTTGTGTAGGTCACACGCTATCGTTCGCCTAATCTATCTAAATTGTCTGCATTATCTGATCTACTAGTGGAGCCATCTGTGAGTAACACTGTTGTAAAGATATGTTCAATCGTATTTATTTTCTGATTGATAAATCGTATTACTTTCTGAAATGATACTTTTAATCGATTAAATGATGATCCTATTTTGAACTGTATTCGTGGCATCCATAGCATATTGCTATTGTTATTGATATTGTTATCGTTATTGTTACAGAGATCTCTGTCAGTTCCAAATCTTGGAACTATTGTTATTGTATGATGGCCATCAATTGATTGTTCGGTCTTTTAAGACCTAGTGTATTGTTGCTATTGGATGTACCACGTATGACTTATGAATATGATGGATCGACTTGATCAAATTGAATGATTGATTGACAAATGATATGGATTAAAAATGTTCTAACGCTAATCGATTGTTTTAAAGATTATAAGAACATCATTCATAACCCCTTTACACAATTGTTATTCACTAGGTTCTAGCTCACAGTTTATCGTATATATGTAGGTGGTCAAGCACCGGAACATAGTTAGCGGCGTCAGCCTAAATTCGTTTTGTCAAGCCAACCTACTGTGCCTCACCACGAGGTTCCAAACCGTTATTGTCAAGGCTTTGTTTTGGGTGGTCTAAATCCACCTCAAGTGAATGTTTCCTAAGTTGTTTTGGCTTTGGGCTTTAATTCCCCAACATGTCTTTTATTTTGTACTTAGACGTGTTTTAGACTTCAGTTTTTACATATATATTGAATATGGACTTGGACTTGTGTCTGTATTGGTATATGTATATATAAGTTGTTTGCGCATTTAAGTCCTCACAGCTCTTTGGACATCATATTTTAATATTTACAGGCTTCCGCTGACCCCTCCTATTGTATAATTGTTATTACTGTTAAGCAGGCCTTTGGTAATCACGAATTACTGGCCGGTTACGATGCTAAACCCTTAGGGGCGGGTTTGGGTCATGACACCTTGGTTATATTTGCTAACTCCTTCTTAATGTTGAAGGCTTGCATTGCAAAGGAGTGACCATGCTGGATAGCCTAGAAGAAATGGATAGAATAAAAATTAGCAAAATTTTCTAAGTAAGAGAAATAGAGAATGTAAAGTACCAAGTGTTAAGGGCTTACTTGTACGGAGTGCTGCAACATTAGAGCGAAGTTCTCATACTCGCTCATCTCGGCGTTGCGATTGAAATCGTTGGGAAGGAGCAAGGCAACCCCGACTTTAATGTCATCGGCACTGTCGCTAGCTCTAACCGACTTGTCCTCGATGGTAATGAGGGGAGCCCAAGGGGCATTACATTTCAGAGAGCCCAAGGTTGTTGCCGACTCGGACCTCGGCCTCTTCGACCAAGTTGATTGGGATGGTTCGGCCTTGGCAGGCCTCTTCTCGGCAACGGAGGAGGTCTTCTCGCTCTCGGCCAATTTTGAAATTGGCAAGGTGTCCTCAGTATCAATCTGAGTCACCGTTGCCTTAGGCTGGGCCTTCTTCAGTCTTTTGGGCTTTGGCTTTGGTTGAGACTGGGAAAAAAAAGGTTGAGCGTTGACAGTGTCAGGGATGTCAGCCAGAAGATCTT
Source organism: Camellia granthamiana (assembly GCA_036172215.1). NCBI lineage: Eukaryota > Viridiplantae > Streptophyta > Magnoliopsida > Ericales > Theaceae > Camellia > Camellia granthamiana. Next base: position 54,343,423 of record CM069910.1, read on the forward strand.
TTGCAATTGCTTTCTTGCGACCCATCTCGGCAGCGATTGCAGTTCGGCGTCGGCGTTTGCGTTGAGATTGAGGGATTAGTTGTGGAGCCGAAGTTGATGGCTGCTAAGCTGGATCGGATGTTGATCCTTGGTCAGGCCTTGATGATTCAACTTGCGGGGTTGTTGTTGATGGAGGAGACTTGTTTTTCCTCTTCTTCAGGACGTCGAGAAGCACCGACTTGTAAGTCGGGATGAAGTTGAGCAGCAAAGGAGCTCTCCGCCGCTCAACTGGCAAATCCAACAGCTTTTTGTGGTCCTTGCTGGGAAAGAAGGACTTGCGAAAGTCCTTGGGTGGCTGTGGAAGAACTGCAAGAAAAACAGACGTCAGAACATATAGAAGGAACAAAGTATTAAAGACTTGAAAAACAAATGAGTGTAACACTTGGCTCTTACCATTACCCTCTATGAATACTGTTCGGCTAAGAGCGTAGAGGTGAAGGTCCTCATCTGGAGCGAACTTCCAGTTTCCCAAGACAATGAAGTAATCGTCCCTAGCTCCCTTGTTGGAGTCTGGGAGGTCGGCAACAAGTTTGTATTCTGTGGACCTCGGTTTGAGGTAGTAGATGTAGCCTTTTTCTAACTTGAGGACACACATGGTATAGCAGTACTGGATATCGGCAAGAGTAACCCTAGCGTTCTCTTTTTTGGCTAAGGCTATTATGCCATTGATAAATCGATAAGAGTTGATAGCGAGCTGCATTGGGTTCAATTTGTCGTAATGGAGGACTTCTCGAAAAATGATGTCAAGAGGGAGCCCAAGCCCACACTTTATGAAAGCTACAACTGGGAAGGGCATGGAATCGACTGTAGGCATGATGGAGTCATCCTCCCCAGCCAACCTGAGATGGACGTCGGCCGGGATGGAAAATTCCTACCTAAAGTATTCTAACTTAGACGGGGTATTTACCCCAGGCTTCCACATACCCATGATGTCGGCTTAGGGGAAGGTATTGGATTTCAGAAGGGTGTGTTTTGAAAAGGTTGGAGGGACCTCGGCAAAACCTAGAAGAATGATGGGGCAAGAAATTTTGAGGATCTAAGGGAAGTTTGTTTCAGTTTTTCCTAAAATTCATGGGTTCTACAACAAATCCAAAACCTAAGACTATGGAGACAAGAATTAAAGTCAGGAATCTGGAAAAAGACACAGAAACAGAAACAGGAATGTGATTCAGAATCAAGAATAGTGATGAACTATCAAGAACACAGTGATAAAGTTTGTGTAGGTGTGTAAGGCCAAGAACAGTGGCAAAAATCAACAGATATGTAAGCAATGTGTGTATACACAGGAAAAGATTGGGCAAAAATAAAATCATGAGGTAAACGTGCCTTTATACATAATTGAATCTAACGCACAAATGAAGGCTCAAGAACATGAATAAAGTCATAGTAGCAGAATATAAACGTAACAGTTTGAGGAGAAACGAGAAGTTAAAACGAAGGGAAACAGTGGCTTACCAGAAGAGTGAAGCTGGTGTTGAGTACGCCGAAGTCAGATAATGGCAAAAATCGGAAAGAATCAGCAAAAGCTTCGCCGAAAGAAAAGAATGGAAGTGGTTGCAGAGCTTGAGAGCTTGAAACAATGGCGGATTTAGAAGAGTAGAGAGAGAGAGTTAGCACGAAACTGAAAATGCAAAAGTGAAAAGACGGAGAAAGAGAAGTGATTTTGATCAAAACCACGAACTGACGGCAAAATTGCAATCAATGTGCCTAGGGCGACGTGCTTGTCAGACGGCGCATGCACGAGCGATGCGGCTTAATGGCGCGTGTCAGGTACGGCTCAATAGGGGAAAGACGCGTGGCAGAAACGGTTGAAATATTGTGCATGACAGCTCACACGCGTGTTGAAACTCTTAGAGTTCTTGATTTAATGGAGCAGGACCTCGACAATGAGGAGGATTTCGGTTGAGAAACTTGAACAAACTTAGTTGTTGGTTCTAAGGTATTGATGAAAACAGACTATAAGTCTTGAATATATTTTGAGCTGACGAAAGATGACCTCGGTAATGAAGGACAAAGCGAGCTCAGCCGACGTGCTACATGGAATAAACAAAATAGGTTCCATCACCTCAGGATGCCGAGGTAATAGAACCTAGGGGGCAGTTGTGGGGACATATTTTTTGAATGACAACACGTGGTCGAGGTGGTACCAAAGTGCCAGCCGAGGTACCACGTATCCAGGACGTGACGCCGAGGTAATCGCGGCTAGGCCGAGGTTATCTGCGAGAATACCAGAATCTGGGATAAACGAATAAGGGACAAGAGTCCTAGATTGGGAGAGGACTTCAATTTGCATAAAGATAAGACTCTTAAAGAGTTTATCCCAATCCTACTGGGAATCCAAGATTAGTAGTAATCCTAAGTCCATTGAAGCTAAGCTTCTATTAGAATTAGGTCAATGTTGGCTATAAAAGAGAGGCACCCCCATGGGTCTAATGTACGCTTTTTGTATTCTGAACAGTGAGTTAAGCACTTTTGCTATCTTTGAGAGATAACTGACTTGATCGTCTGAGTGCTCCCGGGTGGACGAACCACCGCCAGAATCTCTTCTTTTTGTGACAGATCGTTCAAGCTTAATCTATTCTGCCAGTGTTCTCCAACTGAATACCTGTTTGGCAGTGTGGTCGAAAATTGACACACACAAATGTTATGGTTTATTTTGGCATAAAACTTGAATGATTATTTTCCCCTATAAGTTGTAAAGGGCAAATTATGATGCAAATTCATGTAATTTATTCGTTACGTCATTTTAGTTTTTACATTTTTAATTAGTTTGATTTTGACTCTAATTAAATTTATAATTTTATTTCAATTGATTGCAACTCTTAACATCTTTTATAATTTAAAAAAAAAAATGCACACATAAGTGCCATATATCATATTTTGAAGAGTAAAATTATAAACTTATTTAACTCAGTTAGTTAACTTCAACTAATTTAGTAATAATTTTCTTTAAAATATATAAGTACACTGTTTGACTTTTTGACTAAAAAAAAAAAGAAGAAAAATATGTATATTTAGGATAATTTTTTGACTTTTTACGAAAAGATGTGTAATAAAATATTGTAGTAAAATCAAAATGATCATTTTACCCTTGTTGACTTTGTGACTTTTGGGTAGTTGAATTCAAAGGGCAAATAATAATTTTGCCCTCTAAGCTTCCCTCACAAGCTTTCCCCAAATAGTATAGACTTTTTAACTTTTTTAGTAACTTTTTGACTTTTGTATGTTATCCCAAACAAATTGAAACAAAATCTAAAATTAAAAATCAAAATTAAGTCAATTAAAAGTGTAAGAACCAAAATGACACAAGAGGTAAAATATAGATCACCAGTGTAATTTGCCCATTTGTAAAAGGGGAAATTACAAAAAAGAAAAGATAAAAAAAAAACCTTTAAGATTTGACTCTTTTAACAAACTAACCCGGAGTTATTAGTTTTTTCAATTTAAATTTGAAATTTTTGATTTGTTTTTAATTTAAACCATTGGTTCATTTTTGTTAAGTAAAATCAATAATAAAAATATAAAAAAAGAAGATATTTTAGTTATTAAACTAAATGAAAAATTACATTTCTAACATTTTATGTATACTTATATTGAGTTTAATAACAAAAATATTCTTTTTTGTCAATTTTACTTAACAAAAATAGACGAATAGTTTAAATTGAAATTAAATCAAAAGATTAGAATTTAAATTGATAAAATTAAAAATTTAGAGTTTATTTTGATACAAATCTCAAACTCTAAGATATATATATATTATTGTAATTGTCATTTTTTTTATAGTGAGGTCGGTAGTTTTTTATGCTCCTATTTTATCTTACTACATGAGGGGCACTAAATAATTGTTAGTGTGGAACAATATCATACAATGTGTTATAACATGGGACTTGGGGTCACTATCGTGCTAAAGGCACAACAGTGATTATTGTGCCTCAATTTGAGGTGTATTATGAATTTATTTTTATAATCCGAACCGTCATTTTGTAGGATTTGTTGAGTATTTCATGCCTACCAAAAATCATATTAATCAGATATCAATAACTATATGATCGATAACCAAACAAATAAACAATAAGTTTTTCTTTTGAGAAATAGCATAAAAAATATGCAATTCGATCATATAGTTATTGATATCAAATTAATATAATTTTTGGTAGGTATGAAATACTCAACAAACCCTACAAAATAAACGGTTCAAATCATAAAAATAAGTCCATAATACACCTCAAATTGAGACACAATAGTCACTGTCGTGCCTTTAACACAGCAGTGACCCATTTACTATAACATGTGTTGATATACTAATTGATACATTAATTGATGCATGTAGAACCATTGATAATAAAGTATGATTAAATTCCTTGTTATTCTCACCATTAAAACTTTGTTTAAACCTAGAATCTTGTACCTAACAAGAATTTTTTTTTTTTTTTTTTTTTGAGAACGAAACAACCATATATTAGAAATTACATTTTTGGCCAGATTATGTGCTGACTGAATAACATTTTTGTCAACTTTACAAATACATACATAATTCAAACATTTTGCATAAGCTAGAATATCATGAACAAGAGTAATAACATGCTAATCCTCCTGACATCGGTGCGGTTGAAACATGTGAACCAATACCTAACAGTCTGTGTACACATTTATATGTTTCAAATCTCGTTGTACAGCCCATCGGATGACATCCAAACATGCATGTGCTTCAGCTAGTATGGCATGTGATAAGGATGGTTTCACCACAGCCTACATTTTAATCAACTGTTGTTGGTTGTCCAAGCAAATCCACGCAATTCCAGCGTGATCGGTTGGTGATTTCCATGAGCCATCTATGACAAAATGCCAAGAATCAAAAGCACTACGGGTGTCTATAACATTCTGCAAAATACAAAAATTAGATGTATTAGTGCCTTGATTATTTTCAGAAGTAGAGCAAGTTCTATTATCTATTTTATTAAGACATGAGGACATATCAAAGAGTTTCCTAGCTTCCTCTAAGGTGTTGTCAACATTAGGGATAATGTGCTAGAAAACCACTTGATTTCTTTGTAGCCAAATTGCCCATAGAATGCCAACCAATTGGATAACTATTTGAGTGTCATGAACTTGTTCAATCCAACCAGTAAACCATTGAAAAAAAGATATTGGTACACCAATTCGAAAATCCAGACCCAAAGGTGAGCCCCTCCATACTCTTTGTGCCCACTCAAGTTCAAAAAATACATGTTCAATTGTCTCCTCATCACTATGACATCGGGCACATCTAGTGCTAACTTGAACTCCACATTTTTTTAATTCCCATTGCACAGGAAGAATTCAATGAAGACATTTCCACATGAAGACAGTCCATTTTGGAGGTAAGCCTATTTTCCATAACTTCTTCCATACCCCTTGAGTAGAACAAGTCCTATAAAACATAAGGTAGGTATGAATCAAGGCCTGTTTATACCCAGATTTTACAGAATAAACACCATTTTTAACTGTACTCCAGACTAGTCTGTCTTCACAAGGATAATTGGGTATGTGAATCAACATAACAGCACGGGAACAAGCTACTGGGAAGAACAATCGTAGCAAATTTTCTCTCAACAGCCGTGATCCCAATCAATAAAATGTTCAACCCGCATATCGGGGAGAAGTCGAGTAATTTCCCTTCCTCACAAGGGATTGAGCATAGATGGAATCCATTGATCTTCGAAAGGCCTAATTTGTTGCCCATTCCCCATTACTCAATAAAGACCCGACTTCAGTAGATCCCTACCCATATGATACTTCACCACCCCCAAGAAGCAGTGGAACTCAAAGTAACATGAAGAAGAGATTTGAATTGCTAATTCATATATTAATCTTCTTTCAACAATATTGTATCATTCAACCAGCTGTCAAGACAATAAATTAATCCCAAAAAAATTAAAAATTGATTGTAAGACGATTAAAATAACTAGCCACCTAACTTTCAGCCTTTGACTAGTGGTCTGTAGCTCCATTTGTAATTCCACCATTTTGAACTTGCACAAACCTAGAGAGAGGGAGAGAGAGAGATGGAGGTTGAACATTGTAACCATTCGCATCCACTGACCCCCAATAAAAAGAAGAAGGGTAATGGTGAAGAAATTGTCTGCAATAGCTGTTATCGAAAGATCTTAGGTTCTGCATATTGTTGGAGAAATTGTTCCTTCTTTTTGCAGGTAGTTTGTTTAAAACCACCCACCTGGTCGAGGTTTCCACAATACCATCACCATCCATTATTTACATTGAGATTGACACCCATTAAAAAGGAGAACGAGGATGATGAAGAGGAAATTTTCTGCAAGGGATGTTGTCAAAAAATCGTAGGTTCTGCGTATGGATGCACATATTGTTCTTTTTATTTGCATAAATTATGTGCCGAACTACCCAAAGAGATGACACATACATTGCACCCACAACACCCTCTTAAATTAGTCTATCCACAACACTTCAGATGTCATTGTCATTCCTGCTGCAAAATTTCAGATGCATATGCCTATTGTTGTTCCTGGTGCAATTTCAAACTCGACATATATTGTGCTTTGAAAACACAAACTGTTGAACACAAAAGTCACAAACACCCATTAAGTCTCGTTCTTAGCTCGGCCTCCTTTGAATGTCACACTTGTGGCACAAAACATGAAGGCATCTCTTATATGTGTAGCACCTGCACATTTTGGATCCATGAAGATTGTGCTTCCTTACCAACCACCATCAAACACAACGGCCATGTTCACGATCTCAAGCTCGTCTACACTTTGTTTTCTAAAGATGAAACCTTCAGTTAGCTTTCTTCAATAAATTTTGGGGATTGCTATATTTGCGAGAAAAGGTTGAACACACACTTTTGGTTTTACTCTTGCAAAATATGCAAATATCATGTTCATGTGAATTGCCGGACAAAGACCAAGTAAGCTCTCACCTTAACCTTAACTTCGACTTGTTTTGAAAAAATAAACAAAGTAAAAATTTGGCAATTAATGTTTTTTTCTTCATTTGATTGACGTTTTATTGTTACTTTTGTGTAGATTTAGGGAAACCAACACTGCAATCAAGATTGAGGATCTTGATATGGCCAATTTGATTCATTTACCACTACTGCCTAATGAATCAATCAACCTAATTGCCCAATCTGTGAAGTAGATAAACTTGGATGACTACAGTAGAGAAGAAAAACTTGAACATTTTTTCCACAGTCATCCATTAACCCTTTGTAATCTGGACAACATTGATCTGTTCTCGGGAAGCGAATTGTCTATCCTGAATAAGCAGAATATTGACAAAATATGTGACATGTGTGTGCAACCCATCAACGCTTCATTTTACAATTACAATCAGTGTAATTTTTTTGTCCATGAATGGTGTTCCAAGCTAATCGATAAGTTCACCCTAGTTGGAAAAAAAATTTCAATTGCGAGGGTTGTGCAACAAAAGATTGCATCAGATTTCAGTTTCGGCCCAAATATTAGGGTAGAGGTGATCCACGCTACTGTTATCATCTCGACATTAAGTGTGCTTCCTTACCGAGATCCATCATGCATAAAGCTCATGAGCACCCCCTCATTCTAAAGGAAATTGACAAAAATGAAAGTTGTGCTGCATGTGATCAAAGCTGTGGAATGTTGTCATTTGGATATGGCATAAGCACATGCAATTTCAACATACACTGTGCATGTGCTTTGTTATCGAGTATATTTAATCACAGGTATGATGAACATCCCTTCATCCTAGCTTATGCTCCTATTGAAAATGGTCCAGATGAGTATTGGTGTGAATTTTGCGAGAATCAAATAGACCCAAAGTGGTGGTTCTACCATTGTACTTATTGCGACAAATCGGCTTGTGCTAAATGCATTCGAGAGAAGGAATTTCCAAACGCCAAGTTGGGGGCCACATTTACATTTGCCATTCACCCACACCCCCTCACTTTCAAGGCCGGCCTTGAGGGCAGGCAAGAGAGGCCTGCACCTCGGGCCCCCAAATTTGGACTGAAAATAGGGGCCCCCAAATAAAATTTTATGTTTTAGATTAAAAAAAAAAAATGCCCAAATACTTTAGGCCCCATTGAACTGATCCTAGTTCAATTGTAAACGATATTGCCAGACTATAAAGTAACAAGACCAGATTTTTATTTATTTATTTATTTTGAGTATTTGTAATGATTGCTTCTTATTTTAATATATATGAAAGTAAATTTTTATTTATAATTTTAATGATTATATGTGCAACTAAATTTTTTTGTAACTACAAATAAATAAAAAAATTGTTGTAACTTATCGTTTTATCCGTGAATTCTTTTTTTTTTTTTAATGTAAGAGGGGCCCCATTTTCGAAGTTCGCCTTCGGCCCCCTAAATCTCAGGCCAACCCTGCTCACTTTGGTTCAAGCCACATACATGAGGGTTAGATGCGACGCTTGTAATGGCCATATTGTAAGTGGTAACAGAGCCTTTAAATGCAAGCATTGGGAAATTATGCTCTGTGAGACATGTGTTTGTTATCGCCTAACCGAGTGGGCAGCTTTAAGCGATTTTGAGGAGGAGACCGTGGAAAAGTTTGAAACATGGGAAGCAAAACTTCAAGCAAAATTTGGACGAGAAATTATTGAATGACCTAAATTAAGTGAGTTGAGATCCTCTCCTTAAACTCTCTTTTTACCTCTCTACTTGCAATGGTGGAGATGCACTTTGAGTTGATCCAACGGTTTAGATTTGGCTATTTAAAAATAAAAAATAATAATAAAACAAATTCAAATTTTCTTTTGCTTTTGCTGCCCAAATTTGGACCATTGAATCAACTCAAGATGCATCTCTACCATTGCAAATAGGAAAGCAAGAAGAGAGCTCAAAAAGAGGATCCCAACTCTGTGAATTAATCAAGGTGAGAATTGCTTTTTGGGTTAAAGCTCAAGCAAAGGAGGCTCTGTATTTAGTACATGATATTATTAATAATTTGCAGCATATCTGAGCTATTGGTTGATGAATTGTTTGATGCTGCTATGGCTAGATGCTGCTGTTGTTTTCTAGTTGGGCCAGTTGTTGCTCCTATTGTTTTTCTCTGTCTTGGGCTTTTTTGCTGCTGCTAGTTGATACCAGAAATATGTAGCTTAGGGGATTGGTGTGGGTAGTTCAAGAGATTGCTGAGACTGTGTTGTTTTGAGCCTTTTTCCATACTGTTTCATTTTCTTCTTTATTTGTTGGATTGGTCTCGCTCCAATCTTGGGTTTAGTGTTGGCATGTGATTGTGTTAGCCCCTCAGTGCCAGCCTAGTTAGGATTGTTGTGGTTAGCTATGATGCTCGATGCACTTCTCCCCTTCATTGATGTTTGTTTTTCGCTTTTGTATTGTTTTTCATCAATAAAGTTTCTTTTTTGGTGATAAAAAAAGAGAGGATCTCAACTCGAATTAAGTCTAGGTGATGCTCTAAATGTGCAATTATTGGTCCAAATCATGAGATTTACCACTTTTGTGTTAGACTTTTAAGAGATAAAGTATTAAGTGTTAGCCTCTAAATGGAATGGAGTAATACTCTTGCAGTATTGAATAATTTCTCAAGGAGAATAAGGAAATGTGTGTGAAATATATTTCACTTACATTTTATCTTTCCATTTTCAAATCGCTGCTCAAATTCATGAACCAAATACAGCCTTGATTTTTTTATTTTATTTTATTTTTGTGATAACTAGGTGTTTAACCCAGTTTTTGCACATCTCAGTTAATCTCAAGGTCCTGAAGTGAATGATCGGGCAAACCTCCAATACCTCTTGTAATAACTTAAACTCAAAATTTTAAATCTTATTAGCAAATCTTTATCACTCAAGACCTTTAATGCTTTTTAGAAATTGTTGCAATTGATTCCTCATGCAGCAAATATGAGTTTGGCTAAAAATTACTCTATTAATTTCTTGCCACCTTCATGTTAATGAATTGGATTATTATATGCTATTGTTAGTATTGAAATATGTATAATAATAATAATAATAAAAATAAAAATAAAATATGTTAAATTATTTTGGAATATGTGAATTATGTATTGAGATTATAAATATTTTAGCATTAGCCCTTTTTATTAACAATCTTTACATTGTATTTAGACCATAGATTTGGATAGAGATTTAGAAAGGACAAAAAAAAATGAGAAAAAAATCAAGCATATATTTCATTCATATTTCAAGTTTTATTTGTACAAAGAATGACTTGCAATTAGAGAAACATGGAATTCTTTCAAAGTTTGTTGTATTACGCTGTCCTTAGATCATATATTTAAATAGGAATTTGGGGTCATAATCATAAATAGAGAAAGAAAAAAAAAAAAACTTATTTTCATTTAAATTTTCTTTACTTTTTTTACAGTTTTCTTTTTAAATGCTTACCTAAATCCATAATCCAAACACAGTTTTAAAACCATCACTATCCCATAAAAAATAATAAAAAATGTGATTGTGAGTAAAATTTTGCCAAAATTCCCTCTTCTATGGTCGTAATTAGCTTTTCCTTTACCCTTATATTGCAAAGTGTGGTTTTTTTTTTTTTTTCCCACTCATTTCTTCTGCAATCAGATATATGCATAATGATGAATATAATGTAGATAATATGATGAAAGCAAGTCGGTTTTCTTGTCACTCACCCAAATTTGACACAAATTATAACTTGCAATATGGCATATCGTGTTTTTTTCAAGAGAAGGGAGATAATAGTGGTGTATTAAGATATTCTTTGAGAGCAACTGTGCTTACTCCATTTGAAAAAAATGAAGCCCATTTTCGCATTTAATGAAACTGAGGAAAAAAAAAAAAGAAAAAAAAGAAAAAGAGAGAGGTTATTTTTAAGTGATTTTTTTAATATTTTAATCAAATTCTTTTATTTTTTAAATGAACCTAACCTAAATACACTTAAAAGTAAAATATTTATGGAGAAATCTAAAATAATTCAGTACATTTTTTTTATTTTTTGTATTTATTAAATTATTTTGATATTTCTCTACAAATATTTTAATTTTTAGGTGTACTTAAATTAGGTATATTTAAAAAGTTAAATTTTTTTAATTAAGTTCATATGGTATGGTCCAATTGAAGACATATTTTATCTCTTTAGTCTTTGAGGTTTTTTTATTTCATGTCATATGATCTAATTGGAGATGGACCATCCAAAGCAATAACGGTCAAATCCTAACCTAACGGGCAAAAAAATGATTTTATAATTTACACAATTTAAATCATGCAATTAGACACTAATTATTTTACTCATGTTATATTAGACAACTTACACTTTAAAACAAAACACTTCTATTCTTCTTCGCTTCTAATTTAAGTTGTATGGTGTTTGGTTGTATAGTTAAAGTTGTTCAAATTTTACAATAAATTTTTTCCCTGAATTTTGCCCCCCCGAATCCCCCAACTGCCCAAAACGACGTCGTTTTGGGCAGTTTATTTTTTTCTTTTTTCTTTTTTTTCCTGTATACAGGTCTGAAACAGAGGAGAAAGAGGGAGAGAAGAGAGGAAGAAGAGAGAAGAAGAGAAAGAGGAGGGGAAGAGGGAATGGAGAGAAGAGAGGGCCCCTCCGCTTCCGCCATCGGCTGATCGTCGCAGCTCGTAGCTCGTCGCTCGTCGCAACTCATCGGCCGATCGTTGCAGCTCGTCGCTCATCCCTCGTCGCAACTCGTCCGCCGTCGCTTCCGCCTCTGCCGCTTTCTTCTTTTTCTTCTTCTTCTTCTTCCTTCTCTTCTTCTTCTTCTTCTGGTTGATGTTGGCCCCTCCACTTCTTCTTCTTCTTCCTTTCCTTCTTCTTCCTTCTTCTTCTTTTCAAATTCGGGAGATTCGGGGGGGGGGCTCTTTTCGAGCTGCCAATCACGATTGAAATTTTTTTTTTTTTTTGAGGGGAGGGGGGTTCCATCAAATTAGACTTTAACGTCTATTGATTTGAATTGTAGCAATTTAGCTGAAATTAGAAACTGCGTGAACCAAATAAATGAAATTGATAGTTTAAGGCTTGATTTGGCATTTTTAAAAAAAGTCAAAAAATCAAAAAGTTACTATTTTATTTAAATCACATCATCTTATTTAAGTCACATCACCTTTCTACCACACCACTTCAAACTCAACCCATATTTCATAAAAAGTCAAAAAGTGCACTTATTTAAATCATCCCAAACCACCCTTAAGTTTGAAATTAAAAAAAAAGTTATTTTTTTGGCTCCTTTTCTATGGCAATAGGAGCTTTCCCGCTTATAACAAAAAAGATTACAAAGGATACCCTCCTCCTCTCAATTATAGTAATGCTATGTAGCTCGAATCTGCCCTTCCCCGAATCCCTCCGAAATCAAAACGACGTCATTTCGTCGTTTTGATTTTTTTTTTTTTTTTTTGATTTTTTTTTTTTAGAATAAGAAAATCAAAAAAGAAGAAGGAAGAAGAAGAAGAAGAAGAAGAAGAAGAAGAGAGAAAGAGAGAAAGAGAGAGACCGAGACAACATCAACCATTCATCTTCATCATCAACATCATCTCAGATCTAGAAGGAAAAAAAAAAAAAAAAATTTAACCATTTCAACCATTCATCTTCATCATCAACATCACCATCATCAACATTTTTATTTTTTTCCCTTCATTTCAGATCCAGAAAACAAAAAAAAAAAACAAAATCAGGCTGGGCTGCGACAGCCTCAACCCTCGATTGGCAGAGGCGGAGGCGGAGGCAGCAACGATCGGCGACAACCTCGACCCTCGATCGACGATGGCCTCGACCCTCTCTCTCTCTCTCTCCATTCTCTCTTTTCCCTCTCTTCTCTTTCTCTCTTTCTCTTTCTCTCTCTCTCTCCCTCTCCCTCTCCCTCTCCCTCTTCCTCTCTGGGTTTCAAACATAAAGGAGGGAAGAAAAAAGAAAAAAAAAAAAAATGATGTCGTTTTGGACAGTCGGAAAATTCAGGGAAGAAAAATTCAGGAGAAAAATCATTTTCCTATAAAAAACTACGACAACATATCACAAGTGTAAAAATATCATAAATACCCCAATTGCAAAAATATCATAAATACCAGGATATACACTACCCTAACACATTCGAATGGCTACACGGCCAGGTGGTGTACGAGGCCTATGCGATACTTTCTGATCTTCTTCAGTTTCAAAATAGAATGAGCTGGATGAATAAATAAATCAATATGGGCCCAGAACAACCCTAGCTGGAACAAGTTCAGCCAATTTTTTAAGCCCAAATTGATGTTCTAGAGCCCATCAACCAATGTGTTTTCTTTAGAAAATGATATGGGACGAAGTTTATTCAGTGCATTTGGTTTGAGTTTTTTGGATTAAGTTTTTTGAAAATTTAGTTTTTTGGTTTTTGTGTTTTTTTGTTTTTAGTGAATATTTTTAAAATTTTAAACATTTTTTTTACTTTTTTAGATGCACCTTACTTAGATGTATCTAAAAATCAAAAATTTGTGAAAAAATATTTTAAAATTTTAATAAATACATAAAAATATAAAAAAAATGTACTGAATTCTCTTATTTTTTTGTATTTTTGGTATTTAGTGAATTTTTAAAAGGTTTTTTTTCACAAATTTTTACTTTTTAAGTATATTTATGTTAGGTATGTCTAAAAAGTTAAAAAATTTTGCTTAAAATATTTAAAAAATTCAGTAAAAACAAAAAAACACGAAAAACAAGAAAGTAGAATTTTCTGAAAAGTGTTTTTGAAAAAACACAACCAAGCAAGTTGTTTTGAATAGCAACTTACATATGTAAAAATAATTTTAAAAAAAATTACAACACCTTCACATGGTTTATTTCGGTAAAATGGTGTGTTTGTTTGAACGGACTAGATGAGGGAGATTTAGAATTTATCGGATTATAATTCTAGGATTCATAATCCTAGGACTATTTGATTGAATAAGATATGTATCTCATGTTTGTTTAGTCATGGAATTAGATGTCAGGAAATGACTATTTGGTTGGATAAGATATAAATCCTATGTTCGTTTGAGACATTATGGAGAAAGATAAATGCTCAAATGACTATTTTGCACTTTTCAATTAATTATTAGGTAATAGAAATATTAAACATATATTTTAACTATATTAAATAAAATTTTATTTTATTTTATTTTTTACACAATTAAATAAATTTATTTTTTAAAAATTAAATAAATAAAATATCAATAAAAATATATGTTATTTTGTTAATTAAAATTTTAAATAAATTTATTTTTAAAAATAATAATAATTAAATAATGAAATTAAATAAAACATCTATTAAAATTTAAATAATAAAATTAAATAAAACATAAACAAAATTTTAAAATAAAACATCAATAAAATATCTATAAAAAATTATTTTAAAAAATTAAATACATAAAACATCAATAAAAATTAAGTAAAATTATTTTATTTTTAAATCGAGACATTTAAATTTTATTGAATTTTACTAAATATAATACATAATTAAATAGTAGATGGTCAAAATAGTCATTTCACCACCTAATTCCATATCCCCCTTATCCCCCTCATTTGTGTCCCACCCCCCTCCCCCATGAGAGACAATAGTCCAACATATTTGGAACTAATAGTCCGGAGGGACTATTAGTCCACAGCAAAATTGGAAAACTAAACAAAGGAAATAAATCTTATCCCACCCTCTAATCCTATCCCACCTTCCAATCCTTCCAAACGAACAACACCTACGAGTTTAAATATTTTTCTTTAACAATAGTTGAAAGTGACACCTGCATAAATTATTTTTAGTGATGAGGATTATTGTAAGAAACATGTCATTTAAAATTTTAGTCTAAATATGCTTAAATTTTTAAATATATGAGTATTCACCTTTAAATATTGAATTGGGTTATCAACCCTAATGACACATAAATTGGGCATAGACCAATGTTATTTTTCAAGGATTAGACTTGGGCCAATGTATGAAGGCTTAGGGCCCTAGAGGTGGGCCTTGGCCAACTTCTAAGCCTATTTTAGTACCTATCTGAGCTCTAGCCCTTTCAAGATATGAGAGGACTATAATAATTTCTCAACATCATGGGAACACAAAAACTTTAATGATTTTTTTCTATAATTTGTAAAATTTATCCAGTGTCAATCAAATAAGAGTTTTTTTACTTTATCCAATGTCAATCAAATAAGAGTAAAGTAATTGAACCATTAATGCTTCTTCTTTTTCTTTCTTTCTAGTAATGGCATGTGGCTCATTTTTGTTTTTAAAATGTTAAATGGTCAATGTATTTTTTTTTTAAGAAAAAATATTAGGAGTGGAATGTCTTGTTTTTAAGACGGTAAGGCATTGTTAGGAGAGAAACTAAATTTGAGAGAAAAGAAAGGGAAAAAAATTAAAATTAAAATGAGAGAGAGAGAGAGAGAAATGGAGAGAAACTAAATTGTTGAGCTTGTTCAATATTGCTTTCAATCCATGTTTTTTGTTTTTGTTTTCAAATATTTTGAAAATTAGAAACAAAAACATTTGGTAATTTTTTATAAAAAAAAAGTAGCAGCATTTTCTAAAACTTTCAAAAATTTAAAGAAAAAAAAGTTATTTTCACTTATATGTTTTAAAAATATTTTTGTTTGAAACAAATTTTTTATTTACTATATTTCTTGTTTTTTGTTTAGAAACTGGCAATGTTAATGTGATCGAAGAAAATGAACACATGTTTCAAAAAATTGTTTCTTTTTTTAGTTATCAATAAATAATAATTACAAAGATTTTTTTTTTCAGCTCTCTTATCAAATCTTAAATTCAAAGATAACTTCAAAGGCGTTTTATATATATATATATAATTTGAGTGCACTCTTAAATTAATGTACTCCCTCCGTCCCAAAATATTAGTCCCTTATTCCATTTTTCATTGTCCCAAAATATTAGTCCCTCTTCTAAAGTCAAGTACAAAAATAATATAAATTTCCTATTTTGCCCTCCTTTTAAATTAATAAACAATATAAAAAGTACAATTATGCATTGATATTCTCAAAAATTGTACTATCAAAAGGGTTTTTTTGAAAAATCAACTTTTTTCAAATATAATAATTGTACTACCAAAAAAAGTTGGATTCCCCAAAAGGGACCATTAATTTGGGGCAGAGGGAGTATTAATTATTGTTTTAGTGGTGGTGATGATGGTGGTGGTAGTATTGTAATAGTATGGTGAAGGGTGATGGTGGTGGAATGGTGAAAGCAGTGATAAAATTATAGTTTGAAATTTTTTTAACATTTTAAAAGTGAAATATACTTTTTCCTGCAATATTTTCTTTATGTTTACATCTCCCCAAAAAATGCACAACACGTTTTCTAAAATATATTTTTCAAAACAAACAGAACATAACATAAGAAAGAAATTTAAATGAAAATACATAACCGTAAAGTCAAAACAAAATATTTGTGGCCGATCTCGAGAGAGAGAGAGAGAGAGAGAGAGAGAGGTGGTTGAACCGGCTCGTCCGATCTCAACAGAATCACCTAATACGAAAGAAGTGTAACGTATGGCCAATCAATTCCGTTAGGTAATCACCGGTGGCCCGTCACACCAACAAATAGCTACTGTTTTGATTAGTATTTTTATGTTGTGTTTGGTTGGGGGATTTGAGAAGGCATTTGGAAAGGGAAATGGAAAAGGTAAGTGAAATGTGAATAAAAACATATCTATATTTCACCTAGTTTCACACACTTTTTTCCTTTCCCTTTCCAAATCTCTCCCCAAATCCCCCAACCAAACACAGCATTA
Source organism: Camellia granthamiana (assembly GCA_036172215.1). Taxonomy (NCBI): domain Eukaryota; kingdom Viridiplantae; phylum Streptophyta; class Magnoliopsida; order Ericales; family Theaceae; genus Camellia; species Camellia granthamiana. Next base: position 54,360,190 of record CM069910.1, read on the forward strand.
GTGTGAATATGGGTTTGATGGCCCATTTAACCAGGCCAGTCCAATTATATTTTTAAGATGAGTGCTATTATTAATACTTCATTAATTATTTTAGATCTTTATTTATAAAATTATAAAATTTTAAATTTTTTTTCTCTCCCTAAATAATACTAAAATTATCCTTATAAAAATATTTTATTCATTCAAATACATATCCCCACATCCCCTACACCCCACAAAGCTTCTCTCCCAAAACTCTAACAAACCCACGACGATGGAATCTCCCAAAATGAATGGAAAAAATTTGTGGTAATTAAGAAGTTTCTTCTTTGTTTTATTACAAGATTTGTTAATCTGTTTATTTTTTTCTATTACCTTTTTTCACACACACAATACAATCCACTTTTATACTTCTTTAATTGGTTTTCTGTCATTCATCCATGGCCTCACTGTACTTGTATGCTCTCTGTGTGAGTAAAACTGGGTAAAATTTCACCCACTGGTCGACCACCCGAGGGTGGTCCGACCTCCTTTGTTTGCCTGCTTCTGCTGTTGCTTCGATTATCTGTTCCCGAACAAATAAGAAATGTTTGCTAACCTATTTGCGAATAAACAATGTTCGGGTTTGTGTTCTAGAATTTCGGTCATATGTTTAGGAGTTTAGTCACAAAAAAATGATGAACAATTTTTACTATTTTTGTCAATTTTTTTCAAAAAACTTATATTTACAAGACCAATCTCTTCTAAGTTAAGAACACCATCAAAGTTATAAATCTCTTTTGAGTTTTTATTGTCATACTCCTCTCGTCTCATGGAGTTGTGGTTGTTAGAAAATTTTCGACTCATTGTCATTGTCATTGTCGGAGAAGTATATGTAATCAAATGGTTGTCACCGTTACCGCCAAAAGGCTTTCAAAGTTTTGAAGGTGTGTAAGTTTTGAAGGTGGGATTTGAGAAAGATGGATGGATGGTGTTATAAATGAGTGCTTTCATAAATCCTAACGCATGATATAGTGGGTGTGTGGATTTAATTGTGAGATGAGGTGTCCTCAAATTATTTATGTCATTTTTAGTAATTTCATTTGAGATTATTATTGTAATAAAATAAAAATAACTAAAAAATAAGAGTTCAAAATAATTGATGAAATGCTAATAATAATACTCAAAATCTTCAAAAAAATATTGAGCTTATAGAATTTCGAATGATTGAGATTTTATGCTAATTTAATATTTAGATTAAGCTAAGAATAAAGAGTTTAGCCCTGACACGGTTTGTCTATTTATAAAATATTAATTATAATTTTATATTCTTTTAATTATAAAAAATTAAAAATAATCATAAAAGACAAAAAAATATATATACATATAAATCTTTTTGAGACTTATGTTAAAATATTTATCAAAAGATCATATGATTCTATACCCACCAACAAATGTCAAAGTTTCCACAGTGACCATTCAAAAAATAAATAAATAAATAAATAATCAAATATGAACACGAGATAAAGAAAATATAAAATAAATTTAAGAAAAAATTCTAAAAAAAATATTTTTTACGCTAAAAAGTTATTGGGTAGCAACTTAGGAAACCAGTTTCACCACAAACCACAGCTCATATTGCAATTTATACAACCTCTACAACAAAATAAAAATATGAAAAAATAAATTAAACGGGAAATCAAAAAAAAATAAAACAAAAGAGTTTAAAAATTAAATGTTTAATTACATACCTCCATTCACTGATCTCATATTGCAATTCATACAATCCTTACACCAAAATAAAAATATAAAGAAAAAATTGAATAGAAAATCAAAAAAATAAATAAAAATTTTAAAAGTTGAACACTTAATTACATACCTTTATTCACTATTCACATATTAATTTTTCAACAACTTTACACAATCATTGCTAAAAAAAAATGTAAAACACAATTATAATGTGGTGAGATATTGAGTAGGTATCAAGTTATACCAAGAAAAATCCTAAAATAAAAGAAGCTGATGATAATTTCCAATAACAATTACCTTTTATAGTTTTGCTCTCCATAGTGTTTTTTTTTTCTCTGTTCTTGTTGTGTAGGTATGAAGTGAGAGATAATAGTCAATAACTTATGGAGGAATTGTAATGTCTTAGGGTTAAGATGGATGTATTTAAATTGTAATGTTGTAAGGTTTTGAAATCGAACAAAGTATGAAATAAGAAAAAATTAGGTAGGAAAAAGTAGAAGTTTATATTTCCTTTTCAAATTTAACAAATGATGGTGTGATAATTAATTTTAAGTAATTGCCATAGTATTTTTTTTAATAAAAAAATTAAAAATTTTAGGATGAGATTTTGGAGCCCTTAGATCCTTTCTCATTAAAAACCTCCTTTTTACTTAATACATATATATATATATAGATTTGCTGGTATGATTCTATAAGCACCAACAAATGCCAAAGTTTCTACAATGACCATTCATAAAAATAAAAAATAAAAATCAAATATGAGCCCGAGATAATAAATAAAAATAATTATATATACAAAGTAAATTTAAGAAAAATTGCTAAAATAAATATTTTTCACGCCAAAATTATTGGGTAACAACCTAAGAATCCAGTTTAAGCACAAACCACAACTCATATTGCAATGGATGAAGTACCAATAAATTTTAAAATATGATCTTGTGCATGATTTAATTCTTTCTTTTTTCTTATAAACTCAAAGGTCTCATTAAAGTGGAAATTACATAAAAGGGCAGTCACTTATATGTTTGGTTTTAATTTTTTAGGGATAAAAGTGATTTTCTCAAAATGTAAAATTAAACATTTGGACAATTTGAACTATAAAAGTTTGGATTTTCCCTCATTCTAGAACAAATTCCACATTACGAACAAAAACCTAACACTATAATATAACACTCCAATAACGTAACATTTCAATTTAGCACACTAAAAATCTATTTGGTATACTTTTTCCAAATATAACAACGTAACACTCAAAAAAAATTCTTTGGTGTATTTTTTCCAAATATAATGCTCCAATGTAAAAATAAATAAATAAATAAATAAATAAAATTCCTCAGTGTACTTTTCCTAAACCTAACGCTCCAATTATACATTTGTTCAAAAATTACTAAAGAATATTTGTACTCCTTTTGGAATGGCTTGACGAATCTCACATTTTTTTTAGTATTATATTGGAGTGTTACGTCTATAAAAAGTACACTAAGAAGTTTTTTTTTTGTTATATTGGAGTGTTACACTTGAAAAAAGTACATCAAAGAGTTTTTTTGTGTGTTACATTAAAGTGTTACACTAAGAATTTTTTTTAGAGTGTTATATTGAAGTGTTACGTTTGGAAAAAGTATACTAAGGAGTCTTTTTGTGTGTTACATTAGAATGTTACACTAATGAGTTTTTGTGTGCTACATTAGAGTGTTACACTAAGGAGTTTTTTCAGAGTGCTACATTTAGAAAAAGTACATCAAGAAGTTTTTTTTTATGTTACATTAAAGTGTTACACTAAGAAATTTTTGTGTGTGTTACATTAGAGTGTTACATTAAGAATTTTTTTTACGTGTGAAAAAAATACACTAAAAAGTTTTTTTTTTGTGTTACAATAAGAAATTTTTCTATGTGTTACTTTAGAGTGTTACACTAAGGAGTTTTTTTTAGTGTTATATTGGAGTGTTACGTTTAAAAAAAATTATAATAAAGAATTTTTTTATGCGTTACATTAATGTTACATTTGGATATTAATTAATGTTAATGTTACAATAGGGACGAACACCACAAAAAGGAACAAACACCACACCAATAACACCACAAACGGGGTAACATCATCCACCTATAGATCATACCACTAAATCCCCACCCAAAAAAAAAAAATAGAAACATAAAAGCCTACCTTATCCACGCACACCCAACATCAGGAAAAAAAACTCAAACAAAATCATACATAAGGGCAAACAAATAAACTTTTAAACCCCCAAATCAAGAAAATACAATATACCCAAAATAAAAATGACTAATTGGTTTGAAAGAAAATTTCTAGGACTAAATGAAATAACTTTTCTCTAAATGAGATTTATGAGTAATTTTATTGCAATTCATACAAGCTCTACAACAAAATAAAAATATGAAAAATTAAATTGAATAGAAAATCAAAACAAATAAATCAAAAAAAACTTAAAAAGTGAATGCTTAATTACATACCTCCATTTACTGTTCTCATATTGTAATTCATACAACCCTCGTACCAAAATAAAAATATAAAGAAAAAAATTAAATAAAAAGTCCAAACAAATAAATAAAATTTTTTTAAATTGAACACAATTACATACCTTTATTCATTATTCACCGATTAATTTTTCAACAACTTTGCACGTAATCATTGCTAACAAAAAGTAAAACACAATTACAATGCGGTGAGACATTGGGTAGGTATCAAGTTATACCATGAGAAACCCTAAAATAGAAGAAAGTCATAATAATCTTAATAATAATCACCTTTCACAATTTTGCTCTCCATAGTGTTTTTTTTTTTTTCTTCTATGTTCTTGTTGTGTAGGTATGAAGTGAGAGATAATAGTCAATAGCTTATGGAGGAATTATAAGTGCAATGATCCTCTATCCCCAAATAATCATGTCTTTCTGTCCCAATTCACCCACAACCATTCTATCATATGAGAATCCCAAGATGTAAAAATCTCAATACATATCCGATGGTTGTAAGTGAATTAGGATAAGAGGACAGGGTTACTTGGGGACAGAGAATCCTTGCTCGAATTATAATGTCCTAAAGTTAAGATGGATGTAATTAAATTGTAATGTTGTAAGGTTTTGAAATTGAACAAAATATGGAATAAGAAAAAATTAGGTAGGGAAGAGTATAAAGTAGAAGTTTATATTTCCTTTTCAAATTTCACAAATTATGATATAACAATTAATTTTAAGTAATTGATAGCCAATAGTATTTTTTAAAATAATTTTTAAATAAAAAATTAATAATTTTAGAATGAGATTTTGGAGGCCTTAGATACTTTCTTATTAAAAACCCCATTTTACTTAATATATATAGACTAGCGTAATACCCATGATATGCACAATTTTAAATAAATAATTAATAAGTAATTGTAAAATTAAAATTAAATAATAAAAAAATAAAATTAATTAAATTTTAACTATTTTTATCACAATTTTGCTTATGGTTTTTTTTCCCCTACCATTAATGTTATGTTTTAAGTTCTAAACAACAATAACACGAATCATAATTTAATTAGTAAAAATTAAATAAAAATTATGACAAATTATAAAATTGCACTTTTTAGTTTTTATTTTTAGAAACAAAAATTACACCTATGAGAAAATATAAATCCATTATTATTTTCTAAGGGTTTCATAATGTTAGTTTGCCATATATTAGATGATATCATAAATTATGTGAAACTCAATAATTATTATTATTATTATTTACTAATTACATTTTTTAGTATGCCATATAATAATAATAATAATAATTTTGTGAAACTCAATCTAGCAAAATTTGTTTAAATCAAAAAATTGAATAACAAAATGAAAATGCCAAACAATGAATTATCAGTGATCCTTCTTCTCTTATTTTACCTAAAATCAACATTTATCTACCAAGTACAACTTTTAGCTTTTACAATCACTAGTTTTGGCAAATCACATTGAGCCATTTTCTTATTCTTCTCTCTCATTCACCTTTGCTTAACGGATCTTCATAGCACGGGTGTAATTTTTTTAAATTATTTTATAAACCATAATACTCGTGCTATGCACAGGTTTAAATAAATAATTAAAAATTTATTTAGAAATTAAATAATAACATAAAATTTATTTATAAAAAATAAATAAACTATGGTAGAATGTATTTTTAAAAAAGTGCAATAAATTACAAAATTTATATTTACAATGAAATATAAATGCATTTTGTCTTATAAGCTTTGCAATTTAATTTATTTTATATAAAAAAATAGCCCAATCATATAATGAATTATATTTGTCAATTTATTAACTACTCGTTGTCTCTTTTGTAAAATTTTAGGCATAAAATTATAGTTTCTCATATGCCATAATTCACGAATACAAAAGAATAAGAGTTGTCTTGAATATTTATAGTTGTGCTAGACACTAAAAATGACATAATTTAATTGACTCAATATTTATCTCAACTTGACCATGACCTAATCATTAGAGAATTGTCTTAGTCTATGCTTAAGTATGAACCACTTGACTCATTTATTTATTAAATTAGTGAATAAATATATATTATTATTTTTAATAATAAAATATATAAGAGTTGACTTGAGAGTTTATAGGTGTGTTAGATACTACAAATGACATAATATAATTGACTTAACATTTATCTCAATTTGGCTATAACCTAATCATTAGAGAATTGTCTTGGTCTATACCCAAATACGAACCACTTAACTTATTTATTTATTAAATTAGTAAATAAATAGTGTGTTAATATTTTTTATAATAAAATACTAAATACGTACATGTTTATGTATAGTCATTTAAAAAATTAAAATTTTGATAGAATTTTATATTTATATTTAAAATTATTACATGAATAGTTAAGTGTATTTATGTGTGAAAAAACTATCCAAGTTCAACCTAAAATATGGGTATTGTTCTAACCAATACTTTGTACGTGACTTAAAATTTTAATCGATCAATTAATAGAAATAGTTGGTAATAATCAATTTAATTTTTATGTTTAAATCATATTATAATTTCTCAAGTTTTAAATATTATAAACTAATTTGAGGGATAGTACTTGCATTAAACATTAAAAGTAGTTTAGAAGTTTGATTAAGATCAATTTTTAGGCCAACAATTAAATTATTGGAGAATTATTTTCATTCATTCCTAGGAGTGTAAAAATGGCCCGCAGCCCGTGGGGTGGCCCAAAGCCCGCCCGCCGCCCGGGGTAGGCCCGACCTGTTTGGGCCTGGGCGCGAGCCCAGTCCGAGACCCTGGGCTTGGGCCATCATTTTGAAACCTGGCCTGGCCCGTGGACCTACCCATCGGCCCACTTAAAACTCATTCAAGGCCTGACCCGATGTCTTTTTTTTTAGTGAAAAATAATAAAATTTTGGTAAAAAAAAACAAAAAAATTGTTTAGACTGCCCAAGCCCGAGCCCAGGCCTATCGGCCTAGCTCCCAAGGCCCGAATACCCCCTAAGCCTAATTTTCTGGTACGTGGGCCGGCCCAGCCCGAATTTTGGGGAGAGCATGCAAGGCCCGACATGGGGCGGGCTAAATTTACACCCTATTTATACCTAATTCATGATCACTTAACCCACTTATTTCTTTCATCTTTAAAATCGGTAAATATATTATGATTATTTTTTATAACCAAACTAAGAAAATGTATGTATATTTTTGGCATATTTATTTATTTTTTGTAAAAAAGTTATATATTTATATTAAAAATTCTTACACAAATAATTAAGTATATTTATGTATGAAAAAATTATATAATACTAGATCGACCTAAAATATAGAATTTGTTACCTTGAGTTCAATTTAAAAATTGATCATTTAATTAGTGAAAACAATTAATAATAGTCAATTTAAGCTTATGTTTAATAATTTGTTAAGTTATGATGTGCATGAGCTAATACTCTATCAAATACTAAATTAGCGTAGAAATTGGATTTGGTTGATTTTTATGTTATACATCAATCAAATTTTTAGCTAATCATTTTGGTTTATGCCCAACCATCACATTGCCCACTTATATATTTTTTAAAATGGTAAAAATATTGTAAATATTTTATAACCAAAAAAAAAAATGAATATATGTAACGCCCCAAAAATTTACATAATAAAGGTGCACTAACCGCCAATCCTTATAGTAACATAAGTAAATTCCAATATGCACGTCAACCCCAAATTTCCAACATTTGCATTCATAATCATAAGAGGTTTACAAAAAGAGGTCCCACATGCGAATATACATTCAATGACCTTAGTACAAGAATCTATAGCATGTAGTCATGAGTAAGTAAATACCCTCAAGAGCTACAAAGTCCAAGGCTTAAGGCCGGTTACACAAAATAATTGCTTGAACCCATACACATATTGCCCTTGGCTTGCAAAAAAATAATTGCAACAAAACGAGAGTCTTATACTCTCAAAGTACACTCCACGTCCTTAATTTGGCAGAATTACCACATCTTTTTCTGCACAAAATCCCATAGGGTGAGCACAAAGCCCAGTAAGAAATTATTAACAAAGTATATACATTTTATATAATTCTCATGAGATGAAATACATATGCCATGCTGTGATTAAAAAAAAAATCTTATCCTAATTTTTTTGAAAATCATCATACACAATGAAATCTTGAAAATTCAACAGTTCATTAATTTCAATCAAGTTCAAGGGGCATTAAATACGACTCAGGTAATCCTTAGGTTGGTGTCTGCAAATAGGCATAACTAGCACTACCAAATCCCCACTTTACCGGTAGCTAACCGGAAGGCACGTGGTATCTTCTTCGCGCGTGTTTTCGGTCTTTCACCTTGGATACTTAGGCCAACTTAACCAATACGAACTACACCCCCTATCCGGACTTATCAACGTATTTACTCCAAAAACAAATCAATGAGGTCTTGTTTCACAAACATTACCTTTCTCAATGCAAAAGTTTTCAAATCTCAATTCAAAATTTGTAACAACCAAATGAATTGAAATACCAATGCAACATATATCGATGTATTATAATATTTGTCCATTTTCAATTTTTTCACTCAATTTTCCATTGTGACCACAATTTTCACTTCTCTTTCCAATGTAATTTCACAAGATAAACATATACTCATATATATCTATCGAGAAATAGTAACATTTCTACATTTCATGCATTCTCATCAACTTAGTCATCTCATGGCTATACCAACATTTTGAACAACAAACTCAAACAAAACCAACTATTTCTCATATTCCATGGAATTTCTCATTTACATACAAGAATATGAAATTCCCAATCATTCATTCACTTTAACACTTAAAAACTCATGAATTCTCAACCTCTCTCCAAAATCTCCAATTTCTAGGTTTTCACCAAAACTAGACATTTTCCCATTTTTGAAAGAATCTCTCCAAAACATCTTTCCTTAACAATGTAGTTCAAACTCTCAAGAATTTTTTTGAAAACAATGTGTGAACCCACTTTTAAAATCATCAACACTCTTGAGCCAAAAATCAAATTTCAATACCACAAAAAGGAGTTCCAAAATCGACATAATCTTGCAAATATATATATATATGACTCTAAGAAAATCCCTAACTCAAGTTCTTGAAGGAAAGAGAGAAGAAAGTCCCAAAATCAACAGTGTCGAAACTCAATCTCCACCGCACACAACGTAACTGTAATAACCCCGACCCTGATTAACGCTAATTGGGACTTAATTATGTCTAATAATAATTAAGGGAAAAATCTGGAATTTATTTGCATGTACATTGCATGAATTATGTGTTTCTATCTGTTCGGTGTCAAAACATCTGTTTGTGTTTTAAACTTTAAATTGTAAATTGAAAGCCTTATCGGCACCCGATTCCGAAATTGACTAGTGTTTTGGACTAGTTAGATTTTATTTGATTTTATGGTAAGTTCAATTAAATTTCAATTTGGGATGTTTAAATCTGATTAAATAACATTTTAATAATGAATCTAGTGTAATTACCTATATGCCCTTGTTAGTGGGTCTTGTAGGCATCATGTTTTGAGTTTTTATCACTTAAACAAAACATCTCCTCAGCCATTTTTCCTTGGACCAAACCGATAGAGGGAGAAAGGGGAGGAAAAACTTGAGTTCAATTACAATCTTGGCTAGACATTGGGAGGCTTGAAGGTTTATAGCAAACATTAAGCTCCAAGACTTGAAACTAAGGGTTTAAGGTGAGAATTCATCCTCTTGAACTAGAATTTAGATTAGCTCTTGCATGTTTCTTGACCCTTTGGAGATTAAAGTCTAGTTTGAGCTTGAAATTGTGGAGTTGGGTAGTGTATCAAGCTTGCATGTACAAGTTCATGGTAGTAGAGGTTGTTTTGTATCAAGTTTTTACATGCATGTTCATATTTTTATTAAAGTCCATGTATTCATCATGTTTTTCCAGAAAATTACCATTTGATCATTGTTTGGAGCCTTTGGAATGAAATTAAACTCATGCATGTGTGTTTAAACTTGGTTCTTGGAAATTTATGGAAATGGTACTCAAATGGACTCACTTTTGGGCAATGATTTTATAAATTGGCTTTTAAAACTTGTTGTACTATGAGTTTGAAATGTTTTCGCAGAATTTGGGCCCAAGAGGTTGAGTTTTTGGTTGAAGAATGCTTGGTTCGAACTTGGAAGACAAATCTGGAAATTCCAGATTTTGCTTCCTCGCTCGAGCGAAGGATTCCTCGCTCGAGCGAGCACCTTTGTCCAGGGCTCCGCTCGAGCGACCATCGCGCGTAAAATTTCAACATCCAGTATTTTTACTGTTTCATCAGACCGCTCGAGCGAAGGAGGGCTCGCTCGAGCGAAGCCTTTGATTTTAGAGGCTCGCTCGAGCGAGGCCCCTATTTTCAGCGACTTTTGAAAAACATTTTCTAAGGCATTTTTACACCCCCATTCCATCCTAGGCATTCCTAGGCCATGCTTAAGACTCCTTAATAAGGATAAGAGGTTAGATACACACTTAGAATCATGAATGTGAGTTTTGTACAATTGTAGTACATGTTTCAAAGTGTGTACCCGTAATGTGTTATGTAGGTCACGTGCCGCAATCTGTTGACCCTTTGACTTCGTCTACTTGTATCAACGCCCACTGTGAGTAATAATTTTGTAAAGTTATGTTCAATGTTATGTATTTTCAGTATACTATGATATGAAATGATTGATTCTTGAAAAGCTATGATATGTTGGAAATGAATGAATGAATGTCCAGTTTTCTGAAAAGTATTTGTGGCACCCTTAGTATCTGGCCCTTACCCGGGGGATATAATACCGTGGATCTGGCCCTTACCCGGGGGATATAATACCTTGGATCTGGCCCTTGCCCGGGGGAAACAATACCGTGGTTATCTGTATCTGGCCCTTGCCTGGGGGAAATAATACCATGGCTACTTGTGCGCAAGTTATGGACCCTCCTGGTCGCTGGTACCAATTCTGTCTGTGGTCTCTAGACCAATCTGATATGTTAGCTAATGGGTGTACCACATATGATCTTATGCCAAATCTGAGTATGAATATGAAAAACAAGTATGTATCTGTATCTGTTTCTGATTTGAAATCTGAAAATGCATAAGACTCTATTTCTGATATGATTGTGTTTCTAATATGGACTTTGGTTTCTAACTCTGTGATGGACATCATTCATTAAAATCTTTACTCTGTTATTATTCACTAGGCTTTCGCTCACAGTTTATTATATATATGTAGGTGAGTCGGCACAAGACCCTGGCCAGAGTTGATGGCCCTCTGTTTCGTTTTGTTTTGGTCAAGCCACCAGTTGCGCCTCCCGATGGGGTTCCGCTTGAAGCCTGATGTTTGGGCAGTTTTGCACTTCATGCTAGTTGATGGTTATGTTTTGTAATGTCGGATCCTGGGGCATACTTACGTAAATATTTTGTAAATATTGGTGTACATTGACTAGCATGCTATGTATATAAATAAGTTTTTGTATTTTCTGTCCCATGTATGTCATCACAGCTCATTGGACCTTGTTTATTTTACTATATTGCTTCCGCAGCCCCTTAATATTTGTTATTCTGTTTGGAGGCCGTAGGTAATCCACGAATTACTGGCCGGTTACGTCGCCAAACCTATAGGGGCGGGTTTGGGTCGTGACAGTAACCCTCAAAGAGTTCTCCAATTTTGATGAAAGAACTAGGGTCAAAACTTTAATGGATTTGGAGAAATCAAGGATTTAGTAAAGTTTGGTGTAGGGAAAGTAGCAGGAAGAGAAAATGTGTTTTTAGAGAGAGAAAGATGAAGAAAAAGTGATATACACCCAGCCCAAGGAGAAGAAAAAGAGAAAATTTTCGGACACAGCACATTCCCCCACATGCGCGCCTTTTCCCACACGTGCGGCCTCCTCCCCCGCACGTGCAACTCACTTCCCGCACCTGTGATTACATGTGCAATTATTTCAGTCTTGCACCTCGATAGCCCCTGCTCACCGCACGTGCGGCCTTACCTCCCGCAAGTACGGCCCCTCTTCGGCACGTACGGCCCAGGCCCAGGCTCTCACACGCACGGTTCTGCCTCCTAGCCAGAATTTTCACTAGCTAGACCGAGACATCTCAGATCCAACCTCACGCCTCCCGAAATAAGCGAAACTCAACACTGAAATAAAATAAAGACGAGAATTTGAGAAAGGTTTTCAAAAACAATAAACCCAAACGGTTGACAAGGCCTCAAGTTAATTCCCGACACTCTAACATGAATAATCCTAACACAAACAAAAAAAGAACGAGACGGGTTACGTACCCCGGTCATCACAATATATATTTGGCATATTTATTAATATTCTAAAACTTCAATTAAGAAATTATATATTTATTCTTAAAATATGTGTAATATTAAATTATATTTATATCTGAAAGAATTATTTAAGATCAGATTACGTTAATTCATAAATTTTATTTTTAGCATAGAACTTGGTCAAAGAAGTGAAGTCTCAAAACAAATCATAATTTTCAATTTAAATTTTTTAATTTTTTATTTAATACAAAGTTTCGCGCAAAATGTTTTAATATTTTAAAAATAATTAATTATTTGTGAAATGAAGTTACCATTATAAAAAAACACTAAAAAAATTGTCTTTTAGTAATGCGAAAATCCATTAACTAAAGAATTAAATTGATGAGATATAGATTTTTTTTTTTTTTTGGAAAACAAAATCAATGAATGTAGGTAACAAGAAGGATGCTTATAATCCTACACACTTACGCTGTGTTTGGTTAAGGATTTGGAAAAGAAAAGGGAAATAGTAAGTGAAATGTGATAAAATATATATACATTTCATCTAGTTTCACACATTTTTTCTCTTTTCCTTTCCAAATCCCTTAGCCAAACACAACGTTAATTTCTTTTCACATCCATCACATGTATTAAAAAAATTGTAATTTAGATATAAATATTAGTATATATAAGTATACAAAACAAATCAAAAAAGCAAAATAAAAAAAGTGTACAAAAGAAATTAAATGTGTGTAATTAAATCAACATATTTTGAATATTCTTAATTTTTATCATGAATCTATACTATATCAATATACAAATGTAGTGTAGTTTTTAATACTTCCGTACTCTCAAACTTGGTCTCTCATTCAAAGTTGAGATTATCTCTTCTACTTGGCAATTTTAAAAATTTTCCTTTTCATTTTTCCTAATTTTTAATAAAAATTCATTTTTATATAAAAAAAGAGAGTAAAATTTGAAATTAAAAAAAAGAGATATGGATATACATATAGAACTCAAAAAGATATGATGAACTCTAATTTGAGATATTTCAAATATAATTATTGAGAAATAAACGACATATTCCACTCTCAATTCTTTAAAGATATGATCAAATCTGATTTAAGATATTTCAAATCTAATTATTAAAAAAATAAATGAAATATTTTACTCTCAATTCTTCCATTATTAGAGTTTTATTTAATTGTTTTCCCACAATTATCTTATTTTTATATATCTTTAAATTTGAGCTTAATTTTTTTTAATTATCCAAATCTAATTATTAAAATAAAAAAATACATTTTACTCTCAATTCTTCTAATATTAGAGTTTTATTTTATTTTCTTTTTTTTCTTTCATATTTATCTCATTTTTTAAATACTTGAACTTGAATTTTTTTTTTTTAATCATAACTTCTCCCCTCCCTCTTCCTCTCTTGGAAGATTTTGTTTGATTTCTCTTTTCATAGCTCGTAGAGTTTATCTTTAAATTTAAACAATCGAGTCTATTTGATTGAAAGTTTCTATATTGTCCTTTTGCAATCTTTGGTGTTGCTACTTTTATGATTGTGATTTTTGAATTTTTAATACTTTTATATTTTTCGTGTATGCTGTAAATATATGATTTCTCATCCAATTGACTTGCACGTGTGTTTATTTGTGTTGTTGATTTTGTATGTATAAGCTACATTAAAAAAATGTAATGTTCTTCATTTTTTTCTCCCTGGATTGGACTTAGCTCTATTTGGGAAGATGGTTTATGGGTTTTTTTTGACTATTTTAGCCACAAAAGACAAAATAGATTATTTTAACCACAACAAACAAAACATCACATCCAACCCATAATCATTACACTCTTCTCTCACAAAAAAAGTCAAAAAAATTAAAAATTCCTTCCCAAATCAAACTTTTTAGCCCAAGCTAAAGTAACAAAAAAAATCAAAAAATCAACCTACATCTCAAACGAAGCCTTAGGCTCAAATCATAGTAGAATGTATAGAAATGAAATGCAGAAACAACCAATAATGAAATGAATAAAGTAACTATATGTGACCAACGCAAAAAAATTATCGCTAAAAGTATTTTTCTTGTAGTGAACAGAGGACTACGTCCGTTCTCTAGATCTTATCACTACTCATGTTGTTTCACATACAATAATGAGCAGTTATACAATCTCAAAAATGCAAACTCAAAAAAATTATCCAAAATCTGTAATCAAAGGTCCAAATTGATTTATGATGTGCTCTCACAATAGAAAGATTAAAAATATGGGCTTTGATTTGTGCCCCGAATTTCAGGGGCACTAATGCTCCGAAATTCTATATTAGGCAAAAAAAAAAAAAAAACAAAGTTACCAAAACTGAAAATTAGGGGCATTAGTGCTCACAGTTTTAGTGTCACAAATCATTTTTGTAAAAATATATGTCATTGATTTAAAACTCTAGGTACATTTTTTGGTACCTTTTTTTGGGTGTCTAGACTTTCTTTATAAATAGCAGTTGGCACATGTAATACATGTATAATGTAAATAAATAAAAGTAAAATAAAATATTTATTATATATTGTGTGTTAATCAAGTGACAAAAAGTCTTATTTAGTAGATCCAAGATTCAAGTCTCACTACTCCCATCTATCTAATTTTTTTTGTTTTAAATAAAAAAAAAATTGAGGGACACCTTGTATAAATAAATAAAAAAGTAAGCAAAGGTTTTGACATTAAGTCTAGCCTTCACTAATATAATAGTATAGACAATAACACATCACATGATAAATAAAATGTGGTACGCAGTTGTAGTCATCATATCGGTTATGTGAAATTACAATAATGCTATACTTATCATAATTTTATACTATATTATATTTTTCAACTTATTTGTCAATACAATATTGGTGGAATGACTCTCACCACTCATATATATTTTCAAAGTAATGTTGACAACTAGATTAACACGTCAAATAGTAAGGCATGGACTATAGGGTGATTTGATTGATGAAATTTAGGATCAAATTAATCATACTGAAACGATAGATACTAAAGTAAAATTTAAGTCAAATAACAAAAATAAAAAATTACAATTTATTTTTCTTATTATTTTAAACAAATTAATTCTGACACCCAATTTGATTGGTATTTAACTATATGATTTAGGCCGTCTAAACTTGACCATTAGATTAGACTTTCATCATTATTGAGCTTCCGTTTAGGAAGTGGGTTGGCTTTTTAGCTTTTTAGCTATTTTAGCCTGAGGCTAAAAAACTTGGTTTGGAAAGAATTTTTTGACTTTTTTGACTTTTTTTGTGAGAGAGGAGTGTAATGATTATGGATTGGATTTGATGTTTTGTTTTTTGTAGCTAAAATAACTTATTTTGTTTTTTATGACTATTTTAGCCCCTAACCCACCAAAATCAACTACCCAAACTATGCCTGATTTGGACAAACATTTTTAATTCGACCGTATGAATTGAAGTAAAAAACTCCGTTGTCTAAATAAATGAAATTTATAATTTAAAGATGAAATAAATAATAATATAGTAAGGAATAAAAATAAAATTAAGCCCATTATTTACTTTACATGCAGAGACGTGTTTGCTCTTGATACACAAAAATTAATCCAATTGGATTAGAGAGAGAGGAAAGCAAGAGTGAGAGTGGAATGACTTGTATTTAATTTGCCCTTTCTTTTTATAACTTTTTAGTTTGGAGTTCTCAAAAATATTTTTTTGAGTTGTCATTTTGTAGTTTTATATTTTTAGTAATTTTTTAAATATTTTAATCATTTTTTTTTTAACTTTTTAAATTACTAATCTTGATATATTTAGAAAGTATAAAAGTTGTATAATTTTTTTTTAAAAAAAATTATTGAATATAACAAAATATGAAAATGTACTAAAATTTTAAGTTTATCTAGATTAGGTGTATCTAAAAAATAAAATAAAAAATGAGTAAAATATTTTAAAAAATCATTAAAAATACAAAAAATACAAAAAATAAAAAATTTAACCAAACAAGGTGAAAGTTTTGAAAATCAATTGCGACTCAATAAATCTTTATTGATTGAGACATATAAAAATTTAAACACAAATTCTCACATCATTATCCATACTATAAATATACCATTTTCATTATATATCACCAAAAATCATTCATTTATTAACATTTTATTCAATTATTCAGTACTCTTTATGAATTTTATTGTGGACAAAGCTTTTTCTGCAGTTGCTATCGCAAATTGTAAAACTAATGGTAATTTCATGATCGAGTAAACCAATGGATGTAATCATCTCCACCAAAATTTCTACCAAGATTTTCAATTCCTTTTAGTTCTAAAAATTCATTGTTAATAAAAAGAGTAAATTATAAATACACCCTCTGATGTTTGTTTAAAGTATAAATTGCCCACTATGATTTCGAAAATTACAAAAATTCTATTGTCAAAATTTTTTATTTAACAGAATTAACTAAAAAAATAAAATTCATAATTGCTCTCTAATACAATAATAAAATTACCTAAATTATTAATTGAAACATATTTCTACCATCATTAAAAACTATTAATTGACTTCATGATTTATTAATAAAATGGACAATTTGTCATGAAATTAGAAACCTCAAGGGGTAAAATGTAATTTCCAAAATCACAGGAGATGATTCGTATTTTAATCAAACCTTAGGAGATGTATTTGTAATTTACTCTAATAAAAATAATTCTAAAATTGATTTTCAAACATCATTAAATCTATTGGTGGTCCATTATTTTTAACCATAAGGTCAAATTTTGATTAACCTTTTTTCATAATGGGGTAATAAGTTTTAGAGAGACTTACATGTAAATCTTAATAGGTAGGCTTATTATCCAATAGTTCATATGATGACCAGTGGCGGAGCTAAAAAATTAAGTTAGAGGGGGCACTATTAATTATATTTTTTTATTTAAAAAAAAAATCATGATGAACATTAAGATAATAATAATTTTATGAGCTAAATTTAAGTATAAAAAATTACATATTCATTATTAATAGGAACAAATTAAAATTTTATAATAGTGTAGAATAGCTCGATGCGGGATGGTGATGTAAGTTTGTAATTTTAGTACAAAAAATTATGAATCAAAATTCTTAATTTTAAAAAATAAAAACACATCGTTTATAGTACAAATTATTATAAAATCTATTTAATTTTTATTTGATAGAAAAATATTAAAGAGATGATATTGCTTATAAATGATGTGTTTTGAATGAAAATTATTAAATAGTCTTAGAATACCATATAGCATTGCATACGTGATGCTTAAAGCATGAGAAATCACAAATCACACTAAGCAGTTTATCAACTGCTTGAAAATAATGAGTTCATTATATCTAATCTATAAGATTTTTCTCTATACTATTAGTTTAAACTATTATATAGATAATATCACACAGTACTCTTAAAGTATCAAATAATTACTTGTTATAAACAATACAATAAATCATTAACTAAAAAACATATTAAGAAAAAAAAATACATTTTATATATGACAAAAGACAAAATATATATATATATCAAAACTGAGGGAGGGTACGTGAACCCCCTCGTCCTTCTTTGCCTCCGCCAATGATGATGACTAATGACGTTTTTCTTCGAACACTATTAAAAAAAGTCACTAATTATTAATTTTCAGCGATTGTTTAAAAATTTTGTCACAAAAAATATTACTAATTATAAGTTTTAACGACAATTTAAAAAATATCACAAAAAAGTCACTAATTTAGAACTTTTAACGACAATTTAAAATTTTTATCACAGAAAAATATCACTAATTGTAAGTTTTAGTGATAATTTATAAAATTTGTGATAAAGAAATTCACTAATTGTTCATTTTTAGTAACATAAGTAAAAAATCATCACAAAAAATTATTTTTAGCGACTATTTTACTAGAACTTATTTTCAATAGGATTTGTAAAAATTAAGTCTAATTATTATGACATATTGATAATTTATCCTAAATGATATATATATATTTTTTTTTTTTCTAAAAAAAATTCTGATGGACACTGCATGCTTACATTACATGTGGCGTCACGGTTATCAGAAATTGCTTTTGAATATTTTCTTAAATTGTGGAATTACTTTACTAGAATTTAGAATTTGAAACTAAACAAACAATCTTATTTTACAAATTTTCGAAAAATAGTTAATTTTTTAAGTTCCTTGACATTTAATATTTTCCCTTACTAAAAACTTACCTTAGATTTATTTTTTTCCAAGTTGCTAATGATATCTTCTTAAAACAGCTCCTCAATTATGAATTAATTTTTTAATCATCCCCTTAAAAGCTATTTCAATTCCTAAAAGGAAAATAAAAATATGAATTTTTTTTTTATAAATCCCATTTTGAGGAATGTTGATTCGTTTAGTACCAAGAATTTTCTTATAAACCAATTGGTCCTGTTAATTTTGGAAAGGTAAATTTAATATATTATTTGAATATTGAATTTACTATTATACCCTTATTTCTATTATGTTTCCTTCTTCTTTTTCTTTTTTTTGTGCTAGAAAGGTCAGATACATAACCTATGAGAATTAAATTTGAGATGAATTTTTCTATGAGAATATTTTTTATTTGGAATGACTTGAAATGTGACATTATTCAAATATTTCAAAAGAATATAAAAATGACTTGAAATGTGACATTATTCAAATATTTCAAAAGAATACAAAAATAACTTGAAATATGATATTTTTCAAATATTCCAAAATGATGTGGGATTCTTTAAATATTTCAAAAGGAGTACAAAAACTCCTTAGTAAATTTTAGACAAATGTATAAATTCTAACTGTAACACTCAAACGTAATACTCCAATGTAACACTAAAAAAAAAAACTCCTTAATGTATTTTTTCCAAACATAAATTCTAAAAAAACTCTTTAGTGCAACACTCCAATGTAACACACAAAAAAAAACTCCTTAGTGTATTTTTTTCAAATATAACACTCTAATATAACACTCCAAATGTATATTTCAAACTGTGAGTGTTATGTTTCAGAAAAGTACACTAATAAATTTTTTAGTATTTTTATATATGTTAACTTAAAGTGTATTACGTTGGAATGTTACATTTGAGATTACATTGATTGAAGTGTTACCTTTAGAAAAAAAAGTATGCTAAAGAATTTTGTTGTGTGTTATATTAGAGTGTTACATTTAGAAAAAAAAATACACTAATGAATTTTTTTAAAGTATTACATTATTACGTTTGACAAAAGTACACTAATAAATTTTTTAGTGTGTTATATTGTAATTATATTAGATTGTTATGTTCTTATTCGTAATGTGAAATTTGTTATAGAATGAGAGAAAATTCAAAATATCTATATATAGTGCGGATTATCCAATTATGTAAATTTGACATTTAGAGAAATTCATTTTCATCCCTCAAAAATTAAATCTAAACGTATAAGTGACAACATTTTTGTACAATTTTCACTTTAATGAAACTTTTGAATTCATAAAAAATAAAAATAAAAAAAGACTAACAATTAATAAAATCACACTTTGAGATTTATTAATACTTCACCCTAAAAATATTTGTCATCAAATTAATTTCATAATATTTTGCCATTCTTACGAAAATTCTCGTGCTAAACGTTAAATGCCCATGTGTATTTTATACCCACGGTATTTATTATGTGAACTTTTATATATAAAAAAAAAAAAAGAATTAGTGAAATTGATCTACGCACGGCAAGTTTGCCAACTATCTTCCTAAAAATATTGACAATTTATATTCACATTTTATTTTAGGACTCTCGGAAGGTCCAATATAGCGGATTTAACCCTCACGGATTGGTCTAGTAATATAGATTTGAGACTTAAAAATTTGTTACTCTCTAAGGCCTCGTTTGGGAATCCTCCCTTTTAGTCAAAAAGTCAAAAAGTTACTAAATTAGTCAAAAAGCCAACAATTCATACCAAAAAGTCAAAGATTCTATTTTCTCTCTACTTTTTGCACATCTTTTCATAAAAAGCCAAAAAGTCATTCCAAACATACTAGTTTTTTTTAGCT
Source organism: Camellia granthamiana (assembly GCA_036172215.1). Classification (NCBI taxonomy): domain Eukaryota; kingdom Viridiplantae; phylum Streptophyta; class Magnoliopsida; order Ericales; family Theaceae; genus Camellia; species Camellia granthamiana. The sequence goes on from CM069910.1 coordinate 54,380,691, forward strand.
CATATTTTAGCCAAATAGCCAAAAAGTTACTAAATTAACCTGTTCCCAAACGAGGCCTAAATTTTAGATTCGAAACCTTTTAAATGTTATTAATTTTTATATGGGATCAGTTTATACAAAGTTTTACTTTTGCTTTAATTGGGGCTTTGCTAATGGAAAGTGGAATTGATTCCTTGGGGATTAATGGAGGTGTGCACAAACTCATCCAGACACTCTGAATCATCAAAGAAAAAAAAGAGCCAATTTATAGGCTCTCAGTGAGTTTATTTTATTGATCAAATAGTTTAATTTCTCAAAATGATTTCCTTCCATATTATTATCTATATTTTTTATATTTTATTTTGGGAGATTTTTTTTTAAAGTTCCTAGTATTAAAATTTTATAGCATAAAGGACACCAAATATTTTCATAATGTCTAAGGTCCCTCAATTTGATCCAGAGAAATTTCATCCAGAGAAATTCCCATCGAGAGAATTTCTCTCCAGAGAAATTTCTCTCCAAAATTTCTCTAGAACTCTGAGAGAATTTCTCTCCAGAGAACTAGAATTTCTCTGGGAGGTTTCTCTATTTCTCTGACTTTCCAGAGAATTTCTCAGAGAAAATTTACACAATGGCCAAAAACCCAGAGAATTTCTCTGGATAGAAATTTTTTCCAAAGAAAATGAATAAAGAATTTCTCTGGATCACTTTAAGCCAGAGAAATTCTCTCAAAATCAATGAAATTCCTAAAGAAACATTTACAGAGAAATTCTTTTTAATCCAGAGAAAATTCAGTTCAAATAAAAAAGAATTCAGTCCAAACAAAGAATTTCTCTAGACCAATCCAGAGAAAATTTAGTTCAAATCAGAATTTCTCTAGTCCAAACACACACCATATATATATAACACATTAATATATATTCATACATATTTGAGTGGGTTAGCCAGGAAGCGGTCCGAACCAAGCCAGAAGTAAGACCCGTGTGGAACAGTGATGAAAGTGCTGAGATTGAGCTTGTTGTTGAGGACTGAGTCAATGTCAAGAGAACCATCTCGCCTTCGAAGAACCCAGAGGCCGACACGTGTATGATTTCGGAGACGTCCGATTTGTCCCACCCGCCTTCTCTCAACACCGACCCAATCTGGTCAATGTACTCGTCGACCCATTTTGGCATTTCGGATTTGGGCATGTCGAAGTACCGTTCTCGGGATGAGAAGGAAGAAGACGACGAATTAGAGTTCCTTCACCGCCGATCCACGGCGGCATTGCTCCAAAACTCAACCCATCTGGAGGTTCTACCGGCGGTCACGACGTCGAGGCTTCTCCGAGAAAAATTGGATGACAACCCGACAGATTTCTCGTTGAATGATCGTTGTTTTGATAGGACCTAAGGGTCTAAGTTGTTGAACAAGGAAGACTCGCGATCAAAGAAATCAGGGAGATCGAAACCACAGCAAAAGATTCGATTCTTGTTAATGAAGAAGATAGGGTTTCCAGCTAAGCAGGGATTATAGGGAATGTAGCAATGGTTGAAGATGGGTATCAAAAGGGGCGCTCGTTTGACTGCGTTTCTGGCGATTTTGAGGGCTTTTTCTGGGTCGGAGGGTCTGAGTCCCCAACGCTTTGACCAGAGAGCGTTGCGTGATCGAATTAGAGAGAGAGAGAGCAAAAGAGAGAGAGAGATTACATCTAATGGTGGAAGTGAAAAGCTTATAAATGTGTTCATGTGTGTAGAAGGAGAAAGCGAGAGACTGGAATTTCTCTGGATATATGGGTGTAGGATTAAGGGACCTTAGACATCACAAAAATAATATTGTGAATCTCTTCCATCACCAAAAGTGGAAGAGGGACCTTAGACTAATTTTCTCTTTATTTTGTTGGCTCCGCTCTAGACCTACAATGATTATTTAAATTATTAATCTCATATATCTAGCAAAAGAAATGAATTATGTACAAAATCAATTTCATCGAACATAATTAGACATATGAAAAAAATTATATTTTGTTTTTCAAAATATATGACAATTATGCCTTTTAAAACTTAAACTATTCATTTTATAAAATAAATGCAATTTATTTAATTATTCATTAATATCCTATATAATTATTTTTACATAGACGATCTTTACTGTGAGCTTCACAAGATAAACGGTTCAAATAATCATTGTGGGCTTAGAGTAGAGTCTACAAAATGAAATAAAGAGGATATTAGTAGGAAGATGAGTCATTTTCATGAGAGATGAGCTATCCTCCATACTTTAATCTCTACATATCCTTCCATATCCCCCTTGTGGACTCTAACCTGAACTAACAAAAAGAGTTGAGGTAGACAATTTAAATCATCAATGTGCATGTGTGTCAAATAAGGAACATAAAATTAGTATAGAGAGGTATGGAAGGACCTTATCTAATTAGTAAATTAGAAAGTTAGATTTCAAAAAAATGATCACAATCGCTTCATTAATTTAAACGCAAAATCTTCTAACGTTCACACTGTTTTAAGAGACAAATACATAAATCATTGGACTAATCGTCCATTCCTAAATCCTTACGGTAAGTTAATTAATATTTTTTGTTTTGGTTTAAGAGTGGAGTGGGACACCATCAGGCTTGGTTTGGGTATAACTTATTTTTTGATTTTTTAATTTATTATAAAAAAATATGTAAAAAAGTAATAAAATAATGTGATCAAAATTAATAAGTTAATAAATTACTTATTTTTTGTGTTGCTAGAAGAGACCTAATATAGGATGTGAAAAATATGAGATTCATTTAGCTTGGTTTTGAAAGGTAAATTTTTTAAAAGAGTTTTCAAAATTTAAAAATTTGTTTGATTATATATTTTTAAAATAGTTTTGTAATTTTGTAATTTGAGATGATTTAGTTTTTTTTTAATTGAATAGATATGTGTGACAAAAAAAATATTTGTTTAGTTGTATATTTTGAAAATAGATTTGTAAATTTGTAATTTGAGATGATTTAATTTTTTTAAATTGAATAAATGTCTGTGAGAGAAAAAAAAAAATTAATTGATAGGAGGATAGGAGAGAATGAAAGAAAAAAGTAATTGATTAATGTATGTAAGATATAAGAGAGTGAAAGAGCAGATAAAAATAATAATTTTAAAAAAAATTATAAACAAACAAATTTTGAGTTTTAAAGCTCTCAAAAATTGAATTGAAAACTAAGCCAAACAAGCCGTTGGTGACGTGGTTGATACAGTGGCGTTGACAATAATGTGAGTGATGGCGCATATCATTCCACTTTTGAGTATGAAACACCGCGAATCAAAAGCCATGACGACGACTACGGTACAAAAAAAGAAATTTCCGATTTGCCTTCCTAACTCATCAGATATCCAAATCAAATAATTCAACTCTTCCACCAATCCAATTACATTCCTTGCACGTTTCACGCCCCCCCCCCCCCCTCTCTCTCTCTCTCTCTCTCTCTCTCTCTCTCTCTCATTGCTTCTCTATATATACACAGAATACACGCATATAGTCTGAAAGTGTATTGGAAATGGCGTCGGAGTTTGAGAAGAAGAAGAAGAAGGAGGAGGTGTTTGGTGCCGAAGCTGCTACTTCGCTGGTGAAGGAGCTGAGAGCCACGTTCACGTCTCAGAAGACGAAGAGCTACGAATGGAGAGTCTCTCAATTGAAGTCTCTCTTGAAATTAACGAATGATCACGAGAAAGAAATCACCGACGCTCTTCGTTCCGATCTCTCCAAACCTGTATTCGAATCCTACGTCTATGAGGTCGGTTTTTCTTTTTCTTTTTTTTTAATAGTCGTTTTCAATCTTTTGAGTTTCTTTTCAGTACTGTCCTGTATTCTATCCATTCTATTCTGTACAATTTCTTGCTTATGATGGTCCTGATTTTTTCTAGTCATTTTCAATAATTTATCGTTCTGTACTGTTATTTTCAATCATGTGTTCTTCGTTTGCTTATGAGGTCCGGGTTGTTTTAGTAATTTTCAGTCAATCCATTCGATTCTGTATAGATGTATGTATGCATGTGTGTATTGGTTGTTGTTGCATATTTGCTTCTTAAGTAAGTACTGGGGTCTAAACTTGTACTATTAATTGATATGAAGGTGTGATTTCTCTTTATCCAGATGTAAATTTTGGACTTTGATTCATGATTTCCATTACATATTTAATAGTATGAAATAATAATGGAATTTTATAATTATTTTAAATTAAAACAAAATCATTACATTTATCCTTAGAGGATGTAATGGAGAGGATCATAATTTGTAAATTTTTAAAATTCCTTCTTCGTAATAAACCCGGTCGTATTAAGGGTGTGTTTGGCAAGTTGGGTTTGGGCTATTTTTTGATTAAAATTTACAAAAAGACAAAATAGGCTAAAATAGCTAATAAGACAAAATATCACATCAAACCTATAATCATTTTACTTTTTCTCTCACAAACATTACATCCAACAACAAAAAAAAAATCCAATCATCTTTTCAAACACAAAAATTTTAGCCAACTAAAATAGCCAAAATTAAAATAGTCTACTTAAATAGTTAACTTCCCAAACACCCACTAAGTTTATTAATTGTTGAGGCACAATTTTCAACGATTTGGTTGATAGAGGCAGCCGGCATTGGATCCTCCGTCCCTTGTCCCCATGCATTTCTAACCATTGGATTATGTCTCGAGATTTTCACATAATTGTGTAACTAAGAGTGAATTAAGACATGGGGACAGAGGATCCTTAGCCGATTCAACCTGATGATTTTTATCCCACGGTCCATATTGGACATGGACACTGCTCCATGGAAAATACTTGACTTTTTTTTGCCATTGTTTTGTTATGGTTTTGATGTACTTGCTACATAGTCCATGTTTTTAATGTTTTTTTGTTTGGGTAAGTATTGTACTTTGTATCTATCAATTTAATACTAATGTCTCAGTGCACTGGCCTGTTGGCCACCATGACACTTTTAACTGTGTAATGGAGCGGGCGGGCGGGCGGGCGGGGGGGGGGGGGGGGGTTGGTGGGTGTTTCTTAATTGCATGGGTAGTGCAGTTGTCAAGGGTAATTGTAAATTTGAACATTCTGGGCAAATCTTTAGTGGCCCTACCTTTGAAGAGGTTCCTCGATAGGGGAAGGAAAAAAAAAAAAAGGAAGTTGTAAAAAAAGCAGGGAGCTGTGAGGACTTGCAGGGTTTGAGCATGTAATTGTTTGGTAATAATCTTTTATCTCATGCATGAAGAATTTGCTTATATAGGTAGCTGGTAGGAGCGTTTATTACTCAACCATACCTACTTTTCACAACAAAAGTTGGCTAACCTGTTGGTGTGTATCAAATTAGGTAGCTACTAATAGAATAGCTTAGAGCATATTCAAGGGGCTAGGTTGTACATAATGGCTCAGTAACAAATTTGTTATACGTCCATTTATGCTGTTTGACTGATTTCTTCAGCTCTAAGGCCTCGTTTGGGAACAGACTAATTTAGTAACTTTTTGGCTATTTGACTAAAATATGAACTAAAAAAAACTAATATGTTTGGAATGACTTTTTGACTTTTTACGAAAAGATGTGCAAAAAGTAGAAAGAAAAGAGAATCTTTAACTTTTTGGTGTGAGTTGTTGGCTTTTTGACTTTTTTAGTAACTTTTTGGCTTTTTAGGTAAACCAGCTAGTCCCCAAACGACGCCTAACTATTCCTTTTAATTAATGAAATAATGAACATGCGGTTTAAAAATCTGTATTTATTCAGCTGATGATTGAGAAGGGTGATAATTAGTTGAAGGGCATGGGCATGATCAAGTCCATAAGTCAACATAGCTTTGTCTAGTTGCGAAAATATTAGGAATAATTTGAAGAACATTAGTGAATCAATTAGTAATGATACAAGAATGCATACAATGTGAAAGGAAAGACACAACTTTTACTATTAGATTTACTATAAAAATATCCAATAATTAAATCATTACATGTATACTTCAGTAATTTGTGAATTTCTCATGGTTATGCTATAATTTTGGGTTTCTTTATTTTATGAAAATGAAACAGAAAAATTTCTGTCTGATGAATGATTAAAATGTTGTTAGTGTTTGTTATATGCCCTTCCAAATTGCAACCAAGTTCGCAGGCATTATGGAGTGCAAGCACTTGTGTAAATTTTGAGTTGACATTCACAGTTTTAGTTGAATTGTGGAGACCACTTGCTTCTGTTTAATGTTAATAATTTTAAGTAGTTCCATACATTGGTTTATTCTAGAACAAACTTGTTTAGTAGCTAATGGTTTATACTGAGTTGAGGAAGAATTGGCCAGTTCAGAAAAGCCACTTATCTCATGAAGATTTTGGTGAAATAACTACTGTATGGAACTTCTACATGTCATGCATTCTTTTCTATTCCCTATTCTTTAATTATTCTGATTAATATTTTCATCCTTGGAATTTGATTATTATTGTTTATCATGCAGATTGCTCTAGTAAAGTCCTCATGTGAATTCATGCTAAAAGAACTTAAGCATTGGATGATGCCAGACAAGGTAATTTTTTTCGAAGTCTAAACCCGAAACTGTCACATACCATGTTGTCTTGGTAGTCATTCAGTCAGAATTATGTAATGCAATTCTTTTCATGTTTTGCAGGTTAAAACCTCAATAGCAGCTTTTCCATCATCTGCAGAAATAGTGCAAGAACCGTTAGGTGTTGTATTGGTGATATCAGCATGGAATTATCCTTTCCGTATGTTAAATACCCTGTTCCTTACATCCTTATTACCTTTTTGTGGTCAACTTACTATAACAACCTCCTCAAAAATAAATAAATAAAGAAAAAGAGAGACTTGCATCTCTGTTGAGTTTTGATCCTGCTTACCTTATTTATACTTGTGAATGCTTGGTTCATATGTGCCTACATTCTTTTCTATTGGCTTTGTATCAACGTGATCGTGGTTTAAAGTCACAGAATCAGACGATACACAAAATTCAAATACCTAAAAAAATATAAGCAACATAATGGAGCCATTAGATTTGCAAAACACCTCATCTAACATAATTTATGTTGTCTTCAATACAGGCTCTATTGAGTTATTTAGTCACAAAGATCAAATAAGAGTTAGATAATATACATTCAGCTCAAACTAAAATAAAAATAAAAAAACAAAAAACAACATATGGGACCCAATTTGTAAATGTAGATTTAGCATTCATTCATGTTAGTCTAACAGCATCTACATGATGCAAGCATAACATAATTTTGTACAGTGCAATTTCATTATTTACAACATGTGTTGAACTTCATGGAAGTTAGTTGCCATAGAACATTGGCGGCTGCTGATTTTCTGCACAGAGTTTCTAACAAACTCATTTTTTTAGTGTTGGCTCATGAATAAGATTTATTTTCCATTTTTTTCTATAACTCATTTTTTTGTTATGATAATGATTGGTCTTATGAATCTCAATTACATTGTAAGAATAAGATCTAGATCTAGCAGTAACCCCCTCCTTTTTTTGTGATCTTTCTTTTCCAGTGTTATCTCTTGATCCAGTCATTGGAGCTATTGCAGCTGGCAATGCTGTGGTTTTGAAACCATCAGAAATTTCTCCCGCCACATCCTCACTGCTTGCAAAATTGTTAGGGGAATATATGGATAACTCTGCGGTAAAAGTTGTTGAGGGGGCTGTTCCTGAAACATCTGCCCTGCTAGAGCAAAAGTGGGATAAAATATTTTATACAGGTTTTTACAGATCCTCCATTTATTTACCTTCTTTTCTATGAGGATCTTAAGTTTCTATATGGCCTGATAATTTGACACATAAATGAATTAGTCTTTGCGATATTCTTTAAATCTTTTCTCATAATTGAGACAATTTTTATTTTCACTCTTGAGAAAATGGGGAAATAAATACTTATTTGGTTTAGTTTTCAAATTTTTTTTTTTTTGGGGGGGGGGGGGGGGGGGGGGGTACAAATATCAACTAGTTCGATAAAGATAAATATAAACTAGTTTTAGGGGAACTTTGAATTTGCATTTTATACAAACCTCAATGGAGGACTGCGTAATTACGCTTTTTGATACATAAACACGGTCTAATTCTGATCTGTTGTGGTCTGCCTGAGGAGGATGCTAGGCAGTGGATCATCTTGTTGGTTCTTGGGTACATTGTATTTTGACTTATTGGATGGAGTAAAGCTATGCCTAAATCTACCATGGGGCTTTCTTCTTGTTGTGCATTAAAGCTACTATATAGGCATGGTTTTCATTTTGAAAGGAAGCACCCCACCATCTATACAGCATTCTTCGATGGATAGAAATACGAAAGTAGTTCTTTTGCTAACTTGTATTATCATTCATTTAGTTACAGTAATCTTTGCTGCTGAAACAAACATATAGATGTGCAAGGTATTGACCTTGAATAGTGGATTCTTAATACTTGATCCTGGATATGATTTACCTATTATCTTTTCAATTTGTTTGTGTGATGTTATTTGTAATCAAACTATTTCTTTGTAGGCAATGGAAAAGTGGGACGCATTGTGTTGGCTGCTGCCGCAAAGCACCTTACACCAGTAGCATTGGAGCTTGGAGGAAAATGTCCTCTTTTTGTCGATTCCAACATAAATTTAAAAGTATGTTCGCCAAATTCTCATTTGTTTCTAATTATGGTGCTATGCCTACCATCTTTCTTTGGCATAAATGTGCTGACATAAATTTGTCTGTGTTTCCAAGGTCACAGCAAGGCGAATTATCACAGGCAAATGGGGATTAAATAATGGACAAGCTTGTGTTGCTGCTGATCACATTATAACAACAAAAGATTTTGCTCCAAAGTTGGTAAGGTTGCCACTATGTGAAGATATGTACATATGTAGGTATATATATGCACATATGATCTGTTTTGATTTGCTTCTTATGGAACTCATTCTTCAGATAGATGCTCTGAAACTTGAGTTAGAGAAGTTCTATGGAAGTGATCCATTGATATCCGAAGACTTGTCTCGCATTGTGAGTCCCAACCACTTTGCTCGCTTAACAAAGCTCTTGGACGACAACAAGGTTTCTGGTAATATAGTTCATGGAGGTCAAAGGGACGAAATCAACCTGTGAGTTCTACCGTGTACTTTTTGATGTTTACCTAGTTTTGTAATTAAGTGATATGAGCCATTTGTATCAATTATGATTCTTCCTATTGTTTCAGGAAAATTGCCCCTACCATTTTGCTGGATGCCCCGGAAGACTCTCTTATCATGAATGAGGAGATATTTGGCCCTTTGCTTCCCATTGTCACGGTAAAATTCTGGATTGAACATTTCTGTTTTATGGAATATACTACTGATAAAGGATGATGAAAATTATTGGAAATTGCTCACAATTAGCATCATTGATGCTGATGCAGTTGTCTCTTAACTTCCATATTCTATTCTAAGAAAGATTGTAGTAATAGAAAACATGTCACCTCTTTCTAAACCTCACTACATGAAAAGTTTAAGCTGCCTTTGTCATGGACTTGTGATCGCCTTATCATATATAGCTGTCTGAACCTGGAATCTGTCTGGGAATATGTTGAAAAAGTTAAAGGCTGGAAGGAAAAACTATTTTAGTTGCATGGTTGCCGTATTGGTTTTTGTTTTAGCACTTTTACTACTGTTGTAATTATTTAAACTTCTTTTCTTTCTTGTGAAATTTGTACATTGATCATGACATTGTTTTTCATTTGGTTTGTTAAGGTTGGCAGTCTGGAAGACAGTTTTAACGATATGAACTCCAAAGAAAAGCCACTTGCAGCATATTTATTCACCAACAACAAGAAGCTCAAGGAGGAGTTTGTGAAAAATGTCTCTGCTGGGGGTTTGCTCATCAATGATATAGCTTTACATGTAATTATTCTTTCCTGAACTCATGCTGTTTTTTTTTTTTTTTTAACAGTCATGCAAACATGCATTCGTAAGTACATTCTTTCATATGTATTTCTGTGTGGAGTCATTGTCTCATGATAAGTGAAATCCCAGTGCTCAACATGGATCTATGCTAATTAAAAAAAGGGTCTATTACCTACTGTTGATCTTTCTGATGTAAAAAGTGATGTGAGAGGTTAATTGGGTAGGCATAATTTGGCATTATTCACACAAAGGACTATCAGACTTGAATCCTCATTCTCATGTGCCTGAGCAAATACCATTGCACCAAGCAATGGCCCGGCCCATTAACAATTTGGTATGTTGAATGGTATCTGGAAAATGGTCCTGGTGTCAAATCTAGTGTTCAAGGTCCATGAAGAATATGAAAAATGTCATGGAAGGTTAAGAAGACACTTGACGAATATTTTGATTGTTTTTTTAGGGAAAACTTCAATTAAAAGAGTCTGCAAGTGGAGAAGAATCTGTTTAAAGGGAAACAGTATTAATTTGTTAAGAAAAAAACACATAATGAACTTTGTTACGTAAATTTCATTATGAAAGAAGTTGGGAGTTCTTTTCAATAATTTAACTACTCAAATCCATTATAAGTTTGATTATGTTCCATCACATGAAAAGATGTGTCAAATGGTTTGAGTTGTCATATATCTATTGATACCTCCATGTGATAGGTTTTGCTGTTGCTTAGCCATATCAAATTTGTGGTATTATATGTATGCACACACTTGGAACCAATAGAAACATGCACCTAAATTGCCATCTACATGTTTATATCCCAATTTTAAATTTATTTTCACATTCTGAATTGATCTGAGGACCTAAACTGCATTCAAAACAATTGTGATTACAGCTTACGAACCCCTACTTACCATTCGGAGGAGTTGGGGAAAGTGGAATGGATTCATACCATGGCAGATTCTCTTTTGATACTTTTACCCATAAGAAGGCAGTCCTCTACCGAGGTTTTATTGGCGATGTATCTGCAAGGTACCCTCCGTACACACCAAGGAAGCTAAGATTACTAAAGGCTCTGCTGAGCGTCAATTTCGTGGGCATTATTCGTGCTTTACTTGGGTCATCAAATTAGTTTTTGAGGTATTCCCCAATAGCAATACACGTATAATATGTCATCTATACCAATCTATCTCTCTATCCTATGACGAGTTTCTGATTCTGATCATGTGGTAGAGAAGTGATTTGGGACAAAAGTACAGCGGAGATGGGAACGGAGGATCCTGTCCCCATTTATACAGGCTTTCAAGGTTTAGATAATCATGTTTTGTGGCATTGGCTATTGTGACTTTTCTTCAGTTCTTTGTTCTGTTCTTTAAAACTCGACGTTTTCAAGAGTTGGCGTTTATTGTTACTCACAGCATTGTCCCTATTTTGATACAAATTTGTTGTATACTACTAAATGAAATTATTTTGTGTACCTTTGTGAATTTGAGTTCTCTCCAATTTTTCTAGGGGATGTTCTAGTGTTTTCATTTTCTGTCATACAAAATGCTAGAAAATACAGAAAGCATTTTCTGAAAATCATATTCCGCCAAAATAAACAGAACATAAGACACAAAATGCTTGGGATATATATAGCACCTTTGAAGATGAAGTCTTTGTTAACTGAAAATGCTAAACCATAGTTTATTCGTGTCATTCAAGCACCAGTTAAAACTCTAATACATCTAATCACTACCATTGTATAACTATATTAAGAAGCTTCTCCTTTTATTTTTACAGAGAAACATTTGATTTTCCTAGGTGTAGCAGGCCTATAATCCATGACAATACACAAGTACAAAAATGTTGATAAAAGCATGTAAAGATAGAACAAGTTTCACGATCAACACTCCTGTAAAATACAAAAAAAAAAATCTGCTCGCTGTCCGTCTGTCACTCTGTTGGAAACTCAACTAGGAATTTGATGTTCCCGTGCTCTATCGACTTTGGCATGCCCTGCCTGCAATGATCTTTTCATAGCTAGACTGTGATGAAAAATATGTGAAAATAAGAACAAATTTCAGAATCAACACATTCCTGTAAACTACATAAAACATCGGCCCATTGTTCCTTTGTCAATCAAGTTTCCTCTGTTTTCTTGCTCTTTTGACTTTGGCATGCCCTCCTTGCAATGATTTTTTTTTTTGGTTAGCCAAGTCATATGATGTCATTGATTGTCAAGCTACAAAACTGTTGATGAAAAATGTGTAAAAGATGAACAAATTTAACGATCAACACGAATCCTGTAAGAGACTAAAAACATTGGTTCGTTGTTCGTCAGTCAGCTCTGTTGGAAACTTGACTAGGAATTTTATTATCAAGTTTCCTCTGTTTCGTTGCTCTTTCGACTTTGGCATGCCCTGGCCTACAATGATCTTTTCATAGCCAGGTTGTATAATATCGTCAATGGTCAAACTCATATTCTCCCCGCCTAATAAAGGGATCGAAAGGGTACAACCGATAAGAGCATTTAGCAGAGTTATTTCTACGGACAACTCCAAATCGTCGCCTTTTGTGGTAAACAACGGGTGTCTCTTCTCTGCAATCACAAAAATTATATCGGCTGGGTGAGTTCCTGGTGTCTCATTCCCCATCCCTTCGAATGTGACCTTCATTCCTTTCCTCCATCCCGGCTTCACTTTGATTATTAGCATTTCCTCCTCTTTTACTATTTTCCTGCCAGAAAGAACCAAAAAAAAAAAAGCACATTGTACAGATTATCTAGTGAGTGAGTATTATTTAATTCCATCTCAACCCATTTCAAGAAAATTTTCTATAATTGAATAGTTAATAATGTTCATCATATATGTATATATATATAAATTTTGAAGAATGAATGTTGTCACATGTCTGAGTGTGTTCGTGTTTGATACGTGTTAGACACAATCTCTACAGAGGAGTCCTTGCTTTGCCATGATTTGCAATTTTTTTTTTTTGAGGTTTACGAATTGCAATATAAAATAGAAATTCATGAAACTTTTACGAACCCATTGTTGGTTACAACATCTCTTGTGATCAACATCCTCTTTATGCATCCCAAGCACAACTCTTCAAGTGTGCACTCGAGATTCTTCTCAATTGCCGGCGGTTTTATCAACCCGAACAAGCTCGAATACATAGTCGGCATCGAGCCAGTCCGGTTCAGTCTCCTTGGGAGAGAACCTGCAGGTAGAGCTGTAAGAAAAATCAGTGAAACAAAACCAACCGCTCGAAATTTCAGTACTAATTTTTTTAGTATTAACAGATAAATGATCAATGCTACATGTTTTGCAATATTATAAGTTGGGAGGCTCTTAAAGTTCGTCGTGAATTCCTAACAAAATCGATGTGGTCAGTTCAGCTCCTCAACTAATAAAATTGAAGTGTTTAGTTTGGGTGCTAAGACCTTGTTTGGGAATTTTGATTTTAGTTAAAAAGTCAAAAGTTATTAAAAATTGTCAAATCTTTATCTCTACTTTTTCGTATATATATATATAAAAAAGGAAACCACTAAAAACGGCAATTCCCAAACAAGTTTTTCCTTAATTCTAAACCGAGCCGTTTACGCCCCTACCTACAGGAAAGCCATTTGTTGTGGAGGAGACCTTCCGGCTCGAACTCCTTGAGAGCGAAGCGCCTCCTCGGGCAGGAGAGGCTGCAGATGCTGCAGCAGCAGCAGCAGCTGCATCGATGTTTTTGCGGCTCACGCTTCTTAAGAGGCGGCTGGCTGAAGCTGACGCGGGAATCGGGGTACGACTACTGAGGCTTGAAGTTCTTGAGAGAGAAGGGCTTCTTGAGAAAGTAGTAGAACTTGAGCTTCCTGATAAGGGAGAGAGATTGGAGGTACAGTAATTATCGAAGCTCCGATTCCTGAAGAAAACTCTGGGAGATGGATAATCATCGGCTTGTGTTGCGCCGCCGTTGTTTTTGAAGTCATGGACTCCATTCATGGCTCTTCCTCTTCCTTCCTCAGTTTTTATTGTTCAATGCCTGCAAATGAAGTTAAGCTCTACTATAGGGAATTCAAATATTTAGTTACTAGTTATTTTTACCACTTTCCAAGTTGGAACTAAGATAAATAATTTTAAGGAATCCTAAAGTTTAATCTTAAAACAAAAAATTACTTCAATTGTATGAGATAAATGATTATCTAGCATAAAAATGTGAATTTTATATATACATTTGACCTAAAGAAATATTTACTTTACAATTAAAACAGAACTCTTTGAGTTGTTTCAAAACTTATTTTTCAAATACAAGTTGTTCTAGACTTATACTCCAAACTCAAACCATTTTAGAAAGTTTTATACTAAAGTCGAAAAAATAATCATGTTTCTAAAACAATGAATAAAAAAACATGAATTTAACGATGTTAAATTCATATGTGAGAAATAAATTTAAAAGTACTTGAGTTCCTTTAAAAATAAAAAACCTCCACGTTGCACTATACAATCATGGCTAGTATGCGTGCACTAATGAATTGTATCAAAATTTATTTTCCTCTTTGTTTGAGGCTCTTTTGCCCTAACAGGTTTGGCATTTTGAAGTGTAAATCAATTCATATACAATAGTTTTGGAATTTCGAGTTAAAGTATAATTGCATAGAATTTTGTTACAAAATGAATCAAACACATAATGAGATCAAACTAGTCAAAATTGAAATTCTAATCCATGACTATGAACCAATGCATGTATGCATATAAAATGTATCCATCTACCTTATATGATTCGTCGATTGATTAAAGATTATCTCTGACTTCGAATTTGGATTCAGATTGGGATGTTAGGAGATGGATACTTCTAATTAGGATGCCAAACATGTTACATAGGTCCTGCAATGGTGAACTCGAATGATCTACCACGGGGAGAGAGAGAGAGAGAGAGAGAGAGAGAGAAAATTATGCAATAAGTCCGGAAAAATTCATGGTTAACCAAATTTGGAGCGTTTTTGTGAGGCCTTTTGTTAGCTGAATAAGTTAAAAACAGAAGAAGAGGTGCATGAGATTATTTGTTTTCAAACATTCACATCATTAAATCATGATTTGAAAATATCGTATTTTGAAATTTTTAATAATTTGATAGTTGGGAGATTATTAATGATGCATTAATTATAAATACTTTGAGACTGAATGACATAGAAATTTGATTATAAAAAAAAAAATCTTATGGTCCATTTCATTATATCTATTCATTTTAATTAATTATCACTACAAGAATTTACACATTTGCCGACCAAAAAAATTTTGGTCGCAAAAAAAATGACATTTGGCGATCAAATATTAATTAGTCGCGAATAATCAATATTTTTGGCGACCAAATATGAGTTGGTCGCAGAAGGTCACATTTTGGCGACCAAAAATGAGTTAGTCGCAAAAATTGGTATGCTTTTGGCAACCAATTACAAATTTGGTCGCGGAAGGTTACATTTTGGCGACCAAAAAAAATTAGTCACCAAATTAGTACTTTTAGCGACTAATATTTTAGTTGTCGTTGATTGAGATTTGGCGACTAAAAAAGTTTGTTGGCGAATGTACCTTTTCTGTGACTAATATGGTGTTTTGGTCGCCAAAAGTTTGGGAGGAAAATTTGAAACATGGAGGGGGGAAATGAAATTTTTTGGCGACAAAAAAAATTTGCTCGCCAATCAAAAAACGACGTCGTTTTGTACCTGGAAAACAGAAAAAAAAAATTAAAAAAAGGCCCTGATCTCCTCTCTGTCTCCAACTCACTCTCTGTGTAGTATGTTCATCCGCCCTCTCCCTCTCTCTGTGTTCTCTCTCTCAATCGGTGCCCACTCTCTCTAGCTCACCGAAGTCCCTTACCACCATTGCTCACGTCCGTCGCACATCGCCATCGCCATCGCCCTCTGTCTAATGGACTTCTCATTTCTGGGGGATCCTTATCCAATCTCACCTCATCGCTGACCAACGTCGCACGCCACTGCTAGCGCCACCGCTACCACCGCCGCCGCATCCTTACAGGTTCTCTCTCACTCTCGGTCTGTCTGTTTGTCTGTCTGTCTGTCTCTCTCTCTGTTTCTCGCTCTCTCCCTCTCTAGCCTTTGCCCTCGGTCTCTCTCTCTATATATATATAATGCGGTGATCATCCGTACGGAGAGAGGGATTTGAGCCCTGATTGATGATTTTGAAGAGGTTTGTCATGATTTTGCAGTCTGATTTGATTTTGAATATGAGTTTCTAGCGATTTGGGCCGTGGTTCAATCCTCTGTTCGGTTCGAATCTCAGTAAGTTTGAGTTCAGTTGTGTGTTTTTTTTAGTGATGTGGATGATGGCTAATTGAAATGGGATAATTTGATTTTAGGGTTTTTTTTTTGGGGGGGGACTGTTGAATTAGCTGCGATCTTGCTGGTTTTTAGCTTGTTAGTTGGGCTTTTTTGGTGATATTGGGTAATTCGGTTAACTGTGTTTTGATTTCGTCTTTGGATTTGGAATTGGGTCTGTAACTTTTGATCTGAATTGAAGTGCCTTCAAAGTTATGAAATTTAGTTGATTTTTTTTTTATATATATGGCTATATTAGGTATATCTATGAATTGGATTATCAATTTTTTGGTTTGGATTCAAATTTGGGATTTTGACTATTTTGGCGTAAATTCCTAAAGTATAAAAGAGTTTAATTTTTTTTGTTTGAAGATTGTTATGAACTGTTTTACAAATTGTATGGTTTGGAAATGAACTCATCAAAAATAGTTTATGCACTTGTCATTCTGTAGTTGGTTTGATCTTGTTAAAAAAACAGTTAATTTCTCTGTTGGCCCTTTACTTGGAGTATGAGTTCATTGAAATAGGATGTTGATTAATTATGGTCTGAAGCTTGAAATCAAACCAACTTAAATATTCTGAACTAATGGACAGCAGACTTGTGGCATGTTTATGTATTGCAGTTTGATTTCAGTGATTAAGAGCATTAGGGTTTGAATGGCTTTCCTTTTGAAATTTTGATACTCAACTTTCGAAATTTTGATTAAATTTTAGTTTCTGTTTTACATGCCTTTTGTTTATCTGTATGCAGGATCATCATGAGAAAGCATAAAAAATCACAATTTACTTTGGTATTAATGGACAGATTAGGTCCTCGATGGATCAGGCCCCGTCCACCAAGGCTCCCAATATTACCATCGATGAAGAGGTAATACACGTATTAAGGGATCCTTATTCAATTAATTTGTGGAATGTATTCATTTTAAAAACTTATCCATGTCAAGTTTCTTGCAACTCGTGTGGCTCAACCCTGGTAATAATCATGAGCTTTTATGGGATTATGGAATGTGTGCTGATACTAGCAGAGGGGCTGCAGTTAGATTACTAGCAGAGGGGCTGAATCTTCTAGTATGGCTTACCTCTCTCTCTCTTTCTCTCTCTCTCTCTCTCTCTCTCTCTCTCTCTCTCTCTCTCTCTCTCTCTGTATTTAAGCTAACTAAAATTCTTTATACTATTCATAGTCATTGTGGAAGCAATCAGCTCTATGGCTTACCTCTCTCTCTCTCTCTCTGAGGTGTTTGAAGTCTCATGATAGATTTTAATGGTTACAGGATTACAGAGAGCACAACGATGACACCACCGTACACTTTGAAGTTATTATGTCCGAGGAGAACTTGATCATGGCAAAGCAAGAGGGCTTGCTAAAGAAATTTAAACTCACCACAACTATCAGCACAAGCAACATGCATCTGTTCGACCCAAAAGGCGTGATTAAGAAATATGAAACCCCTGAACAAAGTATGATTGTACTATACACCAGTTCAGATTAACCTCTAATCATGTATCAAATTTTCAGGTTATTTACAATTTAATTCTTTTGATTTGTAGTTCTTGAAGAATTCTTCCACGTAAGACTTGAATTCTATGAGAAGAGAAAGGCAAGTTGTCTAATGTTGTTGTGTTTATCTTTTCTTCCCATTTTGAGCCCTTTCAGCTCATTGGTTTTCAAACAGAAAGTTTGCACCTCATTATGGCCCCGTTTGGTAGAGCTGTGGGAAAGTGATTATAACTTATAGCCTAACAGCTTATGGCTTATAGCTGTGAACATAAGCTGATTTTTGAATTATAAATTACGTTTCTCCTCCCCCACTCAAAGAATAAGTTGATTTTTGACTTACAAAAAGTTATAAGCTATATTGTTAAGCTGAACCAAACACATCAAAATAGCTTAAATTAAGCTAAAAGCTGAAATAAGCTGGAAATAAGCCCTACCAAACAGGGCCTATAATCATCTTACTTCATTTTATTTTACAGCACTTCACTGCTCTCATTATCTGTCACAAGGAGATTATTCAGTGGATGACTTTATGGAATGCATTCAAGGATGAATTTGAGAATGAAAAGAACATGCTTGGTGGTTCTTTAGGACGATCAAGCACAAGGCTGATGCTTGGTGAAAAGAACATGCTTGGTGAAAAGAACGATCAAGCACAAGGCTGATGCTTCAAAACCATATATATTCCTTCCTGTTTTAGAATTTTTTTTGGATTCTTTCATTGATTTTCCTTTTAATTTTTGTTCAATTACTTATTGGTTTTCAATGAATGGATGTTTAAAACTTGTCTCAACTAATGTTTTGAATGGAATGATTGTAAAGTTTGGGATTGAGCAGGAAAATATGATGAATTTTAATGTTATATTTGGGTTGGGTTGAATGAATTTTGTTCAATACTGGATTGAATGTTTATAAACAAAAATTGATTGTTAAAAAAAAAAAAAAAAAAAAGAAGAGATTTGGCGACTAACTAATTAGTCGTTGATTGTTTAATGTCATTTGGCGACTAAATAATTAGTCGCCAAATTCTACATTTTTGCGACTAAAATCATTGGTCGGCAATTCCTTACCTTTTGGCGACTAAATTATTAGTTGGCGATTCCTCAACTTTTGGCGACGAAAACAGTTGGTCGCCGATTTTTTGTTTTTGGCGACAAACATATTTGGTCGGAAAAATATTACTTTTCGCGACCAAAGTGTTTTAGCGACTAAATTAATTAGTCGCGGTAATGATATATTTAGCGACCAAAAATTTAGTCGGCAAATCTAACTTTTCCCGACCAACTAAAATTTTGGTCACGAATTACTTTTGCCGACCCTCAATTGGCGACCAAAATAGCGATCAAAAAAATTGGTCGCGGATAACTTTTGCAGACCAAAAATGGGTTTTTAGCGACTAATTTTTTGGTCGGTAAAAGTGTTAATTCTTGTAATGTATGATCATAAAATATTGCTTTCTAGATGAATGGATTTTTTTCTATTTTATTTTATTTTTTAAATATTCCTATTGCACCACAACATCACCACCTCTGCATAATCACCACCATTATTCGCTCTCCTCATATGGTGGTTGGGTAGGGGTAGGATTTAGAGGTGAGGGTTAGGGCAAGAGTAAGGTTAAGATTAGAGTTTGCAACATTAGGGTGTTTGGGATTTTTTTTGGGTTATTTTTTGATAAATTCTTTTTTTAAGTATTTTATTCTATTTAATCTATATTTTTTTATGAGTATTTTATTAAGTCATGTTTAATGTAACATAATCAAATTATCCTTTTTATTTTTTTGTACATGTTTCTATTTTGAAACTAATATATAACAATAGTCTCTCATTTTATGGAGAAAATCTCTCTCCCTCATTCTAAAGAGAAAATTTTTTCCCTTATTTCATGGAGAAAATCACTCTCTTATTATAAGGAGAAAATTTCTCTCACATTCCATATAGAAAATATCAAATTATGAATTTGAATATTTTTATAATTTGAAAATTTTAAAAATACCACAACAAAAAATCTGAATAAAAATCAAAATACAATGTGAATGTTCACAGTAAACAACAAATATACAACTAACTTTTAAAAAAATAAAACACATACTAAAGTACAATATAAATGTTCACAATAAATAATAAACATACAACTAACTTTCGAAAAAATAAAATTCATACCAAAATACAATGCGAATGTTCACAATTTATAATTAACATACAACTAGCCTTAAAAAAAAAAACTCATACCAATGTAAACATTTACACTGCAACGTGAAAACATAAAACAAAATTGAAAAAAGTGAAAATCGACTATTTAAATTATTTAATGGTAACAAAAATGATTGTTCAACTAACAAACATAATAACAAAAATAACAAATATACAATTAACTTTTGAAAAAACAAAATTTATACCAAAATACAATATGAATATTCACAATTTACAATTAATATACAACTAGTTTTAAAAAAAATAAACTCATACTAATGTAAACATTCACGCTGCAATACGGAAACATAAAATAAAATTAAAAAAGTGAAAATTGACTATTTCGATTTTTCAATGGTAATAAAAATGATTGTTCAACCAACAAGTGTAGTAAAATATATATAACTTTTGAAAAAACTTAAAAAATAAAAAAAATAAAAAAATAAAAAAAAAAAACTCATACCAAAATACAATGAGAAAGTTCACAATTTAAAATTAACGAACAACTAACCTTAAAAAAACTAAATTCATACCAATGTGAACATTCACACTACAATATAAAATAAAATTGAAGAAAAAAATGACTATTTCTGTAATAACCCTGATCCGTAATTAACTACTAATCCGTATTTAAGCATGCTGATGAGAGGATTAAAATGAATTATGTGTTTATTATGTAAATTGCATGATTTTGGCTTTCTATCTGTTACTTATAAAAACATCTGTCTAGAGATTTCGTTTTAATATGGAAATTGAAAGCCTTATCGGCACCCGAAAACAAAATTTATTACATGAATATGTTATTTGGAATTTTTAGAACCATATGGTGAATTTTATTAAAAATTGATTCAGAACGATTCATTAAGTCATGTTTGGTTAGCCTAATATTCTAATTAATGTATTTTTAGCACCCTAGACATATATATGAGCCTTTAGCTCATTTGAGCTCATTCTTGCCCATTGTAAGTGCAAAATTCTGAGATTTCACTTTAGAGAGAGAGAGAGAGAGAGTTCATCTTTAGTGAGAGAGAGTGTCGAAATTGAAGAGAATTGAAGGCTTTGTGTTGAATTCATCAAAGATTGTGCAAGTTCTTAGCAAGACCAAGACTCTAGGTAAAAACCTAAGCTTTAATTCATGTAGATAATGTGTTTAATTGTTGAATTCATGAAGATTTTGTTGAAGCTAAGCAAGATTTGAGCTAAATAAGAAGGTAGAAGGATCATACCATGCATGTATGTGCATTTTCTTACCAATTGAGCATGATTTTCATAAATTCTTTCTTGCATGTTTGAAATTTATCTTCATTAAGGAAAATCATCAAGCTTCAAGTTGTTTTGTGGTGTTTGATCATGTTTTGGGAAGCTCAAAACCAAGAAAACCCATGCATGTTGTGTTCTTGAGCATTTATCATGTTTTAAGTTGAAAATGTGAGTTTTTAACAAACTCTTGGGCCAAGATTTTATGAAATGATCCTCAATTCATCATGTTTTACAAGTTTACTATGTTATCTTAAGTTTTGGGGCCCAAGAGAGGTGTTTTGGAGGACTAGAATTGAGTTTTGAAGTTGGAGGTGCAATCTGGAAATTCCAGATTTTGCATCCTCGCTCGAGCGAAGGAGTTCTCGCTCGAGCGACCACTCTGAGTGCGTGCACTCCGCTCGAGCGACCAAAAGTCCGCTCGAGCGACCAAAAGTCCGCTCGAGTATAAATTACAAGCTCCCAGAAGTTTCATGTCATTTACAGATCGCTCGAGCGAGGGATTGTGTGCTCGAGCGACTATTCACATTTTTCATGTCCGCTCGAGCGAGGAAAGTCATGCTCAAACGGAGTTTCATTTTCTGCATGTCCGCTCAAGCAAGGACCCCATTTTTAGAAATTTTACCAAATGTTCCAAGGCATATTTTGGCATCCTTATTACATCTTAAGCATTCCTAAGCCTTAATAATGAGGTTATGAGATAGAAACACACTAAGAGAACGATTGAACTAAGTTAAAAGAATGCAAGTGTGTGTTTTAATCTATGTGTTAAGTAAGGACAAGAATCAAGGTAATAAGTAAGTAAGTTGTATTGGCCTTGAGTATGTGAAATGATAATATGTGCTTGTGTTATGTACTTTTGTGATTGTAGGTCAACGTCTGGAGATTGATTGACCGCCTACTGGAACCACTGTGAGTAACATTATCGTAAAGATACGTTTATATGAATTATGTTTCAGATGAAATATGATAAGTTATGATTTCTGAAATGATATATGTTTCTGTGAACGAACATTCCAAGTTTGAAATCTATTATGGCATCCATAGATAGTCCCAAGTCATGGGGGACGGCATGAAAATGCGGGTCCATGACACACAAGTTACGAGATCTCGTTAGCCACTTCATTGTGGTGATATGTGTTTAATCGGTATCCGGAACCGATTACTCTAGTCGGAAAACATTATGTAATATGTTCTATAGAATGTACCATTATTATGTTCTGATACAAGACTGTTTATGCTCTGTTCTGTTTAATGAATATGATATGTACGGATTTCGTTCACTAATCCCTTTATCTTAATGTTATTCACTGGGTTTTAGCTCATTGTTTGTATATATATGTATATAGGTGAGCATTCTGGAGTTCGAGCCCGAAGGCTTTCTCTAGCCCGGTGTTCAGTTGTCAGCCAACCATTGTGCCTCACGTGGAGGTTCCCGAAGTGTCTTGTATTCGAGTTCTGTTGGTCCTGTACATATTTAAGACTTGTATTGTATTTTCGATAGTTGTACTTAAGATACTGTAATGTGTGTGGGTATAATATAATGTATGGTTGACTTATGGTTATGTATATAAAGTTTTAAATATTCTGTTTCATATAAGTCAGCACAGCTCATTGGACAACTATATTTATGTAATTGCTTCCGCTAGCCCCTTAATTTTGTTAATCTGTTCAGAGGCCTTCGGTAATCCAAGGATTACTGGCCGGTTACGATGCTAAACTCATAGGGGCGGGTTTGGGTCGTGACAATTTCAATTGTTTAATGGTAACAAAAAAATGATTGTTCAAATCACAAGTATAGTAACAAATAACCAATGATATGCGAACATTCACATCTTGCAAAATATATAATTATGTCTATATTTATATTCCAATACTTATTTCTCAGACTTTTAAACAATGTGAAATGTGAACATTTACACTGATTAACAAAAATAAAAAATAAAAACAATGGCAGTAATAGAATTAGAAATTCAAAAAAAACTTAATCACTTTAAAAATAAAAAAAATACCACTCACATCCTTATCTTCATCTTCATCGTCATCATCTTCACTATCATTAACAATCTATGCAATTTCACCATTTCACCAATCCAAATCAAACTAAACCCACATTTAAAGAACATGTTTGTAACAAAATTGACCGGATATAAACAAAGTTTCGATTTTCAACAATGGAGAAACATAGAGTTTCGAACATAGAACAACAATGGACGAACACAGAATTTCAAACACAAAGTGATAATGGAGAAACATAAAGTTTTAACGCAACAATAGAGAAACATAATAATATTTTATCATCATGTGTAAACTAAAGTTTTTAAATCCTATCAAATAGAGAGTTTCAAAACTTTAGCACAATGAAACAATACTACAAATATGAATGAAACTGATCAAAAAGAAAAATGTGAATAATGATAACTACCAAAATAAAGGTAGTAATAAAAAGGAAATGTGTATATCTTTTTTTTATATAGTACATATCAACAATAGATATAAGAGTATAATAGTCTAACAAATAATATAAATTAGGGAAAAAAGGATCTCATAGAATAAAAGTATAAATACATAAAATTAACTAAGTTATAATTTTCCTTGGTGGAGTTATTAGGTTAGAACATCCCTAAATGGGATTTATCAATAAAAATCCTATTTTTTTAATAAATTTTTTGTTAATTTATTTTTGTCTTTAGTAAATTTGTAAAAAAATAAAAGATAAAAAAAGTTTAAGCTTCTAAATTCCATTCGACTAGATGAATTGAGAAATTTAATTTTTTTTAAAAAAGACACAACAAAAAAAAAAGTCAAAAATAGTGAATTTTTTTTACTCATTTTGGTTTTTTATTTTATTATTTGAAATTTTTTTTTTAAAATATATATTTAAATTTTTCTACACCAGACATAGTACAAAAATTAAATAAAAAATTTGACATACATTTATTTTTTAAAAAATACTAAAAATAAAAAAATTCAAAAGAAAATGATTTATTTGGAAGTTTCAAACATCACATATGGACAAAAATTGGAATTTAAAGTTCAAATAAAATTGTAATAAAAAATTGATAGTGGGAAGGTGCAAGGAAATAAAGAGGCGATTCATCACACAATGGTAAGGAGATCATTTGGTAAAAAGACAAATATGCCCTTTTATGAGCACTAGTTATTAAAACTATGCAAAGTATTGTTCAATCCGTTAAAATTGCATCAATTCGTATTAATTTGCACTACTTTATTTGTTAGCTGAGATTTAAATTTTAAAATTTATAATTTGTCTTTGAAATCGCTTCGCTCCGCTATAATTAATAATACATATATATATTTTTTAACTTATAATGAAATATCAAAATAAAAATGAATGTGATAAATATTTAAGATGTGAAATTTATTATAAATTAGTAGTTATATATATGAAAAATTAGTTTGTGTTATATATATATATATATATAAAATATTATATAAATTAGTGTTATATATATAAAGACTTGATAATTGATTAGAATATTATTTAATTCGTCAATTCGCCTAAAATTACTTAAATCATAATTTGTTAATTCACTAATTCGTTAATTTGCCATTTGATGGGATCTTTTGGGAACAATGGTAAAAGTCAATTTTTTTACTTTTTAACTTTTTTAGTCAAAAAAGTCAATTTTTTTACCCAAAATAATCCAATTTTTTGTCAAAAAAATCACTAAAAAAATTAAAAAACTAAAAAATTAATTTTTTATCAATTTTTCAAAACACCACGATGTATAATACCCGAATCCCACGCCACGCACACCATACCACTCATGGTAAATGGAAAGGGCAATTTTGACTTTTCCGAATCAAATTTCCGCGGGTGAGACGCGGTTCTCATTTAGCAATCTGGTTTCTCTCCTCTCCTGAATTTTATGCTATTGTCTCTTTTCTCTCTGTAAATTCTCTTTCTGAATACATACACACGTCAAAATCTGCAGTTTTACATTACCCAACTCTGACTAGTCAGTTGAGAGAGTAGAGCACAGTAGAGTTCGTTGCTCAGTCTTTAGAAATTCTTGATTTCCATACCACTTTCAGATCAAGAAAAACCCCTTCTTTCTGATACAAAACCAGTCACTCTCAATCATGAGCAATAAAAGAAAACTAGTACCAATGGAATTGGTGTTGTTTCTTGTGGTCTTTTTCACAACGTTTCAAGGATCTTTTGGAGCTTCCAAGCAGACAAAATCGAAGGCCTCCTATGGAATTGGGTCCTCTGTGGTTTTCCCTGTTACCGGAAATGTTTATCCAAATGGGTATGTGTTGTTTGATTGTGGGTTTTTATGTTTGATTCGGTAAAATGCAATCTTGATAGGTATATATGTGTTTGTTTATGTTTTATGATTGTTTGATTTTGGGTTTTTATGTTAGATTCTGGAAATGCAATCTTGATGTGCATGTGTTTGTATATGATTGTTTGATTTTGGGTTTCTTGGAAGATTTCTCTTCATAATTTGTTTTTGCGATTGTTGATTATTGGGTTCTTGGGGCGTTTTGGGGTTCTTGTGTACTTTTTATTATTAACTTTTCTTTTTCTTTTTTCTTTTCTGAATTACTTGGAATCTTCAGGTGGGTGCTTACCCATTTCCTCTGAATTTGATTTTCTTGCAATTTCTTTTCATGATCCATGTTTTTTCTTTGAAATTCTCATCACCCATTTGTTTTATATTTATTCTCTCTTTGAATCTTCCGATCACCTGTTCCTGCAATTACTTTGGTCTCTCTCTCTCTCTCTCTCTATATATATATATATATATATATTATATGCACACTTATGTATGCATTTGTAAAGAAGCCTATTGGACCCATTTCCCATTAAAAAGTCTCCATACATTTCCACCATCATAGTACCTTTTCATCCCTCACTTTTCAGTCAGAAGTGGTTGCCAATGACCACATGTATCTACTATATTGTGTTTTGTGTTAAAATTATATTAATTTAATGGGTCCTATAACTCATATTAGTTATTAATCCAATAATGATACATGAGATGAGATAATAAACAAAAATTGCTAGATAAATGTGGTCGTTTTAGTATTATGAGTGATTCCTCCATGTTGGAGAAAGGCATTGTGCTAGTAGTTTCAGGTATTTGCATGTTAATTCTCTTTGGATTTGATCAGTGGAGAAGGCGTGTCTCCAGTTCGGGTCTGTGGGTATATCACGGGCCCATTCTAATAACAATAATCCATGAGATAATATATTGGGGGTATAGGTAACAAGATTTGCACTTTTGTCTTCCTTTAGTTATTTCTCTTTTCTTATGTTTGGGTTGACGTTGTTACTTTTTTTTACCTTTTCCCTTTCATTTAGTTTCTGACTGTCTCTCTGTCTCTACTTTCTTTCCCCTTTGGGTCATTGATTGAAATTCATGGCATTTTGTATGTGTTCCAATTTCTCTCCTTAAAGCAGGCTGTTAAGGGTTTTTTATTTTATTTTATGCAGGTACTACCATGTGACCCTTTACATAGGCCACCCACCAAAACCCTACTTTCTTGATATAGACACTGGCAGTGACCTCACTTGGCTCCAGTGTGATGCACCTTGTACCAAATGCACTCCGGTAATTATCGTCATCATCACCATAATCATCCTCATCATTGTTATAGATAATTTATAAGTCAATGAATTTGTTTTCCATGATTACAGTAAACCAACATATTTACTAATTGATTACGAAAATTGGATCAGATTTTGCAGTACCTCAATGTGACATGAGCGTGAAAGAATTTCAAGAATTAGTTTTCTTTTTATAAGGGCTAAAAGAACTTATTTTTGCTTTTTTACCCCATATTGTAGGGTGGATCTCAAAATTTGATGTGAAACTTGCTCTTTAGCTTCCTATTCTTCTTAAACAATGTAGTCACAAATTTTCCCAGAACCATCATTAACCATTGATCGTTAAGGCATATTCTCAAATGCCTATATCTACCGCTGTGGCAAATGGGTGTGTGATTTGGTAATACACCAATTTGGCCACTATTAGTGGATAAAATGATTTTTTTTCACTTTGAAATTCCAAACAATTCAATTAGGGGGTCAGTAAACAAAGATTTAAGGTCATTTCTTCAAATTGCTCTCCATTTCTAAGTTCATAGCCTTTGTGATAGCTTCTTGATCGATGTAGGTAAGTGTCCAACCAAAGCATTCAGTTTGGATGGGTCAACACTTCACCAAATGCAGTAATACCAGAATGCATTTTGGATGCTTTTCTGTGAAATTTTTCTGTACATAGTATTTCTGTTCTGTTTTCCCAACAATATGGTAAGCCTTTATGTTGTTCGATTGTGTGTGCAGGCCCCTCATGCTCTTTACAAGCCCAACAAAAACCTTGTGAGATGTGAGGACCCCCTTTGTGCCTCCCTTCATTGGCCTGCAAACAAGCCATGTAAGACCCCAGATGACCAGTGTGACTATGAGATTGAATATGCCGATCATGGCTCATCTATGGGCGTGCTCATTAGAGACTCCTTTCCACTAACGCTCATAAATGGCAGCGTTGCCGGTCCCCGTTTAATATTTGGGTACATAACTTGCTCTGTGTTTAATCTTTGTCAAAATCTAGTTTCGGCTTTTGAGTTTTGATCTTAGCTGAGCTTGGCAAAATCCTGAAAGTTTGATTTCAGTAATGTTCTTCTGTCTTCGAAATTAATCATATCATGCTTTCTAATCCTCTTGAATACAGCTGTGGCTACAATCAAGAAGTTCCCGATTCTTTGGACCCTCCTTACACAGACGGAGTCCTAGGCCTCACCGGTGGCCAATTAAGCATTGTGTCACAACTACACAAACAAGGTATAACCCGCAACATTTTGGGCCACTGTTTAAGCGGGAAAGGTGGAGGCTTTCTTTTCTTTGGAAACGACCTCGTTCCTTCTTCAAGAGTTGTTTGGGTGCCAATGTTGCTCAATTCTTTGGAGTAAGCACTGCTAAGTCATTCACCATATTACGCCTTTATCCAAAATTCCCAATCTTACTTGGCTTCTTACATTGAAAGAATTTTCTTATTTCAGGAAACGCTATGTGTTGGGACCAACTGAACTTCTCTATGGCAACCGGGCAACTGGTGTCAAGGGTCTCCTAGTGGTCTTTGACAGCGGCAGTACATACAGTTACTTCAGTTCCGATGCTTACAAAGCAACACTTGCCATAGTAAGACTTCCTTTTGCATCAACTTATAACCTGTCTTTTTTTTTTTTTGCTACTTAATTTTGTCTTTAATGAACTCTTTAAAAAATTGTCACTTTTTTTACTAGAAACAAAAACAAGCCAAAGTTTGTTGAATAGGTAAAAGTAGCTTTATTTTGTCTTTATTGAACTTTGTTTTATTTTTTTTAAGGATCGTCTAGACGGGCCTAAAAAGTAAGATTTTAACTTTAAGTTGAAAAAAGTTTTCTAAAACAAAACTAACCCTAAAAAAATGTCCCAATTTTCAAGTTGTAGCCGAAATAACTCTTAAGATGGAAACAAAGAGGAGAAACTCGCAGTAGTTTTATGTTTTTGTACTGAGGAACTGACTACTAATCTATGTTTTCAGGTAAAGAAAGATTTGAATGGAAAGCAATTGAAAGATGCAGTTGAGGATCAAAATCTCCCAGTCTGCTGGAAAGGTGCTAAACCTTTCAAATCGATTCACAACGTCAAGAACTACTTCAAGCCCCTGGTGCTGAGATTTACAAAGGCCAAGAATGTGCAGCTGCAACTTCCCCCTGCAGCCTATCTCATCATCACTGTAAGCACATCTCATAACCATTTTCTTTCGTTGTATTTACGCTGTGAAGTATTGACACTTCAAAATAGGTGCCATAACTGTGTCAGACACGGTGAGGACATGTGCTTGACATGCCACATGGCGTGTCTATTTTTTTAATAATTTTTTTTTTTGCTGGACACAACAGGGATATAGCATAGCATGTGTTTTGGTTGTATATAGATCTAATATTTATACACAGCAAATAAAAATTTATAAAACATATTTTTTTGTTGTCGAATTCCTGCTTTGTCCCTTGGCTGTGTCCATGTTTCATGGCATTTTGGAAACGAAATACAATAAATTGAGGAAAATAGACCTGATGAGCTCCACTCTTTCAGAAACATGGCAATGTCTGCTTGGGTATATTGAATGGCAGTGAAGTAGGGCTTGGAAACGACAACATACTTGGCGGTAAGAGAACAAAAGAACAAAAATAGGTGGTCGTAGTTCTTTCAACATGCTAATCTATTTTTTCTTGCTTGCTATCTACAGATATTTCTCTACAAGATAAAATGGTGATTTATGACAACGAAAAACAACAAATTGGATGGGTTGCTGCAAACTGCGACAGGCTTCCCAAGTTAGTGAAATTTCTCTTTTTTTTATTATTAAATTTTCGCATTAGCTCGCTGAGGGCATTTTCTCACCAGGTTTTTCTTTTCGCTTGGTTATTTACAGCACTGATCGTGATTATATCGGAGGGTCGTCTCAACCATTTGCATCGAACATGGATATCTTGGAAGAGCATTTGCAAGAAGAGTTGTAAGGAGGGGAGACAAATTGAGTAGCAAATACATACAATTGATCATAGAATGTTTGTAGAAGTCTTTTTTTGTTCAGCTGTTGTAAAGCACACCCTGTTGTTGTAGAGCTTACACGGTAGGACAGATACACGTGTTCATCCCAACCCTAGTATATAGAGATACGAATTCCACTGTCCCTAAATTTAGCTGCATAATCATTTGGATTTACGAATTTGAAATGACTCAAATTTAGATTTGATATTTGAGATGTAGAATGTAATATTGAATTTGAGAGTTTTACCATGATGGATTTGAAATGATAATGGGAAAGTAGTCATTTCTTCAAATCCATGTACTAAAGGTTATAGTTGTACAAATATTATTACTTGTTTGGTTTTCCTCACTCTACTCTATGTTTCCCTTTATTCCTCTATTTAACTGTAACAGCCTACTGTTCTTTACTTCTGTAAAATTTTCTCAAATGCCTTCATTTGAAATTCATCTAATCCAAACAGGGCCTAGCCTTTGTTTCCAGCATATACTTCTCCGTTGTCATTGCTTGCCACAAAAGTACTGTTGCCTACTGTGAGGGGTGTTTTGGGAAGTTGGTAAAGTTTGGGTAGTGACTTGGGTAAAAAAAACTAGCTTTTTTGGCTTAAAAAGCTAAAAGTTGACTTTTTACTATATTGCCAAAATTTGAGAGTGGTCGTTTGGTGGTCCTGGAGCATTGCTTTGCTTTAAATTATTTATCATTTGACAAGTGTTAAATTATCTCCTAAAATGTTAACAAACAATATCGAGTCTTT
The DNA here is from genome assembly GCA_036172215.1 of Camellia granthamiana. Taxonomy (NCBI): domain Eukaryota; kingdom Viridiplantae; phylum Streptophyta; class Magnoliopsida; order Ericales; family Theaceae; genus Camellia; species Camellia granthamiana. The sequence goes on from CM069910.1 coordinate 54,411,085, forward strand.
ACTCATTTAACCAATGAGACATCGTTTGGCAAGTGGCTATTTTAGTCAAAAAGTCATTAAAAAAATCAAAAAGTCAACAACTTAGACCAAAAAGTCAAAAATTCCATTTTCTCTCAACTTTTTGAACATCTTTTCGTAAAAAGTTAAAAAATCATTCCAAACATACTAGTTTTTTTTACATCACATTTTAGTCAAAAAATCAAAAAGTTACTAAAAAAGCCTGTTCCCAAACGAGGCCTGAATATCAAATTAAGGCACCAATTTGCCTCAGGCCCATTAAATGATATTTCCTTTTGAGACATGAATAGTTATTGCTCCTATCTGCGTTGACTATGTGGCTAGCTTTGGATAACAAGAATTTTAGGGTTTTGAACTGATTGAAATATAAAGATAAATTCTTGATTATCTATTTTAACAAGAATAACATTTTCGAATTAAGTACAAATCTAATTTTTTTCATTTTGTGGAGAAATGTTAACTATTTAAAAATGAAAAAGAATAATTAGATTCACAATAATAAACCTAACATTGATCCAACGAATTTTATTATCAGGAATACATTTTATTTGACATATTATCTTTAGAGGCGTGTCAAATGAGAAAATCATCAGATGAATCACACACAATCTTATTATTTAAGATTGTTTCTCATCGGATTGAAATAGATATCATGTGTTTTCTGAATATATCATTTCTTTATTATTCTTAAAAATCAATGATTGTTCATGAATATCAAGCGTATATCACCAATTGTTTTGAAAGTATAAAATATCAAGAGATGAATTCGAAAGTATATATCATTTTTTTTTTTTTTTGGCAATATATTATATAACAAAAATATTTGAGACCTCTAAATGAGAAACTCTAGAGGGAGCTCTAGAGGTAGACCCTACCTTATGATTTGATGTTTTGGCTTGTGATATTATATTTTTTATTTTATTTTATGCATTGTCACATCACTAGAGTTGGCATTAGAGTTCCAACTCTAATGCTCTCTATCATCACTCATTATATAAAAACCTTAATAACATCACTTGTCAGCTTGTGAGCTAGTTAAACTACATTCCTACCTACCTTACTGATGCAAATATAATCAGAATCCTTACAGTAATTGCAAATATCATATACAATTGACAGAATCTGCCAATCTAACTTTGTTCCTTTACTATTTAATATGTTAACCAACACTTGACAATCGGTTAGGAGATGTAGGCTGGTTTTCCCAGTGCTCCTTGCCCAACTTAAAGCTTCAAGGCATGCCATTGCTTCAGCCGTCGTCGGACTGGGGAGTTGATTGACAACCTGCGCCCTTTGGTGTACTATTTGACCATGTTGATCCAGACAGACCCATGCTATTCCCTTACTTGTATGACTGGCCTTCCAAGCTCCATCCATGATAATTTGCCAATTAGCTGTTGCTTCCTTGAGCTCCTTGGCCTGATACAAAACGCAGTGATTAAAGTTGCTTGTTCTCAACTAGGGCTCAGCTCAAGCTTGAGCTCGACTAATTTTTAATAAACAAGCTTGAACATTTAAAAGTTCAGCTCGACTTGACTCGTTTGCAACCCTACTCATGAGGAATAACAATTTAACTTGGTAATACAGTTTATGATTATTACAAATATCTTCTGAACTAACTAGAACACTCGCCAAATTACCATTACCATGTTCTTAGGAAAGCAAATAAGTACACCGATCTGCACAAGAAGGGCCACCAAATTTTCACTCATGTCACTTTATGTATTAGCAATGAGCTTTTAAAAAATGTTAGGGGGAGTTTCTTAACCAGAGTGGTGCATTCTACCTTTTAATTATTTATTAATCAAGTTCCTTTTAATCACAAAAATAAAATAAAAAAATGTTATTAAAAAAATTATATTCATATAAATAAATTTATTTTTAATAATATTTTATTTTAAAATAAAAAAAGCCACAATAAACCGCATCATGAAAATTATGTATACGAATTTTTTGATTATATATCATTATTATTATGGGAGTGTTTTTAGGAATAAGTTTTTTTGGATTAAAACATGGGTTTTTTTTTTTAAGGTCCCTCATATTAAGATTTTATAATATAAAGAACATCTAATATTTTCATAATGTCTAAGGTCCCTCAAGTTGATCAAGAGAAAATTGGTCCAGAGAAAATTCACGTCATAGAGAAAATTGCTCTAGAGAAATTTCTCTCTAGAATTGCTCTGGACCTCTGAGATCTCCAGAGAACAAATTTCTTTGAATTTGTTTTATTGAAATTTCACTGAGTTATCTTAGTAAATTTCACTGAGTGTACCAAATAAACAAAACAAACAAACAAATAGTACAAATACATGCATATGACTTCACCAATTTTACTCAATTAAAGGCAAAGAAAATTAAACAAACTGAGTTTAAACTAGAGAATCCAAAGAATTTCTCTAGACCAGAAAAGAATTTCTCTGGACTCACTTCAATCCAGAGAAATTTTCTCAAAACCAGAGAAATTTCCCTTTACAACCCAGAGAAAATTGTGATAGAAAACAAAATGGACAAAACAAGAAACACACAAAATGGACAAAACAAGAAACAGAATGGTTAACATGATCATCTAAATACTATAGATGATTTTAATTGAGAAATAGATTGATTGACAGTTTCACATCACAATACGACAATTCCTTTCATTGGGGAAAAAAATTGATATAGGGACAAAACAATTTAACCAGATAATTCCACCCTTGTGCCAAAAAAAAACAACCAAAAATTGTGAAGGAAGGAAAAGAATTGGGGAGGAAAGAGAACTCACTCTTGCTCTGCCCTCAGAACCAGAGCCAGAAATTTCAACTTCAATGGAGAAGCCTAAAAAAAAACCAAGAAACACACACACAGCTTCCATGGCAAAAAGCAGCAATAGCTATGGACCTTGGTCACCCATAACCAACATAGCTCAAGACCATCTCTTTTCAATCCTCCTACTCTTACCCATAGATTCAATCCTCTCTTTTGCCATGACTTGCAATAGATTCAGGTCTTTCACTTACTCTGATTCCCTCTGGGAATCCATCTGCAGGAGGGATTGGCGTTCCACTTCTGTTGATGCTATCAAATCTGCGAACTGAAGGAGACGATTCGACGAACTCCGCCTCATTGTCGAAGACCGCGAACCAGAGGCGGACGCCGACACCGACGCAGGCAGAGTGTCCGCTCATCCGAAGAAGGCGAACTCTCGGTTGATGTTGAGGATCGTTGCCGGTTCCACACTGCGGAGCACGATCGTGTCATCGTCTTGGAGGTCAAGTGTCACTTCGACATAAGGATTGACTTGAGAGTGTTAATTTTCTCTGTGATATATTGGTGTGGAAGTTGAGGGACCTTAGATATCATAATATAATATTGTAGATCTCTTCCATTACTAAAATTGGGAGAGGGACCTTTGACCAATTTTTCCTTAAAATAATACTAAAAAAATAAAATAGACTAAAATAATTAACAAAATAAAAAATCACATTAAACTCATAATTATTATTATTATTTTTTTATAAACATCATATCTAATTATCCAAAATAAATTTAACCTTATTCTGAAACACAACTATTAAAATAATCAACTTCCGAACCGGCCTAGAATTTAACGTTTGGCGCCTTCAGTGTCCACGGTCTGCGCGCGCAAGCACTGATATACGTACATACAGTCCAGTGAGAGAGAGAGAGAGAAGAAAATAGAGTGTGACTACCAAACAAACAACCAAAGTTTATGATGGCGGAGGTAATCTCTCACATGGACATCGACGACGACAACCACTCTCTCAAATCCAACAACAACCTCCGAAAAGCCACTCCATGGGTCGAAAAGTACCGCCCTCAATCCCTCTCCGACGTCGCAGCCCATCGCGACATCATCGACACCAGTTACTCTCCACCCTCCCCCTCTCTCTCAATTTCCTAGGGTTTACTATAATTTTGTACGTATTTGTTTGTTTATGTATATGGATTGATTCATATGTGCATTTCTTCGAACAGTTGATAGGCTAACTAGCGAGAACAGATTGCCCCATTTGTTACTCTACGGTCCTCCCGGCACCGGCAAGACCTCCACCATTCTCGCCGTGGCTCGCAAGCTATATGGGTCGCAGATGCACAACTTGGTTTTGGAATTGAATGCTTCCGATGAACGCGGAATCGATGTCGTCAGGCAACAGATTCAGGATTTTGCCAGCACTCAGAGCTTCTCATTTGGGTAAACCCTTTGTTCTGTATTTGTTTTTTTGTCCTGTGATTTTTGGGGGTTATGATATGGTGGTTGGACTTGGAATTCAATTGCTTGCCATGTGGTTGTCAAAATTTTTGACATTTTTTCTTGCTAATGAGATTGGGATTAATAATAGGAATGAAAAATAGCTGCGTTGATGTATGTTGGTAGTTTAGATAATTTGGTAGACAAACTTGAATGTATTTTAGGGCAACCTTCACTTTACCCCTTTTGCCCCTCAGATTTGGAAATAATCACATTACACTGTGGTTCGTGGACTAAAGTGTTCAGTCAAACATTCTGTCCAAGTTAACAACAAATGTCAAACATGTGCGTGGACATAAAGGAATTTACATGTTTACATCCACATGTCAGGTGAAAATCACACATGGAGTGAAGTGCAAGGGGCAAAATGCATTGTGAGTTTTAAAAAATGATGAAATTGCTGTGGTTACTTGGATACTAGGGTATGTTAGTCTTTTTTGTTCAAGTCGTACACTGAGTTATGTGCTTATTTTCAAATGTCAATGGTAATCTGCACACCACAAGGAGTTAAAGTGAAATTTGCCCTATCTTCTATTTCAATAATTAAGCAAAGCATTAGTATAGTCTGTATGATATTGTTGTCTCCACAATGAGAGTAATGCTAATATCACTCTTATTTTGTTAGATTGAGGTAGTTTAATTTAACTCAATGAGTTGCTGGACAAGTGTGCATGAATTACATAAGAAATATGTTCTTTTTCTCAGTGCAAAAGCATCAGTGAAGTTGGTCTTATTGGATGAAGCTGATGCCATGACAAAGGATGCACAATTTGCCCTTCGTCGAGGTAAAAGCATATTTTATGTTTGTTTATTTTTCTGCTCCAAAATATGATCATATTTATTTTACGTTTGTTTATTTTTTCATACACCTAGTTTTCCATGTTCATGTTGCAGTGATTGAGAAGTACACAAAAAGCACTAGGTTTGCACTTATCTGTAATCATGTCAACAAGATTATTCCAGCTCTGCAATCAAGATGTACTCGATTTCGGTTTGCTCCTCTTGATGCCATTAATGTCAGTGAGCGACTTAAACATGTTATTCAGGCTGAAAGGTGAGTTCCATACAACTTTTTTGGGGGCAAGCTTATTACCAAACAGTTAAACTGCCCCGTATATTGTAATGGAATCATTCTTAAGCAACATTGCTTTTTATTATTATTATTTTTTCTTTTATGCCAAATAAGCTATTCCTTTTTTCTTTTCTTTTTTTATGGCAGAAAATACATATCATGATCTGCCTTTTGTTGTTGATCAAAAAAAAATCTGCCTTTTGTTGTCTATAATTTGTTATAATGACTTGCAGCTGGTGTGGCATATGGCATTTGATGAGTGTTATTTATTGCAACATGAAAAGCTTTAATGCCACTTCTTGGATTATTCATGAATCCATTTTGCACTGACCAATTGTGTTATGCTTGGGTTCCGACTTTTGTGTCTTTTGGGAATGGTCTCCCCTGTTTGGACTCCCATTTTGCTGATCAATCTAAGATATCAAGAATACTCACTTTAACAATGTCATGGCCATCAATTTTCAGTGTTTCCTTGTCGCACTTTGTTATATTTAGGTTCTTCAAGGGGTTATTTGATAGCCCAACTTAACAGAGCCTACTTGTCTTAAAAGAGGCTTGCATGGGGTTTTTATTGCTTCTTTATGTGTGACAATTGCAATAATTTGAGCTCATCAACATGAGGAATAGCAGGTTACTTGGAAGGCTGCTATGTTATATTTTGCCTTGCTACCCTGAAAAATCAATAAGATGTGAAGCTATAGTTATCTTGATTTGGTTGTACTTCTGTAACTGGTGTTATTGATTAATACTATATGATTTTGCTGAACTAGGCTTGATGTACCTGAGTGTGGCTTAAAGGCACTTGTACGACTTAGCAATGGTGACATGAGAAAGGCTTTGAACATTTTACAGGTTTTAAAATCTTTTACTCCTTGCTTTTGTGTCTGTGTGAGTGCTTGTGTGTATGATTACTTGCAGTTTCACAAAAATGCAGATTGGAGAAATTATAAGTGGGTATGATTCTATAATTTCTCTATATTACTAAATTAACACCAGAACCAGATCAATAACTGCCTTGTATAAAATTTGAATAAGATTCCCTTTCTTCCTTTTACCTCTTGACACCATGATTGTACTTTTCATATTCGTGGTATGATCGACTTATACCTCTATTCTTACACCCCTCCAGAATTTTTTTGTGATACACATTGCACAAAACACACCAATGGATTTCATTTTTTCCAGTGACCCCAGTGCTTGCCAACTCTCAAAGTCAATTGGAAATCAAGTTCTAACTCATCCATATATCTTTAAATTAGAGTTCTATTGTGTGTAAGAAAATTCCAGTTACAAATTGTTGGGTATCAGTTGGATTCTTGTTATAATTTAATTTCTCTGTATGAATAGATTATCAGAGGTTAAGTACTTGGTTGATTACTTGCTGTTTGATTTGATGTATGCAGTCAACACATATGGCTTCTCAGCAGATAACAGAAGAAGCTGTCTACTTGTGCACTGGAAATCCATTGCCCAAAGACATCGAACAAATATCTCACTGGCTTCTGAATGAATCATTTGCAGTTAGTTTTAGACGTATCCAACAAGCGTGTTTTACGAATGCAAATCTTACAGTAATACAGTGCAACTATACATGGAATTTTGTTATTGCTTGTTTTCTCTTTTGGTTACTTAACAATCTTTAGGAATATCTGAAATGAAGACAAGGAAAGGATTAGCTTTGGTGGATATCGTAAGAGAAGTAACCATGTAAGTGCTCATATTTTGGTTGTTAACTAGGTTTGGTATTTGCATGATCTCATCTTTAAGGGATTGTATGAACAGGTTTGTCTTTAAGATCAAGATGCAATCAGGTGTTCGAGTTCAGCTAATCAATGACTTGGCTGATATTGAGTATGTAATCCATGCCTTCATTTTCTGGCTCTTTGACCTGATTACATTTCTTTTTATCCAAAATTAAACAATTATCTTTAATTATTTCCCATTCAATGTGAGAGATTACCATGTAGGCATATTATATACTTCACTATACATATGTGGTAGTTACAGGATTGGTAGTTGAATAGTAGGTTCATCATCCTAAGTGTTATGTTATTATTGATTGATATACCGAATTTTTACTCCATTAAAGTGTGGTTTGAAATCACTTTTCTTTTTTCTCTTCTTTTCTTTTCTTTTTCTATATAAATAAAACTGTGATACCAATAGGTCTTAATAGTTGGACATAATTCCCATCAAATCCTATTGAAAATAAGATCTAGCACAATCGTAAATAAAAATAATTTTTTGTGGTGGTTTTTTGCATATCACTAAAAATTAACATTTAGTGATTTTTTTTGTCATGATTTTTATAAATTATCACTAAAACTTATAATTAGTAACTTTTTTTGATGACAAATTTGTTAAACTATCATTAAAAGTTGAAAATTAGTGACTTTTTTGTGATATTTTTTTAGACTGTCGCTAAAACTTATAATTAGTTACATTTTTTGTGACAATTTTTAAACTTTCGCTGAAAATTAACAATTAGTGACATTTTTTAATAGTGTATGATGAAAAATGCTATTAATTATTATATTACTTATTGGACAATAAGTTTACTTAGTAGGACGTACACATAAATCCCCCAAAGTTTATTCCTACACTAGTTTAATTTTGAATATTAAAAAAAACAAAAAAAAAACACAACGTAATCAGGTCAAAGGCCCTCATTTTCTGTATGCCTTCTTTTTCATGGATCTTGCTATTAGATCTATTATAGTTAGCATTATTATATTTTAGTGACTCCAAAGGGTTAGCTATTACAATAGTTATTTTAACAAAATTATTCAATGCTAACTACATTTGACGAGCTTTGGGAGGCTTTTTAAATAGTTTGTGTATAGATAGATGAAATAAAGAGTAGAGTTGGAGTACTTAGATTAAAAAAGGAATTAGGCAAAGTAAAGAATTACCATTTTTATATTTTAGCTAGTAAAAAATGAAAAGTATGGTTGGAGTTGTTTTAATGGTTGCGACATAGTAACAGATGCATTGTTAAACCAGCATAGAAGTGCACCATTTTATAGCAATCTGACAAACATACCTTGAAATACCTTTATTTTTATTTGAACTTGATCATCAAATTTAATTTTATCTTGGATTTGCAGATACAGGTTGAGTTTTGGATGCAACGATAAGTTGCAGCTTGGATCGCTCATTTCTACCTTTACACGGGCTCGATCTGCGCTGGTTGCAGCTGCAAAGCAGTAATTTATTGGATGTGAACTTGTTGCATTCCCTTGTCCTTTCTCTCCTTCAACTTTTCTCTTTTCTTTCTAAACGCATTGTAGCTTCAATTTATTTGATAATTGCTTGCTTCCAATCTGATATTGTCATTTTATTTTGTAACATAATTTAGCGCTTGACGGAGAAAATTTTATATTTGAGTGATGCCTTCCAGTCACTAGACCCTACCTCTGGATGTATATATATTGCTACTCTAAAATCTTGTAGTTGGTGGCTTCTCTTTGGGAGAAAACACATGCTAACTGGTTTATACCGGCCTGAACTTACTCAACCCTACCTTTTTCTCTTTCAACTTGTACTGGTTTCCCATAACAAAGCAAAGCTCAGAAACAGGTCAATGGTACCAGTTCACCTAGATGTTTCCATATTTCCTAAGTCAGGGTTGATACACTAGGCAAAATTAATTGGAAAATGATTTCATTCTTCTTATTTTTTTCGCTGGAATTTTTATGCAAAATCTTGCACTGGAATCATGCCAATGAATTTTTGCAGTCAAACAGCGTCTTAATGGTGTTCCTTTTTTGAAATGATGAGCTAACCACTCAGCTACATCAATTTGTATAAATTGTCTGGACGTTTTTGTCCTGCTGGTATAGGATTAGTTAACTATATCATACAACCAAAAGCTGAACTAATATACAATGTTGTTTTTCATTTTTAGGCGTCACCGTTAGGATTATAACAATAGCAAGATTCCCAGTGAGAGGTACAATGAAGGGTTTCATGATTGAAGTAGAATGGGTTTTTTCATATTTTCGAATCAAGACTTGAACTTTAACCAACGGGATTTGTTGGGCAGCTCAGACATTAAAACCCATATACCAAATGAGTTCCAATGGATAATAATAGTGCAATTTAAGACCAAGAAACTTTGAAAACAGGCAAGTCCTGGATGGTAACTTCATTGAGGCAAAACAATAGAAGAGCACAAGTGCAGCCCATTTACCTCCATTAGAGCCGGTGCACTTGGCGCAAAAAAGCTCAGTCCTAGCCATCCTCTTAACAATACACTTTCTCTAACAAGTTTAAAATAACTAGCACAACCTACTGACTGATATGTACAATTTACTTCTAGACAGCTATGACTTGAAAACCCTCTTCACATTTGACTTAGAAAGCATATATATATATATTCTCACAAATCTACAAAACTGAACTTTCAGAGGATATCACAAGCAAATCAAACTCCAACACCCCATTGGGATGGAATTATTCATTACTATTACTTTTTATTTGGCTGCATAGCTTTCCCGGTGTTGATTTCACTGCACTCACCTCCATGGTGTCTTATAAATTCATTCACAAAGTTCCATCAGATTCCCTGTTGGACCAGGTTATCTCAATTTCAAGTGTTCGGGAAGTCCCATCTTTATTGCTGTCATGGTTGAGGCTGACGAGTCCACTGTATACTCCTTCACTTACAACTTTGTCAATTTGGATCGTCACCCTACCGAGACTTTTCTGAAAAGAAAAAAAAAAAACGCACAATTACAACATTGAAAACTATGAACAGAAGGACCATTTAAAATTATCTCCAGAGTTTAGCAAAACCATCATTTTCAAAAAATAAAAACAAGGATTTAATCAAGTTGGGCACGGGTACTGGTTTGGTTGTTGCGACAGCTGAATGAGGATTTGATCCGTTACACCAGTTGACGAGGACATTGAAAGTAAATGTATCACAATTCAATATAATTACCTTTCCGAAAGTACTTTTGCTTTTGCAAAGTATGTGTAACTTTTGTCCCTTTGGTGGTACATCAAATTCCCATGTAAATCCTTCTCTCCACTCTGGAGATGTACTGTTGCTCACTACCTGAAAGAATGAAAAGACCATTTTACATGAAATGTAGCTGTATGTTGATAATAAGATCTATACTATATTCACTTCTTAGTATAGCATATAACATTTATGATTACCTCAACAGAATTAATATTTGCATGAAATAATAGCCTCAAAAATCCCTAAATAGTCCTTTAAGTAGATACAAAGATACATAACAAGTAATTTTTTTGAAATTGAGAAAATTGTTTGAGAATACCTTGGTTTTTGAGAAATGAAAAACTGCAATGTGCTTAATCTGCAATAATTCTACAACTTATAAATGCTAATTACAAGGCATATCCAGCTGCTGGCACACATTTATAATGAACAAAAATTTTCCTAAAACCACTCCATTTGGTTTTGTTTTCAGAATCTGTTTTATGAAAAATTCAAAAACATTCATTATATTTTCATATTGTTTTCCCTTTTTGTGCACAAAACCATTTTTGGCGTTTATTTTTTTAGTGTTTTTCAGAACACGAAACCAAACAGAGCAATCTGAGGACATTATTTCATGCAAATATTAATTCTGTTGAGCTAATGATGCAGAATTAACCTAAACGATCAAGGCAAAGTACATAACAAATATTCAAACCCCACCCAATAAAAGAAAAATACTTTAAACAAACTATATCAGGTCTTTTATGTTAAACTCTTATTTGAATAATTCATTACCTTGGTTTGCCGTGGAGGCCCATTGCCTATCGTCAATTGACAGAAAGCATTTGTCCCTCCCATGAGGTGCCTTAGGTTGTTTCCGCGTTTAATGGTAACAGTCAAACAACCTGGTAAGCAATGCAACAGGCTATCTGCTCTCTCATGGAAAATCAGCGGGCAGGTTCTAATTAGCAATTGAAGAGTGGGAATTGCTTCGGATGCAATGATGGATTGAGACTTTGAGATATCTATAGGCATGGTTGACCATGATTGTTTTAACAAGCATAAGGTGTCCAATGCAGAATCCTGAGCGGCTTCGCTCCCAGACTTTAGTGCTGCTACCAAATGGGGAATGCACAGAGTAGCCGCCTCAGAAATGTGGAGCTTATGAAAGTTGGTGAATATGACATGTATGGTTTTCAAGACTTCTTCATTGATGGTTGTGATGGAAGACAATTCTCTCTCTAGTGCCCCTGCAGGATGATGCAATGAAAGAAACTCAATACTAAATGCAAGTTACAGAAATAAAATTTACATTATTCACTACAATCTATGAAGCATGGATACAGATATGGGATATGGATACGGTGATAAGAAAAAATCTCAAAAATAGGATGGTTATGGCCAGAATACGTTGGAAAAAAATTTATAATTTTTAGTATTCTATAATAAATGAGTTCAAAGAATGGTTTCTCACTCGTAGTCAGCTTAAGAAGTAGTCAGTATACCTTCTTTCCAGTGAGACCTACAAAAATTTCATTATAATGTCAAGTGTAAACTGTTTACAATTCCCTTGTTCTTTCTCTTTTCATGCTTAAAAATGTAATGTGCAAAAGTATCATATGCAAGTTCGCTTGCTTATTTAATTGTCAAAATCCGATTTAAGTATCATTATACTATTTTTTATATATCCTTAGTTTCTGCAAAGTATGAATATGGAAACGAGACACATGCATGACACATAAGGATTCGTTGATTCAATAAATTCTGAAAAAATAGGATACTACTCTAATCTCACTATTTTCTTCTTTGGTATACAAAAACAGACAAAATAAAGCTTTTAAGTGCAGTTATACATTCAATTGCTCAACACAGTAAATATAATGTGTAGTAATAACACACAAACCATTCTTTGGACTGTTTCAACTCCAACTCACCACTTACTAGATTCCAATACTGTGATCCAAATACTAATGAAGACCTATAGTGTTAGTTAATGTTGTCCTAATTTATAGAAAATAAGCATTTATAAGGTCTCTGAGTCTCTGGAAAAAAACCTAGCATCTCACTGATTAAGGTACACTGGATTGTGTAAGAACAAACTCAACCATATTATTTCCCAAATAACCATATATTGAAGAAACTTATCTATGCAGTGATGGAAACTGAAGTTGAACATATGTTGATTCAGATGCCAATGATATATGAACATACATAACTTGTTGAATATATATACCACGCATGGGACGTGAAAATCGCAATACTAAATATCAGGAAACATAGTAACAAAGGATTGAACTGTTTCGTTGGTAGCTTACCTGTCAAAGCTCCGATAAGATCATTTGATACATATTCTTGAAGTGTGTGATTTGAAAACAAAAATTTGATGAGCGATGCTGCCTGCCCAGCAACCTCTGAATTAGGAGAAAGAATCAGTTCCTGAAGTACCAATATGCCCCCTGCTTCAGCAACAGCTCGCCTATTAGTTCTACTGTGCATGACGAAGTTTTGCAATGCACAAATGGCCACCATTTTCATTTCCTCCGTTGGCTGATCTTCAAGCAAACTTATCAATGCACGACATGCAGAGGCAGAATCACTGGCTCTAGCAAGTCCTTCATGCTGGGAGAGGTCACCAAGAGCAAGAGCTGCAAGAAGCTTGCCGGACTCTGATCTAGTTTGTGGGTCTAAGAGATATTGTGCTAAAGGTGCTATTGCATACTTGGAAACCTTCATTTCTCGTACCCTCATATGGTTGAATAAAGCTTCGAGTAGTCTTCCAGACGCTTCTTCACACTGGTGAGATCTTAATAAGTCTAACAGAGCATCTATTGCACCTGCTTCAGTCATCATTTCAGCACTCGAAGCAATAGTCGATTCTTGAACGATCAGTGCATTAAGAGCTATTGTTATAGTACTATCTACTGTTGAATGCAACATCTTCACAAGAACAATCAGTGGTACTTTAAAATAGTAGTCAGCATTTGAATGTAGAACATTGGACAGAACCAGTGCAGCCGATTCCCACAAAGCATGGGGTGGTTGGGGGTCATCTTGAACAATAACCTTTGAAATCTCAAATATACCCCCGGCATCAGCAACTGCCTTCGGCCAGCTTAAAGAGAGATTATCCAACGCCTTAATTGCTGTTTGCTGCAAGTTCAATATTCCAATTCCCGCAAGTTGCACAAGGGGCACAACTGCATTTTTTGTTGTTATATCTTGCTTAAAGTGCTCTTGTGCAAGAAGATGACTTAGCAATTCTGAGCCAAGTTGCTGGATAGCTTGAGATGGTGATTCCAGAAACGAAATCAGAGGCTCAATGACCTGGCTAGGAGTAAGTTTTAAAGTTGCAAGGCTCTGTGGTTTCTCCAAAATATTGACTAGTGTTTGCAATGCACTGTGCTGGCCCCAGAGACTAATATCTGGACGAAGCAAAACCAAAAAAAGAGGTTCGACAATTTTTGCAGCAGCTGAGCTTTTAGAAATTGCACTACTATTTGTCAAGATGCGGAAAAGTTCAGCAATCGAGGAGCACAATGCACTGGATGCTGTTGGAAGTAGCTCAAGACAGTTATCGATAATGCCAGCTTTGACCATATCTAACTTGCAGGTTGTCCGGTCTTTCCCCAACTTAATGAGAGCACAGATGCTAGCCTCAATAAGCCGATTATTTGATCCAGAAACCAAACCGACAAGAAGATTGACAACATCATTAGCTGCTGCAAACTCCACTTGCTGTTCATTATCCAATAATTTCTCAAAAGCACAAACACCAGATTCCACTGCCGTACCCATATCAGATTGAATCAGTGATATAAGAGGCACTATGCATTCAGAGGCAATTGGCATTTCTCTGAGTTTTGGATTACCAAAAAGAACAAAACAGAGCTGTGCAGCATTTGTCTTCAGTTCCAAGGAAGAAGTGGAAGACAAAATTTTATATAGGCTCTCGAGGGGATTCCCTTCCACATCAGTCATCAGAACAGCTTTCGAAGGATTTTCCGAAGTCAACTTAATCAAGCCGATAAGTGCAGCACATTGCTCAGTTTCTGATGCAGCTTCAAGCATGTCAACCAAGGGCTGAACTGCTTGCTTGGCTAATTCAGAATCTCTAATGCTCTCGGCCTCAAAAAGTTCATGAAGAGCCCTAGCAGCACTCAGTCTTGAACTTCTTGACCCCAAACGCAGAACAGCTATGAGCTGATTCAAGGAACTAATAGATGCTTCATAACAAAGAATATCAGGATTGCTAAATAATATTCTCAACAGTTCAGCTATAGTTGCCTCAGTTGAGTCTTGAGGGCTCAACGATAGGTACTTTGTTAAAGCATCCAGAGCTCCAGCTTCAGCCATAATTAGTTTGTTTGTATCACTACCATCTGCAATATGAGTCAAGAGGTGAACAGCAATTTGAGGGGCACCTGGTCTATCTGGCATTGGTCTCAAAAGATCCACTAATAAAGGGATAGTTTTGCGTGCAGTGGAACCACCTCTCACATCTTCAATTTCGAAAAGGAGTTCCAGAACTACTTGTTCAGGATTCCTTACAAGAGAAAATTCTTCAGATAGAGCAGCAAGGTTTGGCATATCTGATTCTATGTAACCAATTAGGGTTATTAACCCAGCAACTGCACCCGAATTTGCAATTGCAAGATTTATTCCCTTGCTTCCATTCGAAACAAGACTAGCCATTGCTTGGGCAGCAAAAAACCTGTCAATTATTTCTTCAGACCTCAGCAAAAGGGCAAGCGAGGGTATGATGCGCATCGTTGCAGGAGAGGCAACAACATTTGCATCTTGAAACAATATAGCCAGGAGTAAGGCACTAATCCATATGCCTTCAGTATCCTCAAATGCCGCCTGTGAATGAAGAAAATATTTTGTCTCAGATACCAAGTCTAGGCACACACACTCTAAACATATGAATTTAGTACGTGCATGCAAACCATCCAACAATTGAGGCTGAACGAAGAAAACATATCAAAGAATTTTATATAGCCTGTGATCAACAAACCAACATGCTCCATTATTGGCCATTCAATGTCAGTTTCCAATACTACCCAAAAATAGATAAATAAGTACACAATGAAAAATGTAAAACATAAAAAGAAAGGTAACTTCCAAAAGTTCTGAGGCCACACTTGTTTACGGTATTATTACAATATCCGCTAAAAGTGGAACAAGGCACTGAAAATGTCTTTCTTTCACCTAAGTATAGATAGTACAGTAAGCCAACACCAGTTCAGGTAATAAAGCCGGAAAGCACTGGACATGTCGATCCCTCTATTTCTTTTACTCCCGATTTCAGTTAAACCCCAAAACATTTCAAACCTATCAACATAACTTCTGTTAGTCGACTCAACAGACTCAACCCAAACACATCCCACCACCAATCTACAACTATAATTTGCCAAGGAAATTATAATCCGAAATTGTAAAATGAATTGAAAGACAGCAGACAGACATCAAGGAAAAAAAAGAGAAAATAAAACAAAAAATACAACTCACCAGTTAAACTTTTAGTTTTAGACTGTAAACAAACTAGCCGCTGCACAAAAGTCAGTTTTATCTCAGTACAGGTCATGCTGACCACTACAAAATCTCTCATATATCTATTTAATCTAAAAGTGGGAGTTATTTGTAATATACTTTAATTTAATATGTATCAAATTTAAATCTGTCTTTATAGAGTAGCAATGAGATCCACAAAATTGTTTACCATAGGCTATTGGTGGTCATCTCATTGAACTGTTAGCCACAACAAAGAATGAAAGAAAAGGTGAAACAGCCAACATTACTAAAGACTAGATCAAGCCCTACCTGTGGATTCGAAGTATAATTTGCAAGCTTGTCAGAAAGGGCATCAAGTGCCCCAGCTTCTGCTACAGCAAGTTTGTTCTTCGCATGAAATGAAGAAATTATTGATAGCAACCACAAAGCAACAGTACCTCCCAAGACAGTGGCTGGATCAGGAACCTCGAAGGCATCTCCTTCCTGAAAAGCAGTTCTTTCGACAAAACCTCTAGGAGTTCTGGCTTCAATTTCTGAAGAGAAACTACTTGAATTTCGCTTCATCATATCTAGTACTGCATATATCAGGGGTTCTAAATATCCTGAACCTTCTAGTGCATCCATTGACTGAATTTTGTGTTCTTTAGCAGCACAGATGAGCAATGCAGCTCCTCCAACTCTAACCTCTAAACTGGTGGAGTTCATTATTCTATTAGCCAGTCCACCAATGGATCCTGATTTTGAAACCAACAGGTCACCTAATGTAACTGATTGATCCCCACAAAGCCTAGACAGAATTTCTATAGCCTTATCTTCCACCGAAGGAGGCCCCTCGGCCAGGCAGCGCACAAGACTCACTAAACTTGAGGGAACTTCAGCAAGGGCAGACGATGGAGAGTAAGTGAAGTTCACACTTCGTTTTGTCCTTGTCAGTAGTGCAACTACTTCTAAGGCATCAGTAGCGTCAGTCCCATCCATATCCATCGCATTTAAGGAATCCACAACAGAAAGAACAGCAAATCGGCACTGAGCATTACCCTTGAGAACATCACCTACTGGAAAATGCTTCAGTAATTGGTGAAGGGCACGTGACGCATTCTTCTTACCTTCTGAAGTTCCTTCCCCCATTACCCTAGTCAAAGCAGAAACAACATCTTCTGCCAGTGCTTCTGCAGCAATCTGGGGATCAGACAGAAGATTGGCCAATGCTGCCACTGCAGTCTCGGCAGCATCAATGGAAGAAGTTTTTGCCAATTTGACCAGAGGCTTGACATCTCCTTCTGCAATGTATGACATTTTGTTGCTAGATTTTGTCTTGGTCGGACGGGACAAAGCACCCAAGGCTCGAGCTGACTGTGCCGCAATAACTTCAGTGTTGCTGGTCAAAAGCTTCATGCATGGATTCAAGACTTCGTCAGTTGCAAAACTGTCGCAAATATCTTGTCTGGTGCTGAATAGATCAGCTAGGACAGAAGCTGCATGCTCTTGGGTTTCTTCATTAGAGGAATTGAGAACCCAGACAAGTGACCTCAGTCCTTTATTAGCTGCAGCTCCGTTCTGCACAAGATCACTTTGTGATGCCATAGTGAGTACATGACCCAAAACTTTAATTATGTGGGCCTTTGAGCCTGGAGAATCTCCCAGGAGCAAAGCTAGCAACTGATTAATGGTAGCAGGATCAGCTCTTTGAATAAGCTTTGTTAGTGCTTTAGCTGAGGCTTCCTGACCCTTTGGTCCACCACTATTTAGAAGCCATAAGAATGCCGGAACGGCTCCAGCACTTTCAACACAGGCACGAATATCCTCACTGTGACAGCACAAATTCCACAGAAGATGTGCTGCGTTCTCCCTTGCCTTCTGGGATCCCATCTCTAATAATTGTACCAGTGGAGGAATCCCCCCAGCTGCTGTGATTGCCCACTTACTGTCCTCAACTTGGTCAGTCAGGATTGCCAACAACTCAACAGCATACTCCTGATGCTGTTCACTGGATAAGCCTAGCAATGATATCAGTAACTGAATTCCTTCTCTCCTTCCAATGGCCTCCCAGATACCCACCCTATCACAGCATAAGCTTATTAGAGAGAGTATCAGGTACTGTTGCACATCAGCAGCAGCCATTGTTGTAAGTCCAATAAGCACCTTCTTTGCTTCTGCTTGGTTGAGCCATCTTGAGAGATATGTGTTGCCATAAAGGCTGGCCATGGCCTCAAGGACACGCTCCTGGACCAGCTTATTGTCGCGGGGCTTTAGTAGCGTTACTAGAATGTCCTCTATCTGTGTTGCATTAAATGTTTCTTCTTCAACACCACATTTTTGCTCAAAGACCATCAGAGAGTAGGCTAGTGCTCCAATTATATCAGCAACAGGAGCAGCTAAGCGCGGGGACTGTGAAATTTCTCCAAGATATAGTATTAGAGAAGACATTCCACCACATATATTAGCTAAAGCTCGCGTTGCATGCCCCTGAAGGGACTGACCACCCTTCCCTTGCATACACTCTTTAGAAGGAGCAACTACAGCTCCAATGAGAACAGGCACACCATCTGCATCAACAACAGCTTTCTTAGCCTTGGTTGACCCTGACGAAAGAGCCTCCAAAGCATCCGCAGCACTGGCACGGACAGAAATATCATTTTCCTGACGCACAAGTTGAAGCAAAGTTTTGACGGCTCCAGAATCTATTGCTTTGGGGATGCTATCACTGAATGCCAACATCAGACGGGCCAGTAAAGAAGCTGCATTGGATTGAGAGGCAACATTGTCTGAAGAAAGAAGCCCCACAATAATATCTACTCCTCCAGCCTCAAGTGTTGCTCTCCAATACCCATCTTTGTCGCTGCAAAGATTTCTCAGAGCCCCGGTAACAAAACGTTCTACCACTTTGTCCTTCCTGTTTTTTGCATTCAGCTGCTCCCATAAGGTTGGCACTACACTTTCTGTAACAAATATTTTCATACCCACATGATCGTCTGAAAGTCCACCTGATGAAACTTCATATATTGCTTCTGCAGCTGCTTTCCTTGCTTCAGTTGACTCTGACTTCAAAAGAGAAAGTAATGGCGGTATGCATCCACCTAGAAGTACCTTCAACCGCAAATCAACATCCTTGCAAAGGACACTCAGTGTTGCAGCAACGTTTACTTTTGCCACATGAGTGCCACTCCTAAGAATTGATATGAACAATGGCATTGCTTGAGCATGTGAACCGATAAGAGTCCGTGCTTCCTTTCTAGCTTTGGCAATACCAAGCAAACGTGCTGTAATAAGTTCCTTTTCTTGCGGTGAAGACATGCTAGCATGTAGCTGCTCAACAAAACGAGCAACTGTTGCCATTGCTTTCTCCGGATCATCCATATCTATTGTTCCATTTGAATCCCTGCAAAGTAACCAGTAAATCTACTAGTCAAGATTTAGCATATAATGCCCCCCAAGAAAAAAAAGATCCATTTAAAGGGAATATAGAAATAATTTTTTTGATTTTCATGAGAACTTAGTGGATATTAGGGACCATCTGTTTTCCCCTGTCTATTCTTATTTATATATTTATATATGCATCCCACCCCTTTTTGAGCAAGTGTTATATGACTCTATTCTTCAGTAAACAAGTGCAGCTGATAGGTAAATTCATCAGGAAAAAAAATTCCCATAAGGTAGAACAATATAAACTCTAATATGTTGTCACCGATCAAGCTAAGAGAGAAACACTAACCTAGGCTGTGAAGTAGACGAGGATATGGGCTCCCTCGGTTCAGGAGAGGGAGACTTTGACATTTGCACGAAGACACCACTTCAGTGTTCTCCTTTGGCCTTCTGTGCAGTGAGGTAGTAATGAATTTTACTAAATGAACATTAAATTACAAAGACTACAGAGGATAGTAAGAACAACAACACAAGATTGTTTTCCAAATTATGTTTGCAAAATATCCAAAATCCCAAACTGACCAAGTTTCAAATTATAATATTTGTATTGCCAAATTCTAAGTACAAACATATTAAGAAAATTTACAGAATTGGGGTACAATAAAGGCAAATCCATTCAAACCCAATTCAAATTTGACAAAAAATCGCTGAAATTGATCACTCATCACTACTACTAAGAGACGAAATTCCTAAAATGTGGCCATATAGGGAGATCAAAACCAAGAACATAGATTACCTTAAAAGATTAATGCATATGCTGGAGGTATGCAAACATCACCCCCTTCAATTCATCTCCACAGAATCAAATACATACACACACCAAAGAAGCACTGTAGACGAAATTGAGCTCGACCCAGTTCACTTCGCTTACAATTGAGATCAATCAAACACTCTGCACAGTATGAAAGGCAAGAAGATCAAAATCAAGTGAAAAACAGATCTTCTTCATATATACTCAATATATGTGTGTATAATAATATTAAATTAGCTATCAATGATAAGATTTAATTTGTGTAACAAAACAAATAAAGAAGGTACGGAGATCAGATCAGAAAGAGCATTAACAGATTCTAGGGCTAACAGAGCTGTCATTTTCAGATTAAAAAATTCAAAAAAATTAAATTAAATTCAAAAAAATGAAAAAAAAGAACAAAAAAACAAAAAACCTCGATATTTTTACAAGAACACGTAGATTAGATCTCCGTTCGGAATTTGGAGGATGAGAGAGATAACGAGAATTTGGGGTTTCGGTTGTGCTGTGTGCGTGTCGGTCTCTCTTCTTCATTTTCAATTTTTTGTTTTTGGATTTGATTTTGATTTTGGGATTTTAAAGAGTGACAGTGAGTGTCGGGGGGGGAAGGGGAGTGATTCAGTGTGGGAGGGAGTGTGAATCGTAGTCAAAACCAAATAGGGGCTGTTACTGTTTTTTTAACTGATTTTCTTGGGATTCGTGTTTTGTTTTTGTTACTTCCAGTTAAGTTTTTCATAAGCTTTCTCGAAAAAGACGTAATCATAATTCCCTGGATATTGGACAAAATATATATATATATTTTTTTTGGGTAAATGACAAAATAATTCATAGAAGTATATATGTATATTTGGTTTTTTTACTGAATCATGTTATTTTTTAAATATATTTTAATTCAAGTAATTTGACACTATTCTTTAAATTCGTGTTTTTTGTTTTTTTTTTGGGGTGAAATTGTGTTTTGATTATAGATTGTTTATTTTTAGAGCCCTACTACATACCCCAGCACCCCCACACCCCGATACATTTGTAAGAGAGAGGGAGGAGAGAGAGAAAAATATATATATATATATATAACGTGTGATCACAAATCAATGGAGGTTTATAGGAGTCCAAAATTGTGGGGTCCCAAGTATTTTCTTATTTTTTAATCAAATTAACTTATTTTTTATTAATAATTTACACATTAGAGATTATCATATAAGTCGCAAAACTTGTAATTCGATCAAGTCTTATCCATAAACTCATGCCTCTAATGGGCAGGGTTAGCTCAAATAAAGTTGGGTTAGGTTTGGCTCAAGTGCTAAAACTTGGCTTTTTGGCCCTCAAAAATGTGACTCATCGACCAAATTTGCAAGTCTGACAAAAGAATAAATAAATAAATAATTAAGAAAAAATTCAAAAGTAAGCCGGAAGCTCAGCTCAATGGGCTTCACTTGTGGCCCAATTCGTGAACTTGTCTAGGCCAAGCTTGTTAGACAGGGTTTAGCCATGAATAGATTTAGACACCATTTCGCGGCGCAAGCTCAAATCGAAATTGATTCAATAGCAACTCTTAGACATAATTTATAAACTAAATGACTCAAATTATTAAAATGAAACCTATAATTGACCTACAAATTTAAACGGAATGTCTTCCGTCCACTATTTATGGATTGAAGAAAAGTCATATTCCAAGATATTAATTTTTGTCAAGTTGTGTAATTGATTGGTTTTAACATTGTTGTTGCAATAAAAACCAAATAAATAGAGAGAGTGGGGTAGGAATGATTAGGATGGAGAGTAAACAGACACATACAGACAATATGAAACTATTAGTAGAATTCAAAATCAAAAGGGTGAGTTTTCAAAATTTTTAAAAAAAAAAAAAAAAAAAAAAAAAGAAGTTGGACTTGAGAGACAGCTTGGTGTAAATAAAAAAATGCTAAAGACCCAATGCAAGTGAAATTAGTAAAAGTTAGAAAGGTAAAAGTGTAATTTACTCTGTAATGCCTAAATTTGCAACAGTGAGAGACAAAGCACTACATATTGAAAACATTAAAATATGAAGCGAATTTAAAAACTTAATTATTACCATTAACATAGGTTTTAAAGATAAAGATTAAAAAATGAAATTATTTTTTATGGACAAATATTTTGGTTGTCAAAAATATTATTGTTGTATTTTTAGCGACGAAATTAGACATTTCGTGATGAATTACTATTATTTTAGGACCAAACTTTGTGTCTCAAGAAGTAATTTTTTTTGACATTAAATTGTTGAGTCTCTAAAAATATATTTATTTGTGACATTTTTTAAATTTTGTCATTAAAACTTATTTTTTGGATTTTTCAAGATGACCCTCACGATGACAGAAATTTGTTTCTAAATATTTTTTAGGGCAAATTACACAAATAGTCCCTATAATTTAGGACTTGTGTCACTTTGGTCCCTGACTTTTTAATTGTGACACATTTGACCCTGAATTTTGAATTTTGTTCCAAATAAGGACAATTGAATATATAATTAAATTTTTCAAGGGTAAAATTGTCAATTTGATAAAATATAAACTAATTTGACAAAAATAAATGTCAAACAAATATTTTTGAATTTTAAAAAATTATTTCTACCTACTAAAAATAAAATTATGTAAAATTAATAAATCTTTTAGATATTTATTTATTTTTTTTACCAAATTAATTTTTATTATGTGTTTGGATGATGATCATGTAAAATTAATTTTAAAAAATTAATCATGTAATTTTTATTAAATTTACATAATTTTATCATTGGTGGATAAAAATAATTTTAAAAAAATTAAAAATATTTTTTTGACATTTATTTTTATCAAATTAGTTTATATTTTATCAAATTGACGATTTTACCCTTAAAAAATCTAATAATATTTTCAATTGTCCTTATTTGAAACAAGATTCAAAATTCAGGGTCAAATGTGTCACAATTGAAAAGTCAAGGACCAAAGTGACACAAGTCCTAAACTATAGGGACTATTAGTGTAATTAACCCTATTTTTTATAACAAAATTTTTACTTTTAAGGATTAAAAAGTTTGATCCCTAAAAATTGTTATATATTATAGTGTGAAACAGCAAAGTTAAATTCAAGTACTCCCTCCGTCCCATAATATTAGTCCCTTATTCCACTTTTCATTGTCCCAAAATATTCGTCCATCTTCAAAAATCAAGTACAAAAATAATATAAATTTCCTATTTTGCCCTTCTTTAAATTCATAAACAATATAAAAAGTACAATTATGACATTGATATTCCCCCAAAATGGTACTATCAAAGGGTAATTTTGGAAAATCAATTTTTTAAAAGTACAATAATTGTACTACCAAAAAAAGTTGGATTCCCCAAAAGAGACCATTATTTTGGAACGGAGGGAGTAAAAATTAAGAAAATTGCTTCGGACCCCCACTGGGGGTCGACCCCCAGTGAGGTGGCAGCCCGTGATTGGGCCAAAAAACATTGTTTTTTTTTTTTTTTTTTTTTTTTTGAAGTTCCATCCAGTGGGGGCGCGCCACGTCACTGGGGGCGCGACCCCCACTGGGGGTCTGTAGCGCGATTGTAAAAATTAAATGTTGAAAATACTGTGTTATATATATAATTTTTTATTTTTTATTTTTATTTTTTTGGTCTGTAAAGTGTTCAACAACAGGATGTGGGTTCCACCTCAGCTGCATGTGTTTTTTTTAATGTTTTTTTGGAAGACTGACTGCATCTGCATGTGGTTGAGCATCTTTGATAAACACATTCCTAATGCTACTTTTATAGACAAAAAAACAAGTTTACCATGTACTTTATTTATTATTTATAATATTTATTTTGGTAAGTCATATATTATTTTTTAAAAACGAAAGAAAGGTGGTATGTCTGTCACATTTTGCCAATGTGTTTTAGATCAAATTGCATGATTTGTGTCCTTGGCTTAGTTTATCAGTACTTGTTATATAATTTTAAAAAAAGTAAATTATAAATAGATTTTAATAGTTTGTCTTAATTCCTATTAAATCTTGTTAAAAAAAATTAATAAAATTATCACTATAAATAATTTTTAGTGACGATTTTTTTGTATATGTCGTTAAAAATTGACAATTAGTAATTTTTTTTGTCACGATTTTTATAAATTATCGTTACAACTTACAATCAGTGACATTTTTCTGTTATGAATTTTTTAAACTGTTGCTAAAAGTTGAAAATTAATAATGTTTTTTCCCGACGATTTTTTTTAAAATGTCGTTAAAACTTATAATTAGTAATATTTTTTATAATAAAATTTTCAAATTATCTCTAAAAATTAATAATTAGTGAAATTTTTTATTAGTATTTGATAAAAAAATATTATTAATTATTATAAAAATTATTAAATAATAAATCTACGTATTTGAATCTACCCGTAAATTTCCATTTAAAAATGAGAAATGTGGATCTGAGGCATCAATTTTGGTCAAACTTTGCCATAAGCCACTGAACAATGCATCACTTTAATGAGATAACGAACAAAATTAAAGTTAACGCCTATGCGCATGAAAAAGTTATGTTTGATAATAGAGAAATTATATACGGAATTGAACACTGAAAATGTAGAGCGTTTCATACAAAAAAAAAAAAAAAGTCATAATAGAAAAAGGGGGGGGGGGAGGGGGGGGGAATTCATGATTAACAGAAAATAAATATACTTTTTTAATAAAAATCATATTAATACCGTCACACTATCACTGTTAGTCTGCGACCATTACCTCCACCAACCAGCACCGCCATCACCACCTTCTAATCACTACTGTCACTACCACTATTAAGACAATCATTACTGCATAAGTTTTAAAAATATAATCAAACATAGACCCAAAAAAAATTGTAAAAAATTTTTCATAAAAAATTTCTACCAAAATAAATAGAACCTTATTATAAAGTTATATGTCTATGTGTGTGTGTATATATATATATATAGAGAGAGAGAGAGAGAGAGAGAGAGATTGTCTCCCTGATGGCACAACATGATTTGTTTGGTAAGAATTGTTTCTTGGATTTATTAGCAATACACCCACCACATGCATATGAAAAAGAAGGCATCTTTGAAATAAATATAAGTATAAAACAGTACTGCTATATATATACACACACTAGAATTAATAACCATGTGCAGACAGAGCTTCTGGTTCTTATGTATGGGATGGGTTGATAAATGATAAAAAGATACACCTCCCAATCACCTCTTTTGATTAATTGCCTCTTCTTCACTCTACTTTCTAGTAAGAGTGGACATCCATCGGGTCAGGTTTGTATCATATAGTAAATATATGTGTTCTTTCAATTTGATTCAACATGTTTAATTTTATTTATCCCAAGCTTGATTTTAAAAAAAATTCTAAATTTTAAATCCGTTCATTTAATCTACGCTATATATAAAGTGAAGCTTGGAAATGGTGGAGATGTCACAGATTTTTTATTCTGAAAATACCCATGGCAGTGTGAAAACTATCATTGTGAAAAAATTATTTAAATTTTTAAAATTTCAATTATTCATCTTCTCATTTTTTCAATCACATGCAAATGCGTTAAGTATATACAAATCGCTAATTATTATATATGAGTTTTTTTTCTCTCTCTAAAGACAAAAAAATAAATAAATAACTAACTTTATTTAACATTTGCAACACGTCGACTTGTTTAGCAATAATATTTCTAAGAAAAAGAAAATAATAATAATAATTCTAAAAATCAAATGTCAAAACCAACCTCAATTGCAGCTGTGTTTGTCGTTTATTACCTAGATAAGATATGCTTTTTCTACTTTCTTTAGCTTAATGAAAAAGTAGCGTATAAATTACTTCATCCACTACTTTTTTATTTTATTTATTATAATGCCTTCAAAAAGTTTCTTTTACCTTTACATTTTTAATGGAAAAAGGTGATAGATAGTTATTTAGCTTTGTTTTTCACTACTTTTTCCTTCTCTCTCTAGTCATGTATGTTGCTTGAGGAATAACTTCTTCTTTTTTTAACATTTTAATTATTTTTTTTTAGAGATAAAGTGGATTAAAAGTTAGGGAGTGACTTTTAATTTACTTCCCAAAATACCCCATTATTGTATTACTATCGGTTCTGTTTGTTTCAGTTAAAAAAATTTTATTTTTTATATTTGGTATGATAAAAAATGAAATTCAACAAAGAGAGGAAGAAAAAAATCACATTTTACATTATCAACAGGATATAAACTGATTTAGATAATAAAAAGTGAATTAATTTGAATGATATGATTGCATTGAAATTTATCATTTTAAAAGTAATTATCAATTTAAATAATATTTAATTGGAAAAATATTACTACCACATTATGTTGTAACAAATTATATATTAATGACAATTTAAAACGTTGTAAGTGTATATGCGATGCCACCAACCATCAATTATAGGAGTCCAAGCCTAGCAATGTTTGAGGGGACACAACAAGGATACTATCAAGATTTTGGACAATAATGAATATTTTTTGGTGTAGCATATGAACAAAACACATTTGATAGAGCAACCACCAAACATGTACTTGCAACTTAGAATGAAAACTCCTATATAACTGAGATGTCATGAGTAATTTCATGTTAAAAGTAAATATTTATTTATTTTTTTAATATTATTGAGACTCTTTGTTATATTGTGCTGCTTTTTTATTTTTTATTTTTTGTTTTGTGATTTTTATTGTTGCTCTAGGTTCATACTCTGTTAATTTAAGTGGTACTAATCAGCTGATTATCTACATTTTTGTTCAACCAGTCAAATGTTTGTAATTAAATTCATGTAATGCCATAAACAAAAGAGTTTTATTTTATATACAAGCATGTAAAAGTAAAATAAAATAAAATGATTTTTTTATTTAATTAATGGTTTCTTTAAGACAACCAATAGTTTTAGCTCATTCCAACAAAAAAATATAATATAAAATATATATTTTATAAAATAAAATTTAAAAAAAAAAATGTTTGCATTAAGATACTAACAAACTCATTTTTTGAGCTTCAATAGGCTTGGAAGGAAATGTCGATAATGTTGGAAACATTGAAGCCAAACATATTATCGAACACAAAAAGCACATGAATTAATAATGTCATGTTTGGTTTGCCTTCTTGAAATGATTTTTGAATTTTTTTTAAAAAAAAAATAAAAACTAGTTTGACAAAAATAAGTATAAAAAATATACTTTTAAATTTATAAAATTTATTTCTACCATAAAAAAAGATAAAAATGATAAGTGCTTTTGATTTTTTCATATTCTTCACAAAATTAATTTTTAATTTTTTTTAAAAAAAATTTGAGACAAATTTCTAAAAACCAAACTAAACATTTCAAGAATTGATTGTAGGCCCATTTCTCAACAAAATCTATCTATCTATTTGTTTTATGTATTCCATTTTGTATTTAATTTATGTGTTTATAAACTTAAGTTTTCATTTCTAGAAGAGCAAGAGAACCTGAAAATGATGGTTGTGTGGCCTAACTATTAGTTTTTGCAATTTGTATTTGATTGCAACTATTCAAAATTATACTCAACTCCGTTCTTGTTAAAAATTTAAAAAACAAAAACAAAAACAAAAAAAAGAAAAGGGAAGAATACTGATAAAAGGAAATTAATTTTGACAATGGGGGTGGTCAGAATGCCTGGGCCAGTGGGCCAGCCTTGTATGCAAACCACTGGACAATTCAAAACTTCTCTATGCAAAAATTGAGAGTACATTACAGGAACCTTATCTGATGGAGTAATGACAGTGGGACCATATATATATATTTAAAAAACTAAAAAAATAAAAAATAAAAAATAAAAAAAGAAGAAGAGAAATTTGAAGGGAATGATGTGATGATGATGGGCTAAAATGATATTGATAGGCAATCTAGTCCAATTGTTGTAGTTGGTAATGGGCTCATAACCTTTTGGCCCATCTCGGCCACTAAATTTCTGGCCAGAAGCCCAAAGAAAGTTTGAATTCCTAAGCCGAAATCCATTTATCTAAACTTAAGGCTGTGTTTGATTAGAAATAAATAAATAAATAATTGAATGTGAAGAGATAGTAAAAAGTGAAGTAAAAGCAAAGAAAAGAAAAAATATATATATATATATATATATTTTCTTCAATGAATTTGACGGGATGAAAATTTTGTAAGAAAATAGGAATTATAATTATAATTATATAAGAAAATTAACTTTCTTGTAATTTTCATTACTTTCATTTCATGCTAAACAACCTTGGAAAAAAATTATTCTTTTCCATTTCTCTCAGTTTCTACCATTTTTATCCTAACCAAACTTAGCCTAAGGCAATGCTTAGATTTTGGATTGGAAAAGTCTGCAGACCTAGACATATCCATACAAAATTTTCTAATTGAGTGGTTGTGTGGTTAAGATTATGTGGGGACATATTTCTTGAATGACAACACGTGGTCAAGGTGGCACCGAAGTGCCAGCCAAGGTGCCACGTGTCTTGGTCATGGCGCCGAGGTAATCTCGGCTAGGCCGAGGTTATCTGCAGAGATACCGGAATCCGAGGTGAACGGATAAGGGACAAGAGTCCTAAAATGGGGGGGGACCTCAGACTGGATAAGGATAAAACTCTTAGGGAGTTTATCTTTATCAATTGGAGAGTTCAGGATAAGCATTGAGTTAGAGTCCATTGAAGATAGGCTTCTACAGGGATCAAGTCAGTGTTGGCTATAAAAGTAAGGCACCCTCATGGGTCTAAGGTACGCTTTTTATATTTTGGCATTGTGAGTTAAGTACAATTGGTTATCTTTGAGAGATATTGATTACTGACTTGATCGTCGGAATGCCCCCGGATGGAAGAACCACCGCCTGAGTCTTTTCTTTCTGTGATAGGTTGTTCGAGCGCAATCTATTCTGCCGGTATTTTCTAACTGAGTACCTATTTGGCAGTGTGGTCAAAAAACAGCACACACAATTTGGCGTCGTCTGTGGAAAAGAAAGGAGAATAGATGGCCAATGACAGACAGAAAGAAAAGGTTGGGGACAACATCCCTACTGGGAGTGGTAAACACATTGACCCTAACGTGGAGGAGGACAACTGCAACGAAGAAACTCGGGAGCAGAACCCCGGAGAGAAAGACGTAGGCCAGGAGGGAGACATACCAAAGAAAGCAAACCGAGGCGGGTATTATAACGAGAATGACCTCCAGGTATGGAAAGCTAGATGCCTGCGGAGGGACAGAGAGATAAAGGGAATGGCGAACAAATTGGCAAACCTGCAATCGGTCGTCAATTTCATGATGCAAAATAATATCATGCGGCCACCGTTCCCGTTACAAGACACGCCGATTCCTGCGGCCAAGAACAATGCCCAGAAGGGGGGACAGAAAACAGTCCCTGTAGTCCCCCAGCACACCAGGACCAAGGAACACTCTCACCGGCCTTCAAGGGAGGTCGGGTGAGGAAAGTCACTGAAGGGAGATTCTCGGAGGACGCATCGTACCAAAGAAGCTGACCCCAAAAAACACTGGCATGGTCAAGGGAAGGAACTTTGTTTCGATGCAACAAACGAAGAGAAGTCCAAAAGGACTCACAACGACACCAAGAGTAGCGTACCAAAAAGGCTGAAATCCGTTGATAGCCGAGCTCCTAGACGGACCAAGGAGGATCTGAGGGATTACCTCCAAAGGAAGCGATAGGATGCCGAGGTAACCTCTCCGGTCAAGCCGAGAACACTGTTTTCGGTAGAACTGGACAAATTTAAGGCCCCGAAAAGGTTCCACATGCCGAGGTTCCAGATATACGACGGTAAGTCTGACCCTAACTTTTACGTCGGCTTGTACCTGAACTCACTGGCACTATACACCGGGAACAAGCCATTGCTCTGCAAAGTGTTCCCCTCATCATTTGGGGAAATCGCATCAGACTGGTTTCACAAGTTGCCGAAAGGAACTGTGAAAGGCTGGGAAGGCCTAGCCGAGATGTTCATGGCTAGATTTGTAACAAACAAACTACAGCCATTAAGGGTGGACTCCCTGATGGTTCTAAGAATTGGCGAGGATGAAAGCCTTAGGGCCCATACCAAAAGGTATTATGAGATGTTCAACCGAATACCAGGATGCAACCAAGAGGTGGCGGTCATGTCTTTTAAGAACGGCCGGAAAGATGATTGCCTGCTTCGAAAATCACTAGCAAAGACATTGCCAAAAAGTATAGAGGAACTTATGACCAGGATAGAAAAGTATGCCAGGGCCGAGGAGGACACTTTGGGACAAAGGCGTCAAAACAAGAGAAGAGAAATGGCTCGCCGAAGCGAGGCCAAGGTAATAGTGGATACACTAAGCAAGTGACAAGACTAAGGGCTACACAGGCAGTCACAACCGTATTCTGAATTCTGGTCTACAAAGTCTTAGAAAGAATCCAGAATCAGCCCTATTATAGAGCACCAGAGAAGCTTCCTGGTGAATTTATGGGAAGAAGTCTGGGAAAACACTGTGCCTACCATAATGAGGATGGGCACTTAACTCAAGGGTGCAGAGCCCTAAAGGCACATCTGGAAGACCTGGTAAGACAAGGTCATCTAAGGGACCTGGTAGATGAAACCAGGACAAGGGAAGAGTAAGCAAGACTGCCTCAGGCACTGGTAGCACCACCTCCACCAGCACTGTAACCGCAAGCAGGCGGACCTCCAGTGATCAATGTGATTCACTCAAAGGTCAATGAGAACGAGATACGCGGAGAAACTCAGAAGGTAAAACACTTGCAACATGTGTATCAGGTCTGGTAGAAAAGACCTAAGGCAGACGAGTGCCAGGGACCAGTGGTGTCCTTTATTGAAAACGACCTAGAGATGGTACAGCATCCACACAACGATGCCTTGGTAATATCCCTTCAGATTGGAGAGTGCTAGGTAAAGTGAATTCTGATCGACCAGGGCAACTCTTGTGACATCATGTATGTCAGGTGTTACAAGGAGCTTAGCCTTCACCAAGATGATCTGGAACAATCCAATGGTCCAATGGTCGGGTTCAATGGAACGCCAACGTGGCCCCTGGGAGCAGTAAGTTTGGAGGTACAAGCTGGCACCAAGAAGGTAAAAACTGAGTTCACAATAATTGACACTCTCTCCCCTTATAATGCTATCTTGGGAAGGCCATGGCTGCATACAATGGGGGTTGTTCCCTCAACGTTGCACCAGCTGTTGCGATTCCCAACAAAGCATGGAATTGAGGAGGTCAGAAGGGATCAAGTGCAGGCAAAGAATTGCTCTATTGCAGCAATGAAATCCACCTGCAACATACGAGAAGCAGAAGCAGCAGAGATTGAAGATGAGGACATAGAGGTCCTTGACGACGTCGGCAAAGAACCAACCGAGAAAAGTGAGGAAGCCTTGAAGAAGATCTTAGTCCAGCAAGGGGATGAAGAACGCTTCTTCCTTCTCGGCTCAGGCTTGGCCGAGGAAGAGGAAAAGGAATTAGAAACATTCTTGAGAGCAAACCTTGAGGTGTTTGCTTGGACACCGTATGAGATGCCTGGCATTGACCCCGAGGTCACTTGCTATAAACTGAATGTGGACAGGTCGGCTAAACTTGTCATCGAGTGAGCAAGAAGGCCTACGTTGATGCATGTTGAGGCAGTAGAAGAGGAAGTGGATAAACTTCTGGAGGCTGCAGCTATACGAAAGGTAAACTACCCGACATGGTTATCAAACACGATTGTTGTGAAGAAAAAGAATGGGAAGTGGAGGGTCTGCGTGGACTTCACCAGCTTGAACAAGGTTTGTCCCAAAGACAGTTTCCCACTACCTAAGATAGACCAATCGGTAGATGCCATTTCTGGGCATGGAAGGATGAGCTTCCTGGACTCCTACAGGGGGTACTATCAGATAGCCATGTACCCCCTAGATGAGGAGAAGACTGCATTTATCACCCCAAAGGGGTTGTATTGCTACAGAGTGATGCCTTTTAGGTTGAAAAATGCAGGAGCAACCTACTAGAGATTAGTGACTAAGATGTTCAGACGTCTAATAGGCAAAACAGTGGAGGTATACATTGATGACATAGTCGTGAAGACCGAGGAACTTGAAGATCATCTGGCCGACCTGAAGACAATCTTTGACATCCTAAGGACATTTTGGCTCCGACTCAATGCATCGAAGTGTGCATTTGGAGTTGGGTCAGGGAAATTCCTGGGATACTTGGTCACCAGAAAAGGGCATTGAGGCAAGCCCGGATCACATCAAGGGCCATTCTGAAGTTAGAGAGCCCAACGTCGGCAAAAACAAGTGTAGATGCTGACTGGAAGGGCTGCAGCACTAAACAGATTTCATAAGCAAAAAGTTCTAATAAATGCAAACATTTCTTCAGTTTAGTAAAGAAAGCCACACAGACTCCTTATGGATAGAGGAGTGCAAAGTCACCTTGGCCGACTTGAAGAAATACTTGACCACAGCTCCAGTTCTCTCAAATCCAGTACCTGGAGATGAACTGTTCTTATACTTGGTAGTCTCAAAGCATGCAGTAAGTGCAGTAATAATCAGGGAAGATAAGGGAGAACAGAAAGGCAGTCTACTACGTGAGTAAAAACCCTAGCAGTTGCAGAGACCAGATATCTACCTTTGGAAAAGCTAACACTAGCTTTGGTAATGGCCTCCAAGAAGCTGAAACCAGTACTTTCAAGCCCACAAGATTGTGGTGTTTAACGGAGCATCTTTCCGAAGTCCCTGTTGCAGTAAGGAGATCTGGCAAGCAGGACAGCCAGATGGGCAGTGGTGTTAGGCCAATATAACCTAGAATTCAGACCCAGAACAGCAATCAAAGGCCAAGTTTTTGGCCGACTTCGTGGCCGAGTTTCACACCAGGCGCCATCATATATTGGGCTCCGTTGAACCGAGGTACACAATGTCCAGGTGAGCAAAGAGAAAACCAGCTGGGGATAGCAGAACAAAGAAAAGAAAAGAAACTCAGGCCCTGCAGTATTTACGTCGGCGACTCCCTTTAATTGATAACGGCAGCCCCGCCACCAGACCCCTCCTTGCCGCCGCTTGCAATCACTCAAGTCTCTTGTTGTCCTGAGGCCTTATAACATGCGAAGAATTCGTCTACTGTCATGGCCGCCCCTTCGTTCGCTTTCGGCCACGCGCTTGCACAGGCCAGTACAATCTTCTACGCGTTGGGCATTAGTTGGCCCGGTGCCACCTCCAAACGGTTTAGGACATCTACCATCACTTGCGGCAGTGGCAGCCTCAGTCCTCCCTTCAATGTTTCCTCGTAAAGGGCAAACTCCCCCGGCCTTGCGTCGGATGGCCTTTCCGTTGACGTCGGCAACAATAACTCTATTTCAGCAGGCACTTGGTATTTTTCGCGAATAGCCTCCAACTCCGCCGCGGTAACCGTTGATTTGTCAGCCTTTGTGTGCCAGTGATCTGGTTCTGCCTGGCTAATTGGCTTCGGAGCTGCTATCATGGTAAAAGCATGAAATCGTACCACCGGTTCCCCCACCCTCTCCATTCGCCTCTCCGTCCTATACTGCTCTGCTAACTCCACTGCATCGTCATCACCAAGCGGATCCACCCTGACATTCACAACTTCTTCTTGGGCCATTCCTATGGTATGTCTGCGAATCGATTCTGATGCAGGTGCAAGGAAATTGAAAAAATGTTGCAGAGGTGTATCGTCAGCAACAAAGGAGTTAACACTTGGGATGTTTTGATTTTTCGCA
Source organism: Camellia granthamiana (assembly GCA_036172215.1). Lineage (NCBI taxonomy): Eukaryota > Viridiplantae > Streptophyta > Magnoliopsida > Ericales > Theaceae > Camellia > Camellia granthamiana. The sequence goes on from CM069910.1 coordinate 54,444,755, forward strand.
AAGAAGTAGGTAAATCGAATAATGCCAAAAGCCCAAGGCTTGCCCGTATTCCAAGGATCGCAATTAATTTGCGTTAGTTTGAAAACTTTTCAAAACATCCGCCAAAACTGTCTTTTCAACACCCATAATGACCTATCGTTTCATTTCTGATCCAACGCCTAATCTCCCCTCCACGAGATGTTGCCACGTGTATGACCACGATCCACTGTCTCCTCCCCTTACCCTGTCTTTTCCACTTCAAATCACCACGTGACACGCCGCCTCTTGAGCCCCGCGCCCCTCCACCCCACCTTCGCGGTCAGCCCTCCTTGTGGTCGGCCCTCCCATTCGGCCAACCTTCGCGGTCGGCCCTCCTCGTGGTCGGCCCTTCCACTCGGCCACGATTCGCGGTCGGTCCACCTCATGGTTCTCCCTTCCACTCGGCCACGATTCGCGGTCGGTCCACCTCATGGTCCTCCCTCCACTCGGTCCACCTCACGATCGGTCCACCCACTCGGTCACCCCTGCCGGTTAACCTCCATCCTGCCAATCTCTAACACCCTCATTCTCTTCATTAGTATTCCCTTCGTTGGACTAAAGCTGCACTCGGGAATGGGGGATTACTGACGTGGGTAAGCCCATAAAGGCCATAGCCCACTATGAACAACCCAAGCCCATCACTTAGAGCCCAATACATAGCCCAGCTGGTGAAGTCCAGAACAGCTGGAATCCAACGTGGCATAAAGAGCCAATGACATCAAACATACGGCAGGTAAAGGACAAGCCACATCAGCAGACAAAGATCTGCAAAGTTATTGCCACTGCACATCACCATTAATGCAGCTTATCACAGCATTTATTACGACAACACCTCTCCGTCGGAACAGCACCCCATTGCCTTGAACAAGGTAAGCTACAGCATAGACTTTCAGCCAAGATGACAGGTCGGAAGGGACAGCGAAATGATGACCAAAGGATATAAGCAAATGTTGAAGACAAGAAGAAGGTTAAGCTTTTTTATCTCCAATCTCCCTCTAGCGCTCTACTTCTCTTTCTAACTTAATCATCGGAGGGTTCACGGGGGGACTCCCCGTTCCCTGTTGAACTTATCTGCAGGTTCATTGGTGGGTTTGATCACTCGGATTTTGGTGCGAGAAGCGTGGATCAGTCCGACCCGTTCTGCCAGGTACTTGTTGTATATTAACTACATCATCAAAATTAACTACAAAAAAAAAAAAAAAAATCAACTATCTTTCCGAATACAATTATTTTAGCCAACTAAAAATAACTAAAAAACTAAATAGCCAACTAAAATAACTAACTTCCAAATAGGGCCTAAGAATAATTTTGAACTTCTAAAGAATGTTAGGGAAATCACTCCTTTCATAGATCGTGTAATACATGCTCTGGGTTTGATATATAGGGTGTCTACTACGAAAATGACTTATTTATAATTTATTTTAATTTAAGAGTTCATATTAAATTATTTCGGTATAGTTTTTGGTTACGATTTATTCTGTAAAAATAAATTAAATAAGTTGAAAAAATAAATTATCTTGAAACTAGGGGAGAGATAATTTTAGTTTCTTTTTTTTATTACTATTAATTTTTAACTTACAATAAATTATGGCCCTATTTGGGGACTAGTTTTTTTTATTAAAATAATTAATAAAGACCAAAAAAAAATTAAAATAGTTAATAAAATAAAATGTCAAATCTTACCCATCATATTTCACAAACCATTTATTCAATCACAAAAAAATACAAATCATCCAAAAAAGTAACTTTTTTTCATCTTATAAAATAATTAAAAAATCAATTAAAATAGTCATGTTCTCAAACGGGCTGTATACCAAACAGTTAGAGAGAAAATTCATGCCACATATGTATCAGAAAAAAAAAAAACAAAATAATTATTACGGGTAAGTTTGGAAAGTAATTATAATAGTAAAAAAGTTAAATAATTATATAAAAAAACACTTGTTTGTTGATGGAAGTTCAAACCGACAAGGAGCGAGGGCAAGAGTAATGCTAGAATCACCGAATGGGCAGATACTGGAACAATCCATTCATTTGGGGTTTAAAGCTTCAAACAACGAAGCAGAGTATGAAGCATTGATAGTTGGATTAAAGTTGGCAGCAGCAATGGAAGCCGACGAGGTAATGGTCTTTTGTGACTCCCAGCTTATCGTCAATCAGGCAACAGACGAATATGTAGCCCGAGATGAAAGGATGATGGCCTATGTAAAAGAAGTGGGCAAATTGATGGCATTATTCCAAAATTGCCTACTATAGCAAGTCAGCCGAGATAACAACAGCTATGCCGATGCCTTGGCCAACCTGGCTAGTGCAATAAAACTAGGAGAGGTAAGGACAATAATGATTGACTACTTATCATGTCCAAGTGTAGAACCACTGAATACAGAGCATGAAGCAATGTTTGTGGAGATGGGACCAAGCTGGATAGATGCAATAATAGTATTCCTTAAAGAGGGGAAACTGCCAGATGATCATAAAGAAGCACACAAGATCAGACTTAAGTCTGCAAGATTCAGTCTAACAGCAGAAGGGCATTTCTATAGAAGATCTTTTACTGGACCCCTTTTGAGGTGTGTGCATCCTTCACAAGTTGAAGACTTCTTGTATGAGATACATGAAGAAGTATGTGGAAACCACACTAGGGGCAGGTCACTTGCTCATAGGGCCATTACTTAGGGATACTGGTGGCCCTATATGTAGAAAGATGCTAAAGCTTATGTTAGAAAGTGTGAAAAGTGTCAGAGGTTTACACCTTTGATACACCAACCAGTAGCAGATTTAAACCCAGTATCCAGCCCTTGGCCATTTGCTCAATGGGGCATGGATCTTGTTGGACAGCTGCCTCAGGCAACTGGACAAAGGAAGTTCTTGCTAGTGGTAACAGATTACTTTACCAAGTGGGTTGAGGCTGAACCCCTTGCAAAGATTTGGGACATTGATGTAAAAAACTTCATATGGAAGAACATTATCACCAGGTTTGGGATCCCAAGGGCAACAATAGCAAACAACGGTACACAGTTTGACAGTAAGCTAATGAAGAGCTTTTGTGCAAAGTACAAGATCAAGAACTATTATTCCACTCCAAACTTCCCTCAAAGCAATGGACAGGCAGAAGCATCCAACAAAACAATATTAGATGGGATTAAGAAGAGGCTGGAAGCAGCAAAGGAAAAATGGATGGATGAGTTGCCCAGTATACTCTGGGCATATCAGACTATGCCGAGAAGATCAACTGGGGAATCCCCATTTGCCATGGCTTATGGCACAGAGGCAGTAATCCCACTGGAGGTCAGCATCCCAGGGATCAGAACCTAGGGAGTAGAAAATGGTACCAACGAGGAATTTTAGCCCGAAATCTGGATCTATTAGAAGAAAGAAGGGAGAAGGCAGCAATTCAGCTGGGGGCATACCAACAGCAGCTTGCCAGGGCTTACAATAAAAAGGTCAACCCACGAGAGTTTCAAGTTAGGGACCTCGTCCTGAGAAAGGTCGTCGGCAATAAGAAGGATCCCAGAGATGGCAAGCTTGGCCCAAACTGGAATGGACCTTATAAAATCATCTTGGTCCTAGGCAATGGGGCATTTCGGCTTGAAAACAGTGAAGGCAAAGAATTGCCAAGACCCTGGAATACTTGCAACCCTAAGTTCTTCTATTATTAAGATTTCATTTTGTTTTTTCTTTAAAATCTTCTGTTATTAGCCGAAGTAATTAATAAAATTTTAGCTCGATTTTTTATTTCAAACTTGTGTAAAACGATTGACCAGTCACTTAGCGATGTTTCTGATTGAAACATGACAAATAACTTAGACTTATTATATGGCAGAGTTGAATTATACTTGCATATAATAGAGTTGAACTAAGTTGGCGATGTTTCTTATTGAAACATGACGAATAACTTAGACTTATTATATGGCAGAGTTGAATTATACTTGTATATAATAGAGTTGAACTAAGTTGGATTAACCTAGATTTGCTATATCGGCAGAATTAAAATTTTGAATGGCACTAAGTACATATCAGTTAGATTAATAGAGAGAACCGAAGTTGATAACCTCGGCCAGTCTCTATTTGAATCTAATCTCGGCAACAAGATCATAGGTACATCCTTAATATGAACATAAGTGAAACTTAAGTTCACATTAGGGGGCAGAGAGCTGGAGAATAATGCTTGGGAGTTGGAATTTACAAGATAAAGTTGGCTTAACACTTATTGAAATTTTAAGAAAAATTTACAAGTTGAAGTCAAGCCGATGTTATGTTGAAAGAAGATTGGTTTAACACTTGTCGAAATTTTAAGAAAAATTTACAAGTTGAAGTCAAGCCAAGGTTATGTTGAAAGAAATATCTACGTACTTGCCGAGATCACCATGTTGCTAGGACTTGGAAGATAATGGAAGGCATAAGTCTTGATAAATGGAAAGGTTTTAAATAAGCACTTGTGAAAATATTTTCACAAATGTTTTCAAGTGTTATACCAAGGCTGAGATAAACATTTAGAAGATATATCTGAGGTACATTATCCCAAGGAGATTGCACAGTTAAGGTGTACTCTAAAGATATACAGAATTATTCTAAGTATGAAAATCATAAACATACAAGACAGTAAAGGGAAGACAAGCATTCAAACACTTAGTAAAAAAAAAAAGAAAGACTTGCGTTCAAAATGAAACAAGGAACTTCGGTTTACAGAGAATTACTTGTTCAGAATACAAAAAAGACACATCGGCCAAATACAAAGTTAACATTGTTCAAAACAAAGAGATTTACAGCTATCCAAAAGAGGGAAAGTACTAAAAGGAGGAAAAACTAAAGTTTACGCATTTTCCACAGTCTGCCCTGCCTTGGCAATTGGCGTTGTGTCAGCCTCGGCAGATAGCTGGGCAGATTTTTCAGCTTGGACCTCGGCGTCGATTTTATGCAGTGTATCATCCAGGCTCTTATTAGAAGTTTCGACCTTGGCTTCAGAGGTGGTCTTTTGGACCTCGTCCTCTTCATCTTGAGTCAAGTCTAAAACTTACTCATTTAGAGTTGGGGACTTGGTCCAAGCAGCTTCGGTCTCCTCGGTCTCTTTGGCCTCGACCTCCTCCTCGGACTTAGCTTCGTCCTCGGATTGACTTGGAGTGGGTGGGAATGGTAGGACAATGCGGCTATCTTCTCGGAGAGGTGAATCTTCAGGGACAGCCAACTCATTTAAAGCAGCCATCCAACCAAGGGTGAAACCCTTGTCACATGCCTGTTTCACTTGCTTCTTGTAGTCCTCGCGGACGTCGGCTGCTCCCTCGGCGTATGCTTTCTCGTCCGTCGCTTTGATCTCGGCGTTCTTTGTGGCCAAGGCAGCAATGAGCTCGGCTTGGGCTTCAATGGTCTTTGCTTCAGCCTCTTTCTTCTCGGCTTCAAGGACCTTAGCAATGGCCTCAGCAGTGCATGCCCTCTCCTCAGCCTCGTCTTGAGCTTTCCTGGCTGCATTGGCCTGATCTATCAAAGTCTTCATCTTGGCCTCAGCCTTATTAACGATCTTTAGCAATCCAGCAGCCTCCTTGGTCTTGTTGACCAACTCTTTCTTAATGTCGAAAGCCTGCATCGCAAAGGAGTGGGTGTGCTGGATCACCTAGAAAAAATGGACAGAACAAAAGTTAATAAAACTCTAAGTATGGAAAAACAGAGAATGAAAAGTACCAACTGTTAGGGGCTTACTTGTACAGAGTGTTGCAACATCAGAGCGAAGTTTTTATATTCGCTGACCTCGACGTTGCGTTCGATGTCTTTTGGAAGGAGCAAGACAGTAGAGAGGGTAACGCCGACTTCAATGTCAGTCCCGCTGTCGTCGACTCTGACTGGCTTGTCCTCAATGGTGATTGGAGGGGCCCAGGGAGTATCTGATTTCAAGGACCCAGAGGTTGTAGCAGACTCTGACCTCAGCTTCTTTGACCGGGTGGATTCAGAGGGAGCAGCCTCTGCGGGCCTCTTTTCGGCGGCAGAGGCATTTTTTTCGGCCTCGGCCATCTTTAAGATCGGCAAGGGATCCTTAAAATCGATTTGAGTTACCGTTGCCTTTGCTTGGGTTTTCTTCAGCCTTTTTGGCTTTGGCTTTGGCTAAGATTGCAATGGTGAAGATTGTACGGTGATGATGTTGGGGATGTCGGCTAGAAGGTCGTCTGCTACAACCTTTTTACGACCCATCTCGTCGCCGGCTACGACAACAATGACCTTAGTGTCAAAATGGATCGTTGGAAGTGCAGTTGAGGGGTTGGCTAGATCGTATGAGGACGCCTTGGCACTTCGGCGTCTTCGGCTTCGAGTCCTGCCTGCTGGTGCGAACAATGGGGCTCGATGTCGGCGTTGGCGTTGAGAAGATGGGATTAGTTGCAGAGTAGAGGTTGATGGTTGCTCCACAGGACCAGATGTTGATCCTTGGTCAGGCCTTGATGATTCAGCTTTAGGAGTTGTTGCTGAAGGAGGAGCCTTGCTTTTTCTTGGGACGTCGGGAAGTATGGACTTGTAGGTTGGGATGTAGTTGAGCAGTAGAGGTGCTTTCCACTGGTCAACTGGCAAACTCAACAACTTCTTGAAATCCTTGCTGGGATAGAAGGATTTGCGGAAGTCCTTGGGTGGTTGAGGAAGTACTGCAAAAAAAAAAAAAAAAAAAAAAACAGAGGTTAGAGCATACAAAAATCATGGTTTTGAAAACCGGATCGGACCGGCCGGTTCGACCGGTTGAATCGTCGACCGGTCGGGGTTCCGGTCCTGATACACCCTCTGAATCGACCAAAACTAAAAACCGGTGTATTTAGTGAGAACCGGAAAAACCGACGGTTGAACCGGCGAACTGGTCAACCCGAAGCTGGTTCGCCGGGTTGTCCGGCTCGGGATTTTTTTTTTTTTTTTTTTTTTGGGTTTTTCTTTCTTTCTTTTCTTTCTTATTATATATATATATATATAATATAAGAATATAAGAAAATTTTAATTTGAAACTCTTTTTCAAGGGTCTTCTCTTGTGAGGAATCCCATTAAGAGCTTGATGAAATTATTGTGAAAGTCTTCACCTATTTATAAGAAAAAAATTCTTTCAAAAAGACTTAAGAAATCCATGTGGGATTCAATCAAATGCATTGGAAGGAATATTGAAATTTTGATATCCCTCCAAAAATTTTGTTCTCCTTTCAATCAAATTATTTAAATTAAAATCATATGGAAAGAATATTAAATATTTGATTTTATCTTCCAAAATTGAAGTTAATAATATTTTAAAATATATTATTATATTTTTCAGTAAAAAAAAAATATTAGGACAAATATTTAAGATAATTTAATATTTTTAATATTTTTAATTTTTAATTTTATTACTTATATTTCTATTTAAATATAATTTTAATATATTTATTACGTCATGGTTCGATTCCGGTTCAACCTGACAGTTGAACCGGTGACCCATCCACCCGATTCCTTTTCCGGTTCGCTCACCGGTCCGGTTTTTAAAACATTGACAAAAATATCAAAGTAAGAAAGACGTGAAAGCAAGTAAAGGTGACACTTGGCTCTTATCGTCTCCCTCTCTGAAAACTGTACGGCTTAGGGGATAGAAGTGAAGGTCATCATCTGGTGAGAACTCTCAGTTGCCCGAGACGATGAAGTAATCGTCTCCAGCACCCTTGTTGGAGTCTGGGAGGTCGGCGACAAATTTGTATTTTGTGGATCTCGGCTTAAAGTAATAGATATAGCCCTTTTCTAACTTCAAGCTGCACATGGTGTAACAGTATTGGATGTCGGCAAGGGTACCCTAGCATTCTCTTTTTTGGCTAAGGCAATTATACCATCGATAACTCGATAAGAGTTACTGGTAAGCTGCATTGGGTTTAGTTTATAGTAGTGAAGGACTTCTCGAAAAATGATGTCAAGAGGGAACCTAAGTCCACACTCTATGAATACTACCACTGGAAATGGCATGGAGTCGTCTTTGGGCATAATGGAGTCTTCATCCCCAGCCAACCTAAGATGAATGTAATGCCCTCAAAATAATAACATTAAACTCAACAATATTGACATACATTGATATATAAAAGATCAACATCCTTCTATTCATCAGAGTACTTCCTTACAAAAAAAGTATTACATGTTGACAGCAAAAGTAAACGCCCCATGGGCTTACAACTTTCCAAGCCAACACTTGGTTACAAGAAATGAGTACTAACTCATATACACATTAAGCCCTAGGCTTGAATTTACATGTAATACATCAAAAGGAAAATGACATCCAAAAAGTCTGACAACCTCTAGCCTCCCAAGCTATGTCCTTGGAGGTGGCATGCTACCTGTACCTGAAAATGATGTTCCCATATAGGGTGAGCCACAGCCCAGTAGAAATACACTAAACCAGCTATGAACAATGACTAAAAGATTAGCAGTTGATAGATGACCAACACTGATACATCCACTTATACCACGTTAAAGTTTTATGACATACAAGTCCATATTACTTTTCATTTTCCATTTCTTATTCATTTCCCAATTCTTAACCATAACTCAGAACCTGGCCAATCAACACATATGAGACAGTAACTCATATTAGACATTTTCCCAGTTCACAATAGATAAGCATATTAGCTATACCAACACATCAACAGATAAGCATAAGAGCTATATCACACTTCCAGGGATAAGCATAAGAGCTGTATCATCATAATAGTAGATAAGCATATGAGCTGTATCTATGGAGTCCATCCCCTATCTTCTCCCGAACAACATCCAGTTTAGAGGTCCATCCCCCATCTTCCCCTAAACCGTGGAGTACATCCCCTATCTCCTCCAACACAACACAATGCATATAAACAATTATTATACACATCACCAATCAGTACATAAAGTTAATGTATCCTTTCAACCGTCATGCTTAATGACACATTCCAGTAATTAGTTTCCGTTTGCCTAATCATCATGCATTGTCTACAACAATCAAGACTATCCTCCACCGATAGCCCAAAGCAGTTATTTCTAAACAGAAAATAAATGCATCAAATGGATATAAAAATAACATTTCAATTTGGTGAGTGATACCTAATCCAACTACACCCTTTAATCCCATACATTTCAAATCCCAACATTTCCAATTCAATTCCTCATTTCTCAAATTAATTCCACAGATTAATTTATCAGAGTAATTAGGCCATTAGTCCCATAAATTACATAACAACCCTAAGGTCCCATTATTCATCCATAACCCATCATTTAACTCATTTCTCAATGCCAAACATGCATATAGGTTTATTATAAATAAAACCCCAACTTTTGTAAATTTACACAAAAGACCCAAACTTTTGTAAAATTACACAACAACACCCAACATATCAAAAAGCTAAAATTGAAAGACAAAGTCCATAAGGAGGAGTAGGGAATCCCTACCTCAAAGTTTGAGCTCCAACGGAGATGAAGACCAAAAACCAAAATGCTCCAAATTGCCAAATTTTCAGATTAAATCAAAGCTCTCAACACCCTCTACCTTTTTAAAAAAGAACTCAGGGTAGATTCACACTAGAAAGAGATGAAAATTTAGAGAGAAGGCAAGTCTAGAGAGAGAGGGTCTCAGATCTAGGGTTTTAAAATGAAAAGTGATGAAAATGTTATGTTTAAAATCGCTGCTGTCTGCTGATATAAAACAGGTTCGCTCGAGCGAAGATTTGGTCGCTCGAGCGACCAGACACAGAAAACCTCGCTCGAGCCAAGAAAGTCTCGCTCGAGCCAACAACCCAGAATCTCGCTCGAGCGACAAAATGTTCGCTCGAGCCAACAACTCGAACCTACAGGTCTGCAACCAGACGCACGCTCGAGCGACGGAACGCTCGCTCGAGCGAAGAAAAACTAGATCGCTCGAGCGAAGAAAAGCTCACTCGAGCCAAGAAATGCAACTCTCAGGTCCAGAACCAGACGTAATCGCTCGCTCGAGCGAAGCCACTCTGGCTCGACCCACCAGACACAAAACACACCTCTCGCTCGAGCGACCAAACCCTGGCTCGAGCGAAGGACCAAAACAAAGAGCTCGCTCGAGCGAAGGTCCAGAATTTTGGGCAGCAACACTTGGCTCCCAGACACAACCAACCTGTAACAAACCTGCCCAACACATTCTATAACTCAAAACAAAGTGTGAAAGGATGTAAACAAGAGAATAACAACTGCTAATGTCCACAGACTCAAGTCCGGACCACTGTACAACAAGGGGTAAAACCCGGGATCGCTATAATGAACGTCGGCAGGGATGGCAAACTCTTGCCTAAAGTATTCTAACTTAGTTGGGGTGTTTACCCTCCACCTGAATATACCCATGACGTCGGCTAAGTGAGGAGGGTGTTGGATTGCAAAAGGAAGTGGTTTGTTAAGGTTTAAAGGACCTCGGCAAAACCTAAACGTATGCTGGGGCAAGGGTTTTTGAGGATCTAAAGGGAATTTGTTTCAATTTTTCCTAAAGTTTGTAAGTTCTAGAATAAGTCCCAAATCTAAGACTATGGAAACAAGAATTGAAGGCAAGAATCTGGAAAAGACAACAAGAAAACAGGGCAAAAAGCATGATTCAGAAACAAGAATTTAAGAACATTTTTCAAAAAATGTACAGATATACAAAGCCAAAGACAGTGACAGAATACCCAATATTTGTATTTGGTTCAGAACCCAAAAAGCAAAAATCAAGAACATCAAAAGTGTGAACAGCATGTGACTGTGTGTGTATACCCAGAAACAGATGAAGCAGAACATGTTTAAGCATACGAATGGTGAAATTTGAAACACAGACAAAGACAGGAGACTATGAATATATTCATCATGACGAATAAGCAGAGGCAACAGAGTATGAAAAACTAAAGAGGGGGAAATAATAACTCATTGAAGAAAATGAAGCCGGTGTGAAGTACGCCAGGGTCAGACAATGGCAGCAAACGGAGAAGAGCAGTAAAAGTTTCGCCGGAGAAGGTGAACGGACTAGTTGCAGAGCTTGAGAGCTTGAAACAATGGAGGATTTGAGAGAGTAGAGAGAGAGAACTTGAGCGAAGACGAAGATACGAAAGTGAAACGGTGAAGAGAGAGGGAAGTGTTTTTGATCAAAACACGAAAATGTGGCAAAAACGAAATTAGTGTGCCTAGGACGATGTGTCTGTCAGACGGCGCACGCAAATACGATGCGACTTAATGGCGCATGTCAGGTACGGTTCAACAGGGACGAGACGCGTAGCAAAAATGGTTGAGTTGCAATGCGTGACAGCTCATAAGCGTGTAGAAACTCTTGGAGTTCTTGATTTAATGAAGCAAAGACCTCGACTAGAGAGATGATCTCGGTTAAAGAAACTTCAAAAAACTTGGTTCCTGGTTCAAGGGCATTGATGCAAACAGACTACAAGTCTTGGTCATATGGAGCCAACGAGTGATAACCTCGGTAATAAATGATAAAGCCAGCTTAGCCGACATGCTGTATGGTTTGATGATATAGGTTCTATCACCTCAGAATGTCGAGATAATAGAACCTAGGGGCAGTTGTGGGGACATATTTCTTGAATGACAACACGTGGTCAAGGTGGCACCGAAGTGCCAGCCGAGGTGCCACGTGTCTTGGTCATGACGCCAAGGTAATCTTGGCTAGGCCGAGGTTATCTGCGGAGATACTGGAATCTGAGGTGAATGGATAAGGGACAAGAGTCTTAGAATGGGGGAGGACCGCAGACTAGATAAGGATAAAACTCTTAGAGAGTTTATCTTTATCAATTGGAGAGTCCAAGATAAGCATTGAGCCAGAGTCCATTGAAGCTAGGCTTCTACAGGGATCAGGTCAGTGTTGATTATAAAAGTAAGGCACCTTCATGGGTCTAAGGTACGCTTTTTATATTCTGGCATTGTGAGTTAAGCACAATTGGTTATCTTTGAGAGATATTGATTACTGACTTGATCGTCGGAGCGCCCCCGAGTGGAAGAACCATCGTCGGAGTCTTTTCTTTCTGTGACAGGTCGTTCGGGCGTAATCTATTCTGCTGGTGTTCTCCAGCTGAGTACCTATTTGACAATGTGGTCAGAAAACAGCACATACAGATTACATTTTTGTAGTGTAGACTCCATAGGTAATTAAGTCTGAAATATAATATTACTGTTTTGAATTTGACCAAGAATTTGTAGTGGAAAAAAATGTGAAATTAATAATAATAATTTATGGTCACGCGCGTCATGAAGAGATTTTTTTTTTTTTTTTTCTCATTTCAAAATCGGATAACTCTGTTTTTATGAACTAATAAATTTATGGCCAATTGCAAAAATACTGATATAATTATTCAATTTCTAAATTTGTGCATTATTATTATTATTTTAAATTTTTAGATAGGAGGCATTATGTTTAAACCATCAAAAGTTTGATTGCAGAATATATTTATTTTTATTTTTTTTTTGGGCATCTTGTTTCATGTACTTTGTATTGGCGAACCTCAACTTGGTATGATTTCGTTTTTTATTTAAAAAAAAATATTCATGCGACACATGTTTCCCAAATTATTTTTGAAAATTCCTTTTGGAAAGAAATTATTTGAAACCACCAATATTTTAGGAAACACTTTGAAAATATTTTCTGAAATTTCAAAAACTGCTTTGCAAAACTAACCAAATAGATGGGGGGACCAATGAACGTTTTTAAATTTAAATTTTAAAAAAAAAAAAAAAAACAGAAAGAAAAAACATTAAAAAAATGTAAAACAATATCAACGACTCTTAAAGATCTAATTGTGGCAAGAATGAATTTGGGCCGTTGGTTACAGTACTATCAGTTCAGTTTTGGGCCTTTAGGTAGGGGCTGAAAGCCTGAAGTTGTCTTTTCCATCAGCTTCACCTTCACCCAATAACAATGGCATGTGATTTGCCCTAGGAAAACTCTATTTCCACAAACTTAATTATTTTAATACACATCTTTTTTCAATACATAAACTTATTAATTAATTTTCTCAACTCACCAATACTATATTTGGGAATTTAGGAGAGAAAAGAAAAGAAATGATTACTTAAGTTATGAGAGAAAAGAAAAAAAATGAAATGATTGTGATTTCTTTCCTTCTTATTTGGATAAGTAAAAAATAAAAGAAAAAAATGATTATGATTTCTCTCATTCTTGTTTGATTAGATTTCACAAAAGAAAAGAAAATAAATTATTTTATGTTATATTACCAAAATAATCTTTTTATATTTTCAATCATTTTATTTCTTTTATTTTTATAGGGACAAAATTGGTATTACGAAAATATTAATTTCTTTTATCTCCCAATCTCTTCACTTTTGGGAAGATTGAAAATGCGGGTTATAAGATAAATGAGTTTCTCTCCATTTAAGTTATCCAAACAAGTAAGAGAAACACATATATCTCAATTTCTTTACTTTTTGCTCCAAATCATTCAATCCAAACATAGGGTAAAAGTTAAAATGATACCTTTTACTCATAATCATTGTGCACACACTACTCAATCCTCATTTCGATAACTTTTTGTTTGTTTGTTTGTTTTTTTTTTTTTCTACTTTTTTTTTTTGGTATGTTTTTCGGTTTGGAGATTTCAGCATTGGTTTTTCGAAATTATATATTTAATTCAAAACTTAACTTCCAAATAAAAGTGATTAGTTCGGCAAATTTATTCTGAAAAAAAAAATAAAAATAAAAAACTTTCGGCAGTTGATGTTCGAATATAATGAAATAATTCAGCACTGGTTGTCCGATTGAAAACCGCAAAAGGGAAAAAAAAAAAAAATTCTACATAAAAAAAACTAACATTTTCATCACTAATAGAGTATAAATTTAGAGATTAAAACAATATGAGAGTTGTTATAAGAGTATTGAAAGCAGGGGTATAGAGTGTGTAGCAAGCAAAGTGACAACAATAAAAAAATTGGGGCTTAGTTTTTTTTTACTCAAAAGGTGTACATTGAGATTTTTTTTGTCTTTAAAAAATGTTTACAGAAAATATTTTCATATAATATTATAGGTGCTAGTGGATGTCCATTATGGTCATTTTAGTTTAGAATATAATTGTCATTAAAATAATATTTTATTAAATGTATGTATTGAGGTAATTAGGTGTGCGGAAATAGAATTTTCTCCATAGGTGCTAGTGGATGTCCATTATGGTCATTTTGTTTTTTCCTTTCTTTTTAGGATAAATTACAAATACACCCTCTGAGGTTTGCTTAAAATACATATTACCTCCTGTGGTTTGAAAAATTATAAATATCCCCTTATTATAATTTTTTATTTAACAAAATTAACTAAAAAAATGAAATTCATAATTGCTCTCTTATACAATAATAAAATTATCTAAATTATTAATTGAAACATATTTTTAACAATGTTAAAAAATGTTAATTAACTTGATAATTTATTAATAAAAATGACGATTTGTTATGAAATTAGAAACCTTAAAGGGTGGAATGTAATTTTTAAAACCACAAGGGACTATTCATATTTTAATTAAATCTCATGGAGTGTATTTATAATTTACCGTTATTTTTAATATTGATTTATCATCTTTTAATGACTTTACCAGATACAAAATGTATATAAGATGAATAAGATTTTTAAAAAGTGATCCTATCAGAAAGTGTAGAATTTTTTTAATGCATATATCTTTTATATTGTTTTATGTATCTAATTTTTGTGTAACTTTAAACGTGTGGATCACAAAACATATCTAATCACTAGAATGGGTGTACCATAGCACTAGAATGAGTGTGTACTATATAGCACTAGAATGAATATCATTTACTATGCATAAATATCCTTCAGATTTTTTGAGACATACATGAATATCGTTTATCATGCATGAATATCATTTTCACCCCTTTGCAAGGGCAGATGTATATTGGTACTATATTACTATTTTTTGGTAGATAGTTATGAGAATCACTATTTTGATAACAGAATGTTATGATATTCTGATTCAGTCTAGTTAAACTAGTTGGATTTTAAAAAAAAAAATCTTAGATTGACTACAATCTTAGTCACAAAAGTATAATTACATTACTATCTTGATTCTAATATGGTCCTAATTACAAAAATTATTTTTTATTATTTATTTTTCATATTTATGTGTATATATGTATATCAAAATTTTGTTTATTTGAAGAGAAAGTAAAACCTTCTCATTAAATAATATAATAAAATTTGTTTAAATTATTTGAATCAAAATGTTGGAAGGACATTTGAAAATTTTGTTTCTCTAAAAGCAAAGTTAACGAATTCAATTTATTATTTGAATAAAATTATTTTGAGAGAGAATTGAAAACTTAAATTGAGAGAGAATTGAAAACTTAATTCCTATCTAAAAACTTGATTTTCCTCTAAAATCTATCAGTTGCCTCGTTGAATTTTTTTTTAAATTTCTATTTTAAAGAGACTAAATTTAGAATCAACCCAATTATAATCAGTTTCAAATTTTTAGACTCAGAACTAAACTAATCATGCACTAAAACTAACCCCAATCCAATCCAATCCAATGTAACTCAAGTTTGTTCAAATAGAAACCAACGATTCTGCTATATTAAAAATAAGTGAATCAATCAATAATAAAAAATTAACATAATCAAGTCTTTAACATTTATACATAACACAAAAAAGACCAAAATATTATTTAATGCAAATAAATACAAATTAAATCTATTAATAAATCATATAAGTTAAATCAACGGTATACAACACATGCTTCTGATATTTTTTTAGTTCACCCAACATAAAAATTACTAAGCATAATCAAGTTCATTAAAATATATCAATTACATGATGGCATTAGGAGTGGGTGCGGGTCGGTTGCGGCCACGAAACCTCCAATCCGCCATCCGTCCGCCAGATTAGCAGATTGAAGAAAATCAAAATCCGCATCCGTCCGTCAATCTGGCGGATGTGGATTGAGTGGATTGGCGGTTTGGCGGATAGATGCGAATCGGTTTGGCGGTTTAAAATTTTATAAATTTTTAATATAATTTAATTTGTGCACTTTCTCAAAAAAAGAAGAATAAAGTATTACAGTTAATGACTTAAAAAAATATTACAATCACTGCATGTCTCATTAAAAGCAAGAAAGTTTGAAACTTTAGAATATCACAATTACTACATGCCTTATCCACATACTACAATCACAGCATGCCTCATCCACATAAAGTATTACAATCTGTGGTTCTTAACATATAAAAACAATTCAAACCACCAAAACCATGAACAGAGCACTAGTAGAGATTGTATGTCTCTGTATTGTTACATCTATATCTGTTTTTGAAAACAAAAACCAACCAGCATATATCATATTTTCTATTTATTATTTTTAGAGATAGATTTAAAAACCAAAAAATATAGATAAATAATACGTTTATTTTTTTCAATTCAAAAAAGATATTCAAGTTGAAATTTTTTTTTCAACAGAATATTTAAACTCCTTTTTAATTGAAAATACAAAATATTTAAACAAATTGAAAACACAAAGTCTTATAAATTACAAGGGGTGTTCGCGGTTTGGCGATTCGGTTGCGGCCAAAGGAATCTCAAATCCGCCATCCGTCCGCCAGATTGGCGGATTGGAGAAAATCAATCCGCAACAGTCCGCTCGTCATCACGCATCCGTCCAAAATGTGGCGGATTGGTTTGGATCGGTCGGTTTTGGCGGATCAGTATATCCACTGCTCACCCTTAGAAGGCATGTCAATATAAATAAAATTATAATTATATATATATTCAATTTAGACAACTTAAATAAAAAACCAATCCAATTCTATCAATTTGATAATTTAAAAATCTAAAACCAAACCAATGCTTTTAAAAACTTAGGTTGTTGTGAAAATAGGTTAATTTTTTGACTTTTTTTAAAAAATATATTAAAAAAATAAAAAGATAATATAATCCAAAAGAGATTAAAAATTAAAAAATTAACTTTTAATCTCTTACTAAAAAAGTCTATCCAAAAAAATCAATTTAGTTCGATTTTTCGATTCATAGATAATTTGAGCACCTCTATTGATCCTATTTGGTAGGGATTTATTTCCAGCTTATTTCAACTTTTAACTTAATTTAAACTATTTTGATGTGTTTAATTCAGCTTAACAATACAACTTATAACTTTTTATAAGTCAAAAATCAACTTATTCTTTGAGTGAGGGAGGAAAAGTTTAATTTATAAGTCAAAAATCAGCTTATATTTACAGGTATAAGCTGTTAGATTATAAGTTATAATCACTTTCTCAAAACTCTGCCAAACGGGACCATTGTGCATCTCAATCTCTTTTTATATTTTACATAAATCAATTAAAATACCATAAATTACTTTAATGCCTCCATATAAAGAAAATCACTTGTTGAATAACTACAACTGATTTCAAATTAAAATAAACTACAAATATGAGAATATGAAAGGCCCAACATGGCCTTACCAAAATGATCAATGTATACACACATGACATCATTGACATGACCTATATATACATACATGTCTGTTGTATACATTGTATTAACATAGTACAGCACTTAGACCACAATGCCCCTCTCACACGTGCACACACTCATAGACTTCCCAAGTCTCCTGTGATGCGTGTGTGGGGTTAGTTATACGGTGCTACGCGACTCACAGACTAAGAATGTGTCGGGCCTAATTGATTTAATGAGAACCACAAATCACATCAGAATGGCTTCTGAAGGTACATGAACATGTCTTGCAATGGAGAAGTGAAGGCATTGTCCATGGTGGCATCCATGTAATTAAACGGAAAATCGAGGGCGGCTTTCTCCCAATCGGTCAGCTTTGACGGCTCGCTCTGGACCTCCCTCTCACACGTAAATTCTGGCGACACGACTTGCTCCGAACAACTTGAGTCCGTGTGGAGTCTTGGGATCGAATCCGATGTGTCGCGGTACACCAACTCATTGAACATCCCCGTCGCCGGTGAACCCTCCAGCGGCGGCGATAACATGCCGCCGCCGCCGTGGTGGTTCAGAATCTGCGGCTTTTGTTCAAACATTTCAGGAATTTCGCTCAATTTCTTGTTGATGACCGTGTTTTGCTTCTCGAGGCTTCCTTTTTTGTTGTATATGCGACATAGGACCCAATCGTCCAGCTGCAAAATCACCACGTTAGTTTCAATCAATCATAATTCAATCAAATCTAAATCCTCAATAAATCAATTACTATCGCTATAATAATATCATAATTCTCTGTTTTGTCCTATGTCACAATTCTCTGTTTTGTCCTATGTCACAAACAGATAAGAAGGAATAATATTCCGTAAATGGAAAGTAATAAGTGAACAGTGTTTAATTCTAGCAATCATAGTATGACATGTGTCCCCATGGGCCTTATTAATTAATTATTTAAAAGCTTTTGATGTCGGTATATATATATATAATTAAAATAAAAAATATTTACAAAATAAATATTACTATTATTATTCTTTAATTATTTTTCCAACAAATTAAATTTTAAAGATTTTCGAAAAGAAACAAAACCAAACTAAGGACCACAAACTCAATGAAGATATTGTTTAGCATTTGTTTGGAATGTAGATTAATTTTTAATTTTTTTTGACTATTTTAAAATAAAGTTAAAAAATCTTGTTTAAAATAATTTTTAAATTTTTAAATTTTTAAAAAATAATAAATAAAAATTATTATGATTTAAATATGACATTTTATTTTCTTAAATTAAAAAACATATTTTATTTTTTTTGTGACTTTTAATCAATAAAAATCCCGTCGAAGGCTTAGTCCTAGCATATGACAATAGACAACAATCCTATTCTCAAGTGTGACTCATTTGATGATCTGTCTGATTAGTGCCTGGAAGAATCCAATTCTCAAAAGGACCGATTTGCCCCTAGATGACATCAGCTTTCATCACAAATAAAAGGGTCCAATTGGTATTTTAAAGACTTCCAAGGTCAAAATAGTCATTTAATTCTATCCCACCCACCAACACAAACCCCACTACAAAAATACTTCAATATATATATAATTTAAAATACGTCAGATTTATTTTTTATCCTCCTTTTATATTATAGAGAAAAAAAAATTAGAGTAATTAAAACCAAGGGTCCACATGAAACGTCCAATTTATCCCTAATGTACTCAAATTAATAATGGATCGGTTTTTTATACCCGTAGGCTGTTGTTGCATTTCTTGCGGGCGGACCGGTCCACATCTGCTAGCCTGTACTCGTGCATAATCCAATTGGTTTTCTCTCCCCTCGGAGCTTTTCCGGCGTAAAACACCAGAGCCTTCTTAATTCCGACCGGTTTTGGATGCCCGATCGGCTTATCTGCCCCGGTCGCCTTCCAATACCCACTACCCGCTGCCCGATTCGGCCTAGATCCGTTCGGGTACTTCCGGTCCCTTGGCGAAAAAAAGTACCATTCTTTCTCCCCATACAAGGCCAAACCTGTAAATTCACAACAACAAAAAAATTCAGCAAATTATCGAAAAACCCAAATTAAAATATCAAGCTAACAAAATCAACCCAAATAATAATAATAATAATAATTGAAATAAAATGACATTAAAATCATATATCTAAAATGACGTAATTTTATTTCAATTTTAAATAATGACTGTTAGATTATAATAGTAAAATTATTGTGAATCCTTCTCCTATCTCTATCTTCAATAATCAAAATAATAATTACCCGGAAGTTCCCATGGATCGTACTTGTAGAGATCGATCTCAGCAATGATGGGAACAGCAATCGACTGCGACGCACATTTACGGCATAGATAGTGCATCACGAGCTCCTCATCCGTTGGATGAAATCTGAAACCAGGGGGCATTTGCAACTCCGATGCCATTTCTCTCTCTGCAACTCTCTCTCTAGAACACTCTCTCTCTCTCTCTCTTTGAATGGGGAAGGGAGAGCTTGAAAATTGAAACTTAGAACGCAAGGGAGAGAGGGGAATATATAGGGAGGTGGGTGGGACAAGTGTCGAGCTGGGCCGGTGGTTTCTAGAATACACGTGGGTGATAACGTTGGGTTCGTGCGGACCAGTGAGCGCAGCCGGACACGTGGCGGAAGGAGGAGTAGCGGTGTGTGTGTCGGATGACCCCACATTGTTGTGATTCTGTCACTGCTTACGTTTTCTCTTTTGGACCGGCTCTCTCCTCATGAGTCGGCTCGGTTACTGAGCCCTTCTGGACCCCACCCTCGCGATCGGTGGTGTCAAGTTGACGGTTGTTTTCCATTTTTATTTTTATATTTAAAAAAAGGATTTGGGTCCGGCCCAAAATATTGATCCTTTTTAGGAAAATTATTTTTTTTAAGTACAATTATTATATTTTAAAAATGTTAAAATATTAAAATTATTTTTTAATTTAAAATTAAAATAGCATAATTTTTTTTAAAAAATACTCATTATCAAAATAATATTTTTTTTGTATATATTAATATTACTAAATTTAAATATAAAAAATAAATAAATAATTAATATTTTGTGATGAAGCGTAAATAAAATATCTAGGTGCTTGAGGTGCCATCTAGGAACAAAGATAAAAATTATGTTTTGTAGCGTGGGTAAAAAGTTAGAAGATTGCTTTTTTTCGGCATTAACGGGTCTTTTGGCAAACTTGTTAAAAGTTAATTTTTAGTTTTTAATTCATTTTAGATCATATTATTTTTCATATTTATTATTTATAAAAAGATAAAAAAAAATAAAAAAATAAAAGAAAGTTATTTTTTTACCAACTTCTCAAATTATCCCTAAAACCATTTGAAAAGGTAGCTAAAAACTACCTATGAAATTACAACTATACCTTCCAATTACAAAATAAGCCACATGTATAAAAATATAAATTTCTTAAATTGGATGGAAATATTTTAATGATTGTGATGCAATAGCATACACAAATATTAAGTAAAAAGTCAAAAAATAATTGGAGAAATTACTCATAAATCCCATTTTGATAAATGTTACTCTAATTAGTCCTAAATGTTTTTTATTAAACCATTTAGTCCTAAAAAACATCACCAACATCACTAATAAACATCATAAAAAATCAACATCATAAAAACATCAATATCATCAACTACATCGTAAAACATCATCAAAACAACATCCTAAAACATCACAACATCATTAAAAACAATGTCGTAAAAAATTACACATCAGATTCATTTAAACATAAACACCAAAAATCAAGTTTTTGTATTCAACCATTCATTCACTGGTAACACCCTTTCTACAACTCTGTTCTTCTGTTCTAACTACACGTCTGGAACTTGCTCACAACATCAAACATTAGCCACAAAATCCTTCAAACCCTGTAAAGCAAACTTTGTAGCCACAAAACCAACCAACAAAGACAACCCAAACAACACGAGCCTTACAATCGCAATCGGAACACAAATCAAGATGTTCAACCACTCATAAACCCCTTCAATCCTCTGCGTGTGGTTCCTAAACAGATCGATTGTGGTTCCTAAACGGACTTCGACAGGCCTAGCACCCAGAAACTCAAATGGATTCTCAATCCCCAAATGGGTATTGTTTGTTTGATCATTTTGAATGTTGGGTTGATTGGAATTCCGATCATCATCGACGGTGTTGATGATGATGTTTTATCTTGAATGCCGGATCTGTGATGTTCCAAATCTATCACAACAACAACAATAATAGTAATCAACAACAACAATAAATTAAAAAAAAAAATAGAGAATGACTTCGATCTGTGACTCGGATCTATGGTTTCATGTCTTTCTTTGCAAACTTGTAGATGTACGTGTATTATTCAAAGCTTTAGTAACAGAGCTTCAATGCGGACCCAAACTTGTAGATATATAGAGAGAGAGATGGGGGAGAAGGATGTTAGGGTTTTGGACTGACATCAGGGGAGGAGATCGGATTTGAGGCGACGGAGGAGAGCGGTAGGCAACAAATGTAGTTGATGTTAGGGTTTTGGACTGACATCAGGGGAGGAGATCGGCGATGGAGATGAGTAGCTCTGGTGCAATGGCTGCAAAGGAGTTGCAGCTATGGAGGTTTGAGGGAGACGAAGGAGTTGCAGCTATGGAGGTTTGATGTAGTTGATGTTATGTTGATGTTTATGTTGATGATGTTGTTATGGGTACAAATGTAATGTAGTTGATGTTCTGTTTATGTTTATGTTGATGACGTTGTTATGAGTACAAATGTAAATCGAGGAGAGACTCGACTGAGTGTTTGATGATGTTAGATTAATAAATATAATGGTAGATGAATAATGTTTGATGTTCTAATGAATTTGATGATGGATTTCGAGTAATAGTTTTAATTTTTTTAAAATAAATCTGATGTTTGATATTTGACGAATAATATTTGATGCTTGATAAATAATTCTAATGTTTTATGGTTGTGTTTGATGTTTGATGGATAATGTTTGTTGTTTAATGAATAATCTTAATGTTTAATGATTGATGTTTGATGAATAATCCTGACGTCAGAATTATTCATCAAACATTAGATTATTCATCAAACATTAAACGTTTTGATGTTCAATGTTTGATGTTTGATGAATAATTCTAATATTTAATGGTTGTGTTTGATATTTGATGAATAATATTTGTTGTCTGATAAATAATCCTGACGTTGCTAATGTTTGATGTTTGATAAATAATTCTGACGTTACTATGTTTGATGAATAATGTTTGACATAAAAATGCATATAGTAAGCTTTTAGAGAAATAGGACCTATTAGTCTAACAAAAAACATTCGGGACTAAATGGACTAATATTTCCAAATTTGGGATTTATTGGTGCTTTCCCCAAAATAATTTTTTATCAACTTTTCAAATAACTTTCTTAAAAAAAAAAAAAATTAATTAAAAATAAAAAACCAACTTTTAAACATCTTTTCAAAATATCACTCAAGCCGACGGACAGGTTGACGGTGGCTGAGAGATACATGTCGGCGTCCTAAGAAAACACATGTGCGGGTGAGGTGTATACACTGAAGCGTTACGAGTTAGATGCCAAATCACCACCTCTCCGGAACACACGTGTTTGGTGAGAAATTGCTTAATAATTTCAAAGTATGGCATTATCTTATTTTAAATTAATCATCAATTATTTAGTCTTTATATATATATTTTTTTATCTCAAACATAAATTATGAACTCCTATTTTTCTTTATCAATCAAAATTTTATAAAGTATCACGTAGTTATATTATGAAAATACTAATAATCACCCGTATTTGATTTGGTTTGATTTTTTTTTTTTTTTTTTTTCATGTTTATATTTTTAAAAATAACTTGTTTTTGACAATTATTTTTGAAAACCGCTACATTTTGAAAAAATATTTTCAATTTTTCTAAAAAAGATGAACTTATTGTATATTACCTAATAACTTTGTTAATTTTATATTTTTTATAAAATTATTTACACGAAAACTCCTAATTCATTGAAAAATATTATTTTAACTTTTTAAATTATAAAAGCGTACAAATCGACTCTTTAATCTATTCAGCAATATCACTTTACCTCTTAAGTTATAAAAATATATAAATAGATCTTCTAAACTATTAGTGTGTTTCACTATGACCCACAATTTGGGAGTCCAATTTGGGAGGCAAAGTGATAAAAATAAGGTATGATAATTATGGATAAATTTTATGAAAATTTGGTCAAAACCCCCCTATAATAAAATTTTAATGCATTATGGATAAGTACGAAAAAAAATTCTTAAAAAGTCCAATGCATATCATTATTATCAAAATATTAAACTTTAGAGTAATGCTAGGAACTCCAAATATTCTACCAAATATCTCACATGGGTGTGAGACTCACATGGGATCCATAGAGTGTGGGTCCCACAACCATGTGAAACATTTGATAAAATATTTGGTAAAATATTTGGGGTGCCTAGTATTTTTCTAAACTTTAAAATAATATAAGTTTTGATGTAGATATCAATTTCTAATATAATTAGTATTTTTAGAATTCTCTCATCAAAATTTATCAAATAAGATTCATGTTGAATATGAAATTCTTTAAAAAAAATAAAAAATTATTACCATCGAAATTGATGTTAACATGTGAACAGAAACATGTTACTATGTTTGACAATTATTCTGTTTGACAGTAACATGTTACTTTGGTTTACAGTAACATGTTACTCTGACAATATTGTCTGAGGAAAAAAAAAAGAAGATATTTTACTTTGTCCTTACTTAATTATTTATTTTCTCCTTAAGAGATTTATGAAACAAAATAAATTGGACTATCTTTTTCACCAAAAAGGGTCCAATGGAGGGGTTTTGGCTAAATTTTCCATTTTTACTATTGATGAGAGTTAAAAAATATATAAAATGATAAATACAAAATATATATTAATGTTTTTATCTTAATTTATTTAGCCTTCATTTGGTATGTGGATTGGCTTTTTGACTTTTTGACTATTTTAGCCTTGGGATAGGTTTTTTTGGTTTTTTTGAAAGAAAAAAAAATTATTATAAATTGGATGTGACATTTTATCTTATTTGGCTAAAATAGTTAATTTTGTCTTATATGACTATTTTAACCCAAAATAATATCTCAAACAAAGCCTTAAAAATTTTAAAGGACTAGTTGTTTCCTCTTCGAGTTAGGACAACTTTTAAAGGGGTGATTATTCACGGAATATGGACACGTGATACTCTATAAGATTTTGATTGGTAGAGAGAAGTAGGAACCCACGATTTATGTTAGGGATGAAAAATAATATGGAAACTAAATAATTGATAATTGACTTAGAATATAACCACATAATATTTTGGAATTATTGAATAATTTCCTCCAGTAAAGGGTTGGAGAAGGGATGCGGAGGTGAAACCGGGAGGGAGAAATTGCCATCCCTAGCAGAGGAATAATGCGACTCCACTTAATGTTTTTTTTTTTTTTGCATTCTCTCATTTGTTAACATACCAAGTAATTAATATCACATAATATTTTGTACTACTTAATCATCTCCCTTTAGTTACACATCATATAGTAAGATAATATAATATAAACAAAAATGTTAGAGATCCCAAATATTCTATCAAAATTTCTACTCAATCACTAATGTGCGTCTTACACCCATATAAGTGTTTGGTAAAAATTTTATTAAAATATTCAGAATTCCTAAAATTATTCTAATATAAATAAAAAAATCATTATAGTATTACTCTATATAAATTGGCATGTTATTATAAGATTTAAAAACTCCCCAACATGTTTTCGGGTTCAAATGAAAGGTTTATATATATAATCATTAATTATAAAATGAAGAAATAACTGGCTAATGAAGTTGATGGAATATCTCTATGTTACGAAATGTTTTCATTCATGATACAATAGGTGGATCCTAGCAACCTTTCAATTGTATTTGCCAACTAGTGTTTTAGTGCACTATGTAAATGTAATTAATGAAATAACAAAAATTAATTGGGACTAGCTTAATTTGTTAAAATCATTACATCTGACTGAAATGTCATTAATATAACGCCATCCTTTCCATACTAAGGACTCCAAAAAAAAAAAAAAAAAAAAAAAACACAAAAACACAAAAACAAACTATGTATGTGTAATTCATGAAATAATAATAAGTAATAAGGACTAGCTTAAAAAAATTACAAAAATATTATTAGAGTGAAATTTTAATGACATTTTAAAAATTACAATAACAATAATAGTTATTTTGTTTGAAAATAAAGAGACTACTATAAACCATATTATCTATGAAATTTTTTGAATGTAATGGTGATGTCATTATTATTGACGTGTAAGTATAAGTAATCTCACTATAAATATATAAA
Source organism: Camellia granthamiana (assembly GCA_036172215.1). Taxonomy (NCBI): domain Eukaryota; kingdom Viridiplantae; phylum Streptophyta; class Magnoliopsida; order Ericales; family Theaceae; genus Camellia; species Camellia granthamiana. The sequence continues at coordinate 54,470,540 of CM069910.1, forward strand.
ATTTGTTGGATTGTTAGTTATATTTGACATGTGAGGTTCACTTTCTATATGTTTATGTATTATTAATTGGTAATATCATATATCAATGATGACGTGATATTACTATTATACTAAATTTTTAATCAAATTTTGTATAAAAAAAGTTTATCATTATATAATTTATTTTAAGATATATATCTATATTTTTTTTTGTATTGTCCATAATACACTAGTTACAAATAATATTGTTTTTTAATGTTTCTCGAAATCAATCGTAAAAATTTGCGTAAAATATTTTTGTAAAAATTTTCAATATTGTAATTAATAAGTGCCCTCCAATTTAATTTTCTGACTCCGCCACTAATTATATCTTACAAAAAATTATTAGTATGACGCCATCCTTTACAGATTAAGGACTCAAAAAAAAAAAAAAAAAAGAAAAAAAAAAAAAGAAAAAAAGAAAGGCAATTAATCATTAAGTAAACAAGGTAAAATTCTAATAAATTTTCAAAATGTTTTATCCATATCTGCTATTTTGTGGAGTTAAAATATCTGAAAGAGTTTTGAAATTCCAAATGTATTATACCCATTTTCTAGGAATAACTTTTATTCATTACAAAAGCAATAATATGAAACTTTTCTTGAGGTTCACCATACCTTTTTTTAAATATCCTTATTCTTTGGTAAGCTTAAGACATGCATTAACAAGGTGACCATAGCACTCGTTTGGCATATTATTTGGGTTGGTTTTTTAGTTAAAATAGTTACAAAATAATAAAATAGGTAAAAAAGTTAATAAGACAAAATGTCACATCCAAACCATAATCATTTAATTTTTTTTCTCTTATAAAAGTCAAAAAAATCAAAAAATCTAACTCAAACGAGACTTTTTAGTCCCAAACTAAAAAAATAAAAAACCCAACCCAATTCTCAAACGTAGCCATATGAGTTGTTATTGGGACTCACCTTTGTGTACAACTTATTATTATTATTATTAAGGTCTCGTTTGGTAACTCATCATTTTAATTTGAAAGTCAAAAAATTATTAAAAAAAGTCAAGAAATTAACAAATACTAAAAAAGTAAAAAATTATTTATATTCACTTTACTTTTTACCCATTTTTTAATTAAAAAAAATCAAAAAATCATCTAAAAAAAACCAAAATACCACTAAAGCAACCTGTTGACCCCTTTGAAATTTATTGCGCAAAAATTCAAGTTCATGGAAATACTTTAATTTGCATCTGATTTTTACTAGAGGTGTAACTTGGGCACTGGAGAATCCAAAATTGTGCAAAAGGAAATTGAGGTAAAATTATTTTAATTTTCAAATGTCAAAATAAAATCATATAAATTTTAAAGGGCTAAAATGCTAATTTCTTTTATAAATACAAAGTTATATAGAAATATCTTTTGAAAGTTTGTGACCAAGGTGAAATCATTAAGATTTTAGAGGGCTGAAGTAATATAGATTTTGAATAGAATAGACCAAATTGCGAATTTCTTTAGTAAATATTCAAAAATACTTGATATTTTTCAAAATTTTAGGGAGGGCGTACCCTGCAACCCCCAATGGTTGAGGTGCAGTAGCTAGCAGGTTATCGGATGATGATGATGAAGTGGCTAGGGTAGCGAGCAAGAAAGAAAAGATAGACGAGGTGTGACATTAATGATGAGAGAGGACAATGACAAGGAAGGGTAATACCATCTCTAATCGTATCAAATTTATTATTAAATTTAAATTTAATAAAAAATTATTTATTTTTTAATTTTAAATGATTTTATTAAATCAGTATCAAATTTAGAATTTTTTTTATTAAATTGAGAATTAATATGTCTTTTATCAAATTACTGTTTATTATTCTTAGATTTTCACCACCGAATGACAACGTTAAAGTAAAAATTTGTGAAAAAATTACACTGGTCGTGCGACCTCTCAGTCATCCTCCCGATCGACCTCCTAGATAACCACCTCAAGAAGAAAAATTGTGAAAAATTTGTACTTGTCGGTCGACCGGTCGGACATCCGCCAAGTCCACTGGTGATTTAACGAAACCACAAAACTCTACGTTGGAGCATTGATATCAAACATAACTTTTTCTTAAATTTTTATTTAAATTTAATGAAAAAATTGATACATCCTTAAAGGTGTCTTAAAAAAGGGCTACAGTTGCAGTGAAAGGCGGGAGAGGGGTGATTGGTGACGGGAAGGGCATAGGGTGGCAAGGAAAAGGATTAGCAATGGACAACAATAAACTGATTTGTAGAGGAGAAAAGTAAAGAGAGAAGGAGATGGAAAGATCTTGAGAGTAAAAGGAAGAGAGGTAAAATAGTCATTGGAAAGTGATTATATACTTTTGAAAAATAAAAAAATAAAAAATTTCATGTGATTTTAGATTTAATTTTTTTTTAAATCACTAATTTACTTTCTCTTTTTTTTTTTTTTTTTCCTTTTTGAAAAAAATTATTATAATGTGTTATTATGTAGTGAATTGATTAATTAATTCCCTATTTATGTCTTTTGCTTATCTCATTTTTCGTGTTGTACCATGATTTCACCATGGACAAGTATGAATAGAAGATGTGACCTACAAAGAGATAGAACATCCACGTCATACACATATACGCTATATGTATTACATTGATGCACAATTAAAAAAAACCCACATGGTGGTCTGTAAAAGAAAATGAGTAACTACTTATTAGTCGGTTCAGTGATAAATATTCAATTTTTTTTTATCAAATGCTTGGATTTAAATCTTCGTAGTTATTTAATGTGATCAAATTTATTTTTAAACGCCCAAAGCATATGGTAAGATATTAGTTTTAGTCTTGATAAAGATGTGATTCAAATAATTGTTTGTAAAAGAAAATGATTAACTACCAAGTGGTCGGCTCAATAATAAATATTTAAATTTTTTATTAAATGCTTTGGATTTAAATGTTTGTAGTTATTTAATATGATCAAATTTATTTTTTGAAGTTCAAAGCTAAGATCTTAGTTTCGGTCGTGATATATGTATTGTCTACATAATCATCTGTAAAAGAAAATGATTGACTACTGAGTGATCAGTTCACTAATAAGCATTTAAAAAAATTTATTCAATGCTCGGACTTGAATCTTCATAGTTATTGCATGTGACCAAATTTATTTTTTAACACCCAAAGCATACAAGTAAGATAATAGTTTCAGTCTTGCTATTGGTGCGGTAAGATTTTTTTACATTATTATGTAATGCCGAGAGGTTAGAAAAAGATGTAAAGAAGTTTATGTGGGTATTAAATTTTGGGTTCTGTTATGGTGTGCAACCTCTTAAGGTTGCACATTATATGCAACCAACACAAAAGGTGTAAGTGGAAGGTGTAAACATAAAACAGGACAGCAAATAGAAATGCGTAAGTGTAAGGTGTAAGTTGCACACTTAAGAAAAGACCTTAAATTTTATATACCAAAACTAAATAAAAATAATTGAGAAACAGATTGGTTGATGACGTGTCAGCACTTTGCAGGATAAACATGGAGGGAGGGAGGAAGGAAGTTACTAGGTGGGTGCGCTTAAAGAAAAGCCAAATAGATAGATAGATATGTGGCCACTTCCATTCTCTTTTTTATTGCTGTTGGGTCCCTAAAGTTTTTGTCGCATTCGAAAAAGTTGCCAACAACCCCCTCCTCCACACAAAGCCAGTTGTAAAAGCGTGGAAATATTAGGTCCATACGTGGAATTATCTCTTTTTTTTTTTCTTGCTAGTGAAGTTAGTCTACAATGCGGTCAAACTTTTTGACTTGCGACGTGACAAGCGATTCAAATAGTGCCACGCATGCATTTGAAGCACTATTATTGTCAAAGAGTAGGTTACATACACACACAATTGAATTATCAGAAAAAAAAAAAATATTTAAGAGTAATTTTAGAAAATTTTAAAATATTAATTTTCAATTTATTTATGACTTTTGTCAAGGGCATGTGTTACAATTAATTATCATTTGTATGGAAAACAGTAGAACCTCAAAAGCTATCTTAACCAAATAAATTTTTTTTTATAATAAGACTAAAATGGCCTTTTTACTTTTTCCTCCCTCTCTCCTTAATTTTCATATATCTATCCACTTTTCTTCAAGTAATATTTTCTACTTTTTTTATTTTTTTATTTTTATGTAATAAGAACATAACTGTAAAAAAAAGTCTATTGAAATCTTCAAATTAGTTTGGTAAAAGAAATCAAGCACTTATTATTTTTATATAATTTTTTGATTTTCAGAACAAATAATTTTTGAGATTTTAAAAATATTTGTTTGTGTTTATTTTTATTAAATTAGTTTGTAATTTTTCAAAATAAATTTTAAAAATTTAACCAAATAAAAATATTTTACAATTAGAGTTCTACCAAATTGGGTAGATCTTCACTGGCCCCGTTTGGTAGAACTGTGGAAAAGTGATTATAAATTATAGTTTAACAGATTATGATTTATAACTGTGGACATAAGCTGTTAACCTGTTTGGTGCAGCTTAATAAACTGTAAAATAACTTTTTACTGTATAATTGTCCTTTCTGTCCTTATATGATATAAAAATGATTTTTTTGTCATTTTTTTCAGTTTTAATTTTTTTAAAAATATTTCATTAATAAAAGTTAATATAATTAGTATTAATTAGTATCGATTAATATAAAAATTGATACATTTACTAAAAATGTAATGGAAGTATTATTGTCACAATTATTTTCCATTATAAATTAATTAGTATCTATTAATGGCTTAATTAGTCTCAATTAATACTAAAATTATTAATTAGTATAAATTAATATTAATATTTAATTTTTATTAGTATGAATTAATATTAATAATCAACAATTGTTATTAATTAGTATCAATTAATAATTAATTCATTACAAAAGTATAAAAAAATTAATTTATTAATAATTAATACCAATTAATATTGATTTTTTTTCTTTTTCTACAGAAATATACAATTTTTTATTTTTTAATTAATATAAAAATATACAATATGAATTTATTAATAATTAATACCAATTAATATTTATTTTTCAATTAATATTGATTTTTTTCTTTTTCTTCAGAAATATACAATTTTTTTTAATTAATATTAATATTAATTATTATTAATATTTCGGTATTGACGAGGGCATTTAAGTAATTTTAGCCCCCCCACCAGCTGTGCGCTTAAGTCAAAAATTTAAACACCCCTTGACTAGTTTTTTAGATAAGCTGAGAAATACCTTGATTTAAGTTATAAGCTGGTTCACTTAAGCTGCACCAAACACAATATTTTAACTACATTAAGTTAAAAGTTAAAATAAACAGCTTATAAGTTCTACCAAACAGGCCTGCTGCTGTAGAAATTAGTGAGAGAGATATTATACATAAAAAAAAATAAATAAATAAAAGAAAGATAAGCAATAGGACAAATATTTTCAGTACTCGTAACATAAAGATCGGGTCTCACCTTGTATCGTAATAAATTAAAAAATAAATAAACAAATAAACAAAGCATACAGTACGTGAAAATTTTGTTTATTTTTAATTTTTTAATATAGCCCAACGCACCATACAATAGAACTACATAATAATAAAAATCTTATTACTTTGTCAATTTCATCAAATAAATAATAGGGCATTTTTATTCATATAAATAAATAATAAAAAAACACCAACTTTATTAGTTCATCGTTTTGAAAAGAATAATACTATATACATTAATTGATATATTAATTAATGTATTAACAAATTATATAATATAATTTTAGTTTTCAAATAATGTTATATGTACCATATTTGTTTCTAGTTTTGTTTTACATTGTGTGAGTCTCACATCTATCTGAAACCTTTGATACAAATATTAGTAAAACATCTCGTAACAATTTCCTTCTTTCTCAAATAATGCTATGGACTCCAAATATTTTACAAATATTTTTACCAAATGTCTCACATGAGTATGAGACCTACATGGAACTCACATGGTGTGAGTCCCACATTCATGTGAGATATTTGATAGAAATGTCAGTAAAACATTTGAGATCCCTAGCATTTTCTTTCTCGATATAAATGGAAGTAATTAAGGGCATTTATTACATTATTAACATGTGCCCTTAGGGAAAAAGTTTTGTATATAAATAGGGTATCACGTGGCACTACCTTCTACTAATCACAAATGTATATAGCCTTCATTGTTTCCCAAACACCCAACATAAATGTAATGAATCCTACTGTTAAATCCAATCATAATAATAGAAGGTACCATGTGACATATACCCTATCCGCATACAAAAATTACTTGCCTTTAAGGCACATGTTAACATGACCCTTTTAAAATTGAGATAATTGTTGAAAAGTCCAATATAAGGAAGGTCTATGGCATTAGGTCTCGTGAATATCTTTTTGTTGGTGAGAAGTTCACAATTTGTGAAATAGTTTAGTAAGAAATCTTTTTGTAAGTTTTGGAAGACATTTTATTTTTAATTTTACCCTTTATTTTATCTGTTGATTTTTTTGTTGATTATCTATTCAAATTTATTTCTATCTGTTGAATTTTTTCCCCTATATGTTCAATTTTTTCCTCTATCTGTTCAAAATCTATGGATTTCTCTCTCTATCTGTTTAAAATCTGTGAATTTCTCACTTTATCCGTTTAAAATCTGTCTGTGAGTTTTTCTCTATCTGTTTAAAATCTGTGATTTCTTTCTCTATCTGTTTAAAAAATACAAAGATCTAATCTATATGTTTAAAATTTCACAAACTTGTTTTCTATCCGTTAGAATTATCCACTACAACAACAACATATCAGCAAATCTCTCTCTCTCTCTCTCTCTCTCTATCTCTATCTCTCCCCATTTCTCACTCTCACATATACATATACTTATCTGTCTATTTCTTATTTGTGCAAATTAAATATATACTTTCATACATACTTTCATATATCAATCTACCTATTGTCGTTTATCTTATCTCTGCAAATTACATGCCATATGTATATCCTTCACTCTGAGAGAGACAAAGAGAGAGAAAGAGAAAAAGAAAGAAAGAGACAAGGAGATCTAGAGAGAGAGAGAGATAGAAAGTTGTGGTGGTGGTGATGGTGATTCGAGATCGAGAGAGAGAACATCAGATCTAGGCTTCTTCACCTCATCCTCATCATCTTTGTTATTATCGGCTTCAACAGCCTTCGAAGATGTAGATCTGATAGAGATTTCGAAGTTGTAGATATGATGGAGATCTCAAAGATGATGGTTGAAGATCTCTTCTACCAAAACAAACTCAAATTTTAAAAAAGGAGAGAGAGAGAGAGAGAGAGAGTGTAACAACCCTCGTACTGATTACTGAATTACGTACTGATTACTGCTAAACTGAACTGATAATGACTGATAATTGGATTAACTGAAGTACTGAATGAACTGATTGAAATCGAAACTGAAATTGAATAAGTTATCTATTGAATTGCATATTGCATCTGTTTGATTGATTGAATATCTGTTTGAATTCATATGTTTGAACTATTAATTGAAGGCCTTATCGGCGGCCGAATTGGGAACCGTTTAGTGTTTTGGAGTCAGTAGAATATTTATGATTTAATGGTATATTTATCTGAAAATTGATTAGGAATGATTAAATTAGATTAAAACGAGTCAATTACCAAGATTGACTTATTTACCACATTGCCACCCATAATGGACCCATTGTTTAATATTATTTGAGCCTTGCATTCATTGAATCAAAGCTTCTTCTCAGCCATTCCTTAGTCCCCACCGAAATTAGAGAGAGAGGAGAGGGAGAGAATTGATTTCCTTCTTGCATTGCTTAATCTTGCTTAGAAACTTGAAGATTGGTAACATAGATTACTAAATTGAGCTCATACACCTTGAATACAAGACTTAGGTAAGTGAATTCATCTTCTTTTTGTTGTCTTGAGCTTCATCTTGCATGTTCTAGGCTCCATTGTAGAATCAAGCCATGTTTTAGTGCATAGAGGTTGAATTATGTTTGAATTCATGCATGCATGTTGAATTGATGAGTTTTGAGTTAAATTCTTGGAGAATTGTACATGCATGTCCATGTTTATATTATAATCCATGTTTTCAAAATGTTTTCCAACTATTGAGCTCTTTAGAGCAAGAATTGAAGCTTGAATTTGGTTTAAAACTCATGCATTGCATGGTTACATATTGTTCTTGGAGAAAATGGTTTGATATGAGTTTGATTAAACACCCTTGGGCTTTGATTTCTTAAATTGAGTTTTGAAACATGTTATTCTATGTGTTTAAAAGAGTTTTTCCAGAAAATAGCCCAAGAGGATCGAAAACATTGCTTTTGAACTTGGTTTTGAGCTTGGGACTCAAATCTGGGATTTCCAGATTTCTGTTGTCCGCTCGAGCGAAGGAAGTAGCGCTCGAGCGGAGAAGTCGAGCTCCCAGCATCTTGCATTGTGCATCAGTCCGCTCGAGCGGAGAATTGGGCGCTCGAGCGGAGGACTGGGTGACACGCTCGAGCGGGCGTCGAGCGGAGATTTCACCTATCCAGTACTTTTTGGTCCGCTCGAGCGGGGGATGTTGCGCTCGAGCGGGGACCTTTGTTTGCCTGTACGCTCGAGCGGGGAAACCTGCGCTTGAGCGGGGCTCTGTTTGACTGAAAAATTCTGCAAATGTTTTCTGTATACATCTTTGCATCCTCATCCCATCCTAGGCATCCTTAGGCCTAGTTTAAGACATCTTAATGAGGATATAGATGTAGAACACACCGAGGCATAATAGGAAGTTAATTATTGTACTTCCCCAACTGTTAAACTTAGAGTGTGTTCGATTTGTTTACTGTTTAGGGTTGGCACTCGGGGACGCGCTCTAGCATACTGTAGCCCAATCTCTGTGAGTAACAGATTGTGTAAAGATATGTTCAAAATGGTTATCTTTTGAATACTGAACTGAATTGTTTATTGAACTGATATTGTTTATTGAATGAATGTATGTCCTGTATTGTGAACTGTATTGTGGCATCCTTAGCATTGACTGTTACTGTTACAGAGCTCTGTCGGTTCCCTTGTGGAACCATACTGTTTACTGACTGATGGCCATCACTACTGTTGGGTCCGTTGAGGCCCGGTCCTTTTGGACCTACTGTTTATAGGCTAATGGATGTACCACATATGATTGATTGACTGACATACTGAAAGACTGAAATACTGTTTAATGAACTGTTTTCATTACTGTAAGGACATTACATTCATAACCTCTTTACACCTACTGTTATTCACTGGGCTTTAGCTCACTGTTTATATATATATGTAGGTTCTCAGCAGCCAGACCGGAGCTAGGAGCGTGGGTTAGTCCCCCAGTTTTGTCAAGCCAGCCTATGTGCCTCACCGCGAGGTTCCGTGTTGCCATGCTATGGCTTGGGGTGTTTTTGTGTCCCCTACTGTATAGACCGTCTACTGTTTACTGTACTGTTATCGAGGGATTTGATTCCCGTACTGAATGTTGTATATGATTGTATATAGACTGTACTGTTTGAACTGAATGAATGCATGAAAAATGTTTTTGGCATACAGATTTTCACAGCTCAATGGACACTAGTTATTTACTGTAATGGCTTCCGCCAGGCCCTGTACTCTGTTTTACTGTATTACTGTTCAGCAGGCCTTCGGTAATCTCGGATTACTGGCCAGTTACGGTGCTAAACCCATAGGGCCGGGTTTGGGTCGTGACAGAGAGAGAGAGAGAGAGGATCATCATTTTTGCATTCGGAAGCTTCGGCAAGCGGAGAAGCTAGAAAACCCTAGTTGGAGAAGCTCTAGTGGTAAAGAACATGTCTAATACATCTCTCTCCTCCATTTCTCAAATTGATCCAGTTGCCATATAGAGACGACACAAATCTGAGAAGTATTGTTGGTACCATAAATAAATAATTTTATTATTAGTTATTATCTATATAATTGCAGGATATGTGGCATTCTCCTACTCATTTGGAGGTTATGAATTATTAAACACATGTGAAAAGATTATGGAGGACAAAATGGAGAACATAGAGCATGAATTGGAGGTTAAAGGAAGTTATTGAGACATAGAAATGATGTGGAAGATCATGGAGTGTGAAATGTGGGAGATAGAAGGATATGGTAATTATTAAGTAGTTTTCTTCCTACAAATGTTTGCCTATAATAGCCATTCATGGCTACATTGTAAAGGGGATTTAGAACTCAAATCAATGACAATTGATTTCTATTTTTCTTGTTATTTATATTTCCTGTACTTAATATTCTGTACTTTATTTTATGTACTTCATTTTCGAAGCATAGGAGTAGAGGTAAATTTTTTGCACTTTATTTTATGCACTTCCTTCTCGAAACATAGGGGTAGAGGTAAATTAATGGCTAGTTTGATTATTCACTCAATCACCTCGATTGTTCACTCAGTCATCTTTCTCCGTCTCTCTCATTCTTCTTTTAATTTTTCTTTTCTCTGCACTTGACAATTTTAAAGTCCTTTTCATTGAGGAAAAAGAATCGTCAACATAATTGTTTGATAATTGGCTTAAATTTAATTTGTAAAGATTTTTTAATTTTTGCTGGCACGCTTGCATTTATGGTATTTTATTTCATAGAAAAAATAAGCCAACAATTTTTTGGTATGCCCAGTAGGACATCAAGTGTAAGAAATGAAAAATGAATTTGATTCATCTATTCCAAATAGCCTAGATGAAATCTTTTGGAGTAAACAAAAAAATTTGGATTTTCAAGAAGATATCCATGTTCTTGATGAAACAAACTTCCATTCATTACAATATTATTTGGTGGAAGAAAAACGACAGGATTTAATTGGAGAAATTCATAAACTTGATAAGGAAATGGAATGATAAGTTGTCAACTTTCACTACCAAGTCTTTAATTGAGGCTTTAATGGTCAGAATTGGTGAATTTTTTCAGAATTCTTTCATTGTTGAAAATGGCAAAAGAAAAAAGTTGATTTCATCAATGGTTCGGGGGGTTAAAAAATCCATTTTTAAAGAGCCAACTATTGAAAATAATATGGCTAAAAAGTCTATTGTTAAGCCAAAATGATTAAAATGATGTTCCATATAAGGCTCGAGGAATTGAAAAACTCATTCTTAGAAAGTCAAGCCATGAAAATAACAGGTATGTTTGGTTTAGTTTTGATAGAGTAGTTTTTAAAAATTGTTTTAGGGAGAGAGTTTAAATTTTTTTTTTGGTTGTGTATTTTGAAAGTAGTTTTAGAGTTTGGGAGTTTGGAATGATTTGATATTTTGTTGTAATTGAATAGATGTATGTGAGAGAAAAAGTGATTGAGAAGGAGAGAGGAGAGATAAAAAGTGATTGATTGATGTGTAAGAGAGAGAGTGATTTTGAAAATTGTTTTGAAAAAATTACAAATCAAACAAGTTTTTTTAAAAAAAATTCCCAAAATCACTCTACAAATCCAAACCAAACATACCGTTGTGGAGGATTTTCATAAGCCATTAATGGCTAAAATAAAAAAAGTAGCCCCATTTGTCAATGAATAATGAAAGTTATTTGGCTAAAGAATATGTTCTTAGACCAAACGTGATTAAAGATGATAATCAATCCACTGTTGATGGATTTAAAATGATTTGACATTGTTAAAAATGTCAAAGCATCTAAATTTCCAAGGCTATGTTACGCCATGACTTTCGGTGTTCAAAACCTATTTTGGATTTGTGGGTTGCATCAAAATTTAATTTTGATAAAATGGCTAATAAAACAATCATCTTTAAGCATTGTTCTTTAAAGCTTCTAAAATATGCCGTGAGCATCTTCAGAGCAAGGTTTCGGTTCTTTTTTTTCACAAAATTGAATCATGTTAAAAGAACCTTCGAATGCGTGTCTCCCTTCGAATACATTAATTAATTGCCAAATATGGTCTAAATTGATGTACAACTCTTCATGAATTCGAGGTTCCTCGTTCTGAAAGAGTTGCAGAGGGTAATGTTGGCACCATAAATAAATAATTTTGTTATTAGTTATTATCTGTATAATTGTAAGACATGTGACACTCTCTTACTCATTTAGAGGTTATAAGAAGTTATGAATCATTAAATACATGTGAAAAGATGATGGAGGATAAAGTGGAGAACATAGAGCGTGAATTGTGTTGGAACAATCTTTTGGGAAAAATAAATAAATTAAAACAAATCAAACAAATAAAATAAATTACATACCAAATTTATTTTTACCGAACCGAATGAATATTTAAAGACCAAGTCGAGTATATAACACTCTGTTCTTAAGACAGATTCGTCCGGTTACGGTACTTACGGTTAAGTGGCGTCTATCTCCCAGGATACAATGATCTTCACAAATTGTTGCAACACTTCAAACAATTTGTTTGGCGAACAAAAACCTTGTGTTCTATACTCTCTTTATTTTTCCTAGAATAATATGAAGAATAATTTATGCAAAAGAACAAAATGGGACAACAAGGAAAAAGAATTTTTCAGACTATTTTTGGATCATCTCAGGATGTCAAGACTGCTGGAAAAGGATCTCAATTTATAGGCAACTTTGGTGACTGTTTGGACAGCCCGAACAGGTACAAAATGAGGTCAACAGGTGCCAAAATCAAAAGAACTGATCTGCAGCAGTTTTTTTTATCTGTTCGCAGTTTTAAAACTATCTAAAACTGTTGGGCAGTTATCCAAACTGTCTAGAACAGTTTAAACCTGTTGAACTTTGGTTTGAATCTGTTCAAATCTGCCTGGGCAGATTTAAATTTGTTTGAAATAACAAAATCTGTCCGAAATTCAACAGATATGAAGAAACCTATTTGGACAGTTTTGAACATGTTGAACTGCTGGAAAATGGACTGAAAACTGGATACAGTTTGGACAAAAAATTAATTCTATTTTGGTACAAAATTTGAATTCATTTTCATTAAGAATTTTAGAAAAAATTCAAATAAATTTTCTCCAAAAAATTAATATTAGAACCAATCCGACCCACAACCCATAACCCCACCCGGCTCGGCTCGACTCGGATGGACGGACGGCGGCACGCGTGTGTGGTGGTTTGGACTAGGGTTAACTTTGTCCATAACTCCTCCCTTCTACAATTTTAAAGTGCCCCTCGGGGCCCAACCCAAGTGTTGTAATCTAGAGGTTATATACATACAAAAGCTCTCTTAAAGTTTCAATGTGGGACAACCCATTTCAAGAAAACCCACATTTACTACTTTAATTGTCCATTCCATGAATCCGAAAACGACGTCAACTTCTCATTCACTCATAAATGGTTTTGACGAATCGTCTTCACTGTGTGACTTGCTATGTGGCAAGGAATACGTCACCTTTTCGGACTCACCCCAAAAGACGTTTAGGGCCCACTCAAATTTGGCCCAAAATAAGCCTTGTAAAACCAATTTTTTAGACAATCCCCCATATGAATGGAATTTGACGGAAAAAAATGCAACAACATGATCTAATTACAACGAGTACAGAAATTGGAAACATTCTGCAAAGGATAGGTAGTTTTTGGTTTTGAACCTTCCTTTGTGAGACACTATCGGATTTACTAGTTAATTAGTGAACATAATGTCTTGAACTGTTCAGTTGTTTGTGTAAACCAAGAAAATAGAACTCACACAGTATATCACCAGACACAGTTTAGTTCTCACTATTGTGTTCATTTTGGCCCTGAACAACCTGGTCTTTCTTGAGTGCTCTAAAGACTTGTAACCCTTCACAAATCTCATAGAACCGGCCCAGTTCACACTCACATAGGTGATTCTTATGAAGAGTATCTTACCATACTCTACTAGGTTTACCTAGATATAAGAATCATTAAAATTTTACTTAACCTAAAACGCTGTAGACATCACTATTTCATCCTAGAAATGGGTAGGAGTTGGACTCCCCAGTGATCTTTTTGAGTCATTCACAACTCGGTTGTCCCTTTGAACCTAGATCTTGGGATCTCCAGTCAACTAGATTGGGTTGCCGTTGTATTAACTCTTATTTAATAGACTTAAGTCTCATTACCCTCAATGAATTCTCAACTAACTCTCTTGCTAACCCTTTAGTTAGTGGATCCGCTATGTTGTCTTTAGATTTCACATATTCAATGGAAATAATTCCATTAGAGAGTAGTTGTCTTACGGTATTATGTCGACGACGAATGTGTCGTGACTTACCATTATACATATGACTCTGTGCTCTACCAATTGTTGATTAATGTATGCATATAGTAGGCACTGGTTTTGGTCACATTGGAATATTTTCAAGGAAGTGGCGAAGTCATTCTACTTCTTCTCCAGCTTTATCTAAAGCTATGAATTCTGATTCTATAGTAGACCTAGCAATGCAAGTCTGTTTGGAAGATTTCCAAGATACAGCTGCACCACCAAGAGTAAAGACATACCCACTGGTGAACTTCGAGTCTCTAGTATCCGATATCCAATTTGCATCACAATACCCTTCAAGTACTGCTGGATATCTAGTATAATTTAGCCCAATGTTACGAGTAAATCGTAGATATCTTAGAACCCTAATAATTGTTTTCCAGTGTTCTACTCCCAGATTACTCGTATATCTACTTAATTTACTTACTGCATAAGCTATATCTGGGCGAGTGCAGTTCATCAAGTACATTAAGCTTCCAATAATTTGGACATACTCTAATTGAGAAATACTTTCTTGTACATTCTTAGAAATAAACAAATTAACATCCACATGTGTTCTAGCAAGATGATCATCATCTTTGCTGAATTTGCCAAGTATTTTCTCAATGTAATGAGATTGTGACAAAGCATATCCTTCTGATGTTTTGGTAATTTTCATATCAAGAATTACATCAGTAATGCCCATGTCCTTCATGTCAAAATGTTTATTTAACATTTTCTTAATAGTTTTAATCATGTTATTATTACTACTTATGATGAACATATCATCTACATAAAGACACACAATGACATAACTTTTGTTTGTGTTTTTAATATAAACACATTTGTCGCACTCATTAATTTTAAATCTATTTGACATCATTGCCTTGTCAAATTTCTCATGCCATTGCTTTGGCGCTTGTTTTAAACCATATAATGATTAAACCAATTTACACACTTTCTTTTCTTTTTCCGGAACAGAAAAACCTTTTGATTGTTCCATGTAAATTTCTTCATTTAACTTACCATTTAAGAAAACGGTTTTCACATCCATTTAATGAATTTTTAGATTGTACAAAGACGCAATAGCAATTAGCATTCTAATGGATGTTATTCTAGTAATCGGTGAGTATGTGTTAAAGTAATCTAGACCTTCTTTTTGTCTAAATCCTTTGACCACAAGTCTTGCCTTATATTTGTCAATTGATCCATCCGCTTTCAGTTTTATTTTGAAAATCCACATGTACCTAAAAGGTTTATAACCTGGTGGTAAGTCTATTGATTCCCAAGTGTGATTTTGCAAGATGGATTCAACTTCACTATTGATAGCTTCTTTCCATAAAGGAGCCTTAAAACTGGACATAGCTTCTTTAAAAGTTAAAAGCTCATTCTCTAACAAAAAAGTTAGAAAATCTAGATCAAAAGATTTTGAGGTTCTAGCACGTTTACTACGCCTAGGTTCCTCTTCATCAATTTGATCTTGCTCTTGTTCTTGATCATTACTAGTAATAACATCAAAAGATCTTTTCTTATTACTAGTCTCTTGTCCAATCTTATTCGGAAACACATGTTCAAAGAAATATGCATTCCGAGATTCAATAATAATATTTACATGCATTTCGAAGTATTCTGATTTATGAATCAAAAACTGATATGCACTACTATTCTTGGCATAACCAATGAAAATGCAATCTACAGTTTTAGGACCTATCTTAATCTTTTTAGGACTAGGAATGGCCACTTTAGCCAAACACCCCACACTTTTAAGTATTTGTAGGATGGTACTCTTCCATGCCACAATTCATGAGGTGTTTGATTCATTTTTTCTTTCGGAGTACTTTATTAAGTATATAATTAGCAGAAAGTATTGCTTCCCCCCACAAGTTCTGAGGTAATCCAAAACTTATTAACATGGCATTCATCATTTCTTTAAAAGTCCTATTTTTCCTTTCAACAATTCTATTTTGCTGAGGTGAGTAAGGAGCGCTGGTTTGATGAATTATTCCATGTTCTTTACAAAACTCACCAAAAGATGATTCATATTCACCACTTCTATCACTTCTTAGTTTTTTTATTTTCTTACCAAGTTGATTTTCAACTTCATTCTTATATTGAATGAAAGTTTCCAAAGTTTCATCATTGGTTCGAATTAAATAAATATAACTATATCTAGAATAGTCATCTATAAAAGTGATAAAATATTTTTTCCCACCTCTAGTTTGAATTGATTTAAAATCACAAATGTCACTTTGAATTAATTCAAGTGGTTCCGTACTTCTTTCAATTGAATGAAAAGGAGTTTTGAACAATTTTGCCTTAACGCAAATTTTATATTTATGATTTGAATCAATGTCAAATTTAGGTAAACATTCCATATTAATTAATCTACGCAAAGATCCATAATTAACATGTCCAAGTCTACCGTGCCATAAATTGAAGACTCAAGCAAGTAAGAAGAAGATGTATTTTTATTAATAACTGAGGGTACAACGGTCATTACATTCATCTTGAAAAGGCCATTAGACGTTTAATCTTTTTCTACATACATCTTATTCTTAGTAAGTATAAATTTATTACTCTCAAACACTAGCCTAAACCCATTCTTACTCAACAAAGATCCGGAAACAAGATTCTTGCGAATGTCCGATACATACAGTACATTGTTGAGAGTGAGTTCCTTTCTAGATGTCATCTTCAAAATAATCTTTTCTTGTCCTTCAACTTTAGAAGTCGAAGAGTTGCCAATAAAAAGTTGTTCACCATTGTCTACTACTGAATAAGATGTGAATATCTTTTTGTCGGCATAGATATGGCGAGTAACACCAGTGTCCACCCACCACTCTTTAGGATTTCCGACAAGGTTTGCCTCGAAAATAACTGCAAAAAGATTTATGACATCTACACCATTGGAAATTTTATCTATTTCGATCATTTTGGCTTTAGCAGCCTTCTTACTTGATCTTCATTTGCCTTTGCAAAAATCAGTTCCTAAGAACTTCTTTGACTTTTTACCATGATTCACCAGTATAGTCCCAACATAAGGAGAAGTAAGGGCAATGGCAATCACCATACCAGTACTGGTTTGAACATTAGTTTGACCAGTTTCAGTAGTCATAAATTATAAATTATAAAACAAAATTAGAATTAGAATTTTATATTACACAAAAAATTAAACCATAAACACAGAATTTTAAATTCTGTAAAAATAAAAGAAATAAGAATTGTAACTTTTATTTCCAATTAATTTGAAAATAAAATAAAATTTTATTTAAACAAATTAATTCCACACAGAAAATTAAATTCTGTAAAATAAAAGAAATAAGAATTGTAACTTTTATTTTCAATTAATTTGAAAATAAAATAAAATTTATTTAACCAAATTAATTCCACACAAAAAATTAAATTTCTGTAACACTTCAATAATTAAAATACTGAAACAGAATTTTAATTAATGAACACTCATAAATAATTTCTGAAAATCAAAATTAATTTCTGACAAAATTCCACAAATAAATATTCTGAATTATTAATGACACCAGTATATTACTACTAGTTGTCAAAGAAAATAGACAGTATATTACTATTATCTGTCAAACAATATATTACTACTATTTGTTTTCCAACCAAAATATTATTTTGCAAAATCACAGAAAATAATTTATGTAAGAAGAAGAAAGAAGAAAAGAAATAAACAAAAAATTCTATATAAACAGAATAATTCGAATTTGTCTTAAGATTGTTGGCACAATTATCTGTGAAAAATAAATAAATTGAAACAAATTAAAGAAATAAAATAAATTACATACCGAATTTATTTTTACTGAACCCAATAAATATTTAAAAACCAAGTCGAGTGTGTGATACTCTATTCTTAAGACAGATTCACCCCGCTACGGTGCTTACGGTTAAGTGGCGTCTATCTCCCATGATACAATGATCTTCACAAATTGTTGTAGCACTTCAAAAAATTTGTTCGGCGAACAAAAACCTTGTGTTCTATACTCTCTTTATTTTTCCTAAAACAATATGAAGAATAATTTATGCAAAAGAACAAAATGGGACAACAAGGAAAAAGAATTTTTCAAGCTGTTTTTGGATCATCTTGGGATGTCAAGGCTGCTGGAAAAGGATCTCAATTTATAGGCAACTTTGGTGACTGTTTGGATAGCTCGAACAGGTACAAAATGAGGTCAACAGGTGCCAAATTCAAAAGAACAGATCTGCAACAGTTTTTTTTATCTGTTGGCAGTTTTAAAACTATCTAAAACTGCTGGGCAGTTATCTAATCTGTCTAGAACAGTTTGAACCTGTTGAACTTTGGTTTGAATCTATTCAAATCTGTCTAGACAGATTTAAATCTATTTGGAATAACAGAATCTGTCCGAAATTCAACAGATTTGAAGAAACCTGTTTGGACAATTTTAAACCTGTTGAACTGCTGGAAAATGGACTGAAAACCGGATACAGTTTGAACAGAAAATTAAATTCTATTTTGGTACAAAATTTGAATTCAATTTCATTAAGAATTATGGAAAAAATTCAAATAAATTTTCTTCAAAATATTAATATTAGAACCGACCCGATCCACAACCCACACCCGCGCCCGGACAAACGGCGGCACGCGTGTGTGGTGGTTTGGACTAAGGTTAACTTTGTCCGTAACTCCTCCCTTCTATAAGCTTGGGGTGCCCTTTGGGGCCCAACCCAAGTGTTATAATCTAGAGCTTATATACATACAAAAACTCTCTTAAAGTTTCAATGTAGGACAACCCATTTCAAGGAAACCCATATTTAATACTTTAATTGTCCATTCCATGAACATGAAAACGACGTCAACTTTTCATTCATTCATAAATGGTTTTGACGAACTGGCTTCACCGTGTGACTTGCCATGCGGCAAGGAACACATCACCTTTTCAGACCCACCCCAAAAGAAGTTTGGGGCCCACTCAATTTTGGGCTCAAAGTTGGTCCAAAATAAGCCTTATAAAACCAATTTTTCCAACAAATTGGAGGTTAAAGGAAGTTATGGAGACATAGAGATGAAGTGGAAGATCATGGAGTGTGAAGTGTGGGAGATGGAAGGCTATGGTAGTTATTTGGCAATTTTTTTCTACAAATGTTTGTCTATAAATAGTCATTCATGACTACATTGTAAAGGGGATCCAAAACTCAAATCAAAGATAATTGATTTCTATTTTTGTGGTCATTTATATTTTTTGTACTTTATTTTACGCACTTCCTTTTCGAAGCATAGGAGTAGAGGTAAATTAATGGTTAATTTGATTATTCACTCAATCATCCTGATTGTTCACCCAATCGTCTTTCTCCGTCTCTTTCCTTCTTCTTTTAATTTTTCTTTTCGCTACATTTGGTAATTTTGAAATCCTTTTCATTGAGGCAAAAGAACCATCAATACAATCACTTGATAATTGGCTTGAATTTAATCTGTAAGAACTTTTCTATCCTTACTAACACACTCGCATTTATGGTATTTTCCTTCGTATGAAAAATAAGCCAATAGGTATATACACATGGAGATGTATATATATATATAATAACAACTCCGATATGAGATCTAACATTGATGAATAAAGAGAAGTAGCCTCTACCAACTCCGTCTGTTGCCCTTCATTGCCCCATCTCCAACTCTAACCATCATTGATTAAAGCACCATGGCAGCAAGATCGTCATGGTGAAGAAAGAGAAGAGAAGTTGCGGAGAGAGAGAGAGAGAGAGAGAGAGAGAGAGAGAGAGAGAAATATGGGAGAGAGCGAGAGCGAAGTTATCTGCGGTAGCGGCAGCAACGGTTATACCAACAGCCGAATTGGAAGCGGAGACGAGATGAAACTCGCAATGAATAAGAAAGAGAAAGAGCGAGAAGAAGATTGGGTTTTGTGGACCGTGTATATCATATGTATATATAAAGGGTATTTTGGTCATTTAACTTAAGCATATCTTTGTAAAAAATTATTTTAGTACTTGAATCTTTTTCTAAATAAAATTTAAATTTGAGTTTATAAATTGAATACTTATGAAAATTACCACAAAATTTTAGGTAGTGTTTGGTAGAGTTTTAGAATTATGATTTGAGAATAGAGTTATATTTTGAGTTTGTGAGTTTTGAAATTATGATTTGAGTATGGAAAATTTGTTTGGTTATAAGTTTTAAAAAGAATTTTAAATTGAGTTTAAATTGAGTGATGTGACGTATGATATTTGATATAAAAATTTACAACTCATAACCAAACACACAACCTAAATTTCTATTCAAAACTCATAAAAAAATTTCAAAAAATTTCAAAAATATATATTTTTTTTGTAATATAAAAATAATAGGTGCAAAAAGAAAAGAAAAAAAAAAACGAACACTGTTATGGTCAACCGGTGGGACATTCAGTGGGACGCCTGATTAGCTCAAATTTTCCCGCCTTGAAAAGAGTTTTCAAAAGTGAGTGTAAAATTAATTTTTCAAAACGCTAGACAAGCATCATACTCAAAAGTGAGTGTGAAATTATATTTTGAAAACTCCACTAAACGAAGTCTTAGGTTGCATTTGGTAGAATTTTAGAATTATGATTTGAAAATATAGTTATATTTTGAGTTTGTGAGTTTTAGAATTATGATTTGAGTATGAAAAATTTGTTTGATTATGAATTTTAAAAAGAGTTTGAATTGAATATTGTAACATATAATATTGAAAATTCAGTATTTTAAAAAGTGTTTTGAAAGGTGGATGTGAAATTAATTTTTTAAAACTATAATCAAACAATATACTCAAACTCAGGGATATAATTAAACTTCAAAAGCTCTGTCAATTTTTTCAAAAGAAAAAAAAACCAATCTGAAACTCACCAATCATATTTCACATGAAATGCGTGTTGATGGACCCACGACGTAAGTTGTGGCTTAATGGACTCGTATCAGTTGTATGCATCTCCAGTTACAAGTAATCAATCAGTGAATTGATTTATGAAGAAAAAGTCAAATCTTGGACGGTTCGATTTGATATCAAATCATTTTGATTCAAATACACGTGCGTTGATAGCAATTTGGATAGGTGACACTAATGCCGTTTTTTAATTATTATTTTTTTCAATGGAATTTATGAAAAAATTATCCTGTTTAAAATATATGTATATTATTTAATTTAATAATTTTTTGAGTAGATTTAAAAGTTCTACACGTTTTTTTTTTTTTTTTCCTCTCTTTCTATTTTTGGTCTCATTTTTTACGTTTTTCTCTCTCTCTTTTTTTTTTGTATTTTTCTTTAATTCCCTTTATCATGTCCGACGACCGGTGATCACACCTTCCTTATTCTCTTTTCCTTTCTAATATATAGTTACCGGTGACCGACGACCATTATTGATCGAGGTTCACTGGCAACCACCAACCACTGACATCAACTTGTGACTTCATTATCACCGACGGCAAAGAAAATGAATAAATCTACTCAAATCTGATATAGATCTACTCAGATCTACATCAAATCTGAATAGATCTACATGAAATTCGATTAGATCTAAACCAAAAATAGTTGCCAAAGTACAATATTTTTTTTATATCTATTCTTTCCTTCGATTTCTTAATTTTTCTACTTTTTCTCTGTTACACACATCTATTTTTCTGTTTTAATGGGAAAAAAATTTCAAGTTCTGAATAAATTATTTTTAAGGTTTAGTTACAGGTAGTGGAAACTATAAAATTTTACAGTTTCATCTTTTTTGTTGCTGAAATGAATCATACTTTAAAACTGTAAAATTTTACAATTTTATAACATGTTTTTTCCAGCTTAATAGAATAATACTTTGAAACTGTAACATTTTATAATTTCAAAGCTTACTTTTTAGTTTGATCAATATTACAGATTATTTGCTTAAATCTTACAAAAATTAAAAAATAATATATACTTTTTTCCATTGTTATTTGTTGTCGTTATGTTATTTAACTATGATTTCTCCATTTATTCCTTTTTTTTTGGGGGGGGGCAGTATTCTGAATATTCCGGTGAGCCTCCAATTATATTCTTGACATTTTCCAGCGACGTTCAGAATACTCCGGCAAACTTCCGGTGATGCGCCGATGACTTCCCGGTGATGTTGAATATTCCGACGAGTCTTCAATGAGTCTGACGGAAGTCTTTGGATGTAGCAACATTTTTA
Organism: Camellia granthamiana; assembly: GCA_036172215.1. Lineage (NCBI taxonomy): Eukaryota > Viridiplantae > Streptophyta > Magnoliopsida > Ericales > Theaceae > Camellia > Camellia granthamiana. Next base: position 54,492,813 of record CM069910.1, read on the forward strand.
AAGTTATTGAGAGAGAGAGAGAGAGAGAGAGAGAGAGAGAGAGAGAGTTTGGTAATAATTAAAAATACGTAGGACTAATTGGTACAAGTATTTTGTTTTGGGATTAGATGAATTTTGTGTATGAAACTTATTGGTAAGTGTCCCAAAATTTATTATAAAAGAAATATTACATCAAAATAGATAATAATTAAAAAATCAACAAAAGTGTTGATTTTTTTTTATTAGCCATACTTTTTGATTTTTTATAAAATTATTTTTTTCTCATTTTTTAATTTTTTACGAAAATGTATACAAAAAAAAAAATAAAGAGAGTGATTTGACAACTTATACTATTTTTTTGTAAAGTTTCCAAATAGATTCTTAGTCACTAAGTACAAACCTAACAACAACGCAAACCCAACAACTACTAGCTAGTACAACCCCATAATATAGGAGAAATAAACACTACCACAAAAATATCAAATTTCTTTTTATAAGAGTCGAACTCGAAAACTCAGATCACAAAAGATGTTGCGTAACCATTGGGTCAGAGACCCTAATTTACTAATATCGAGTTTGGAACACAAAATGGATTAGAGAATGGTTCACAAAAAATTGAAGGGAATGTTGGAATTAAATCAAGCTATAGAGGAGTCCCCATTTAGAATAAATCTTAGCCTATTATTGTAATTTATGTATCCATTATATGTTTTAATTTCGTGTTTTTAGCATTAGTGTCATTAAAATCTAAAACTAGTGTGGTATATAATTGTTCTATTAATTTGAATATTAAAATTCTCATAAATTATTTTTAAATTTGAAGTAAAAATATGTTGATGTGCCTCTTTTCCCCTACAATTGAGGTGGTTGTAAAAAAATAATTAGTTTGTAGAGGTAATTTGGATTCTCTCAATTACATTTACATAAGATTGTAACACATCATTAAAATTTAAAAGTAACAATTTATAATTAATACGTTAGATTGAATGTCAGATTCTCCTTGAATTGTTTTGAATTTGAAATACATATATGTAGATGTGGCTCTTTTACAACTATTTAGATGATTGTGAAAAATGATCATACTTCATAGGTGATTTAGTTATGCTCCATTACATAGCTGGAATGGAAAACTTCATTCAAATGAATAAGGTTGCAATGCAACAATCATTAAAATTTTAAAATCTTCATCAAATCTTTTTTTGAATTTTTTAAAAATATATATATTCCTGCTTTTGGTTGCAACAAATCCCAGTATGAAAATTAAGGTGGCTCCTAATTGATGGGAAACAAACCTTTTCAACTATCAGTTAATCCCATGAATTGACATTTTTCAAGGGGTAAAATAAAAAGGGGGAAGGGGAAGGGGAAGACTTCTAAGGCTACAAAAAATTGATGTTCACTTTACTCAACATCTTTGTCTACAACGCAATCAAATTCACACTGAGTTCTCTGTAGTAATAATTAATTCTTGACATAATAATTGTATTTTTGATTTTTTTTTTTTTTAATGTCTAATTAACAAGTGTCCTTGGTATAAGGAAAAACAAATTGTTAAAAAATGAGAAGCATAAGGTATTTTCACCAATTTTAAGACACTTTTAATTCAATTTAAAACTCTTCTAATTTTTTCACTTTTTCAAAGAACTTTACACAATTCTCAATTTAAAGCCTTAAAATCACTTGTTAGCATTTTTTTTTTTTTTTTTTTTTTAAATTCACATGTGATAAAAGGGTAAGAAAGAAACAGTCGAATGACCCAATTTTCAATCCTCAAATCTCATTTTCAAAGTTGTTTCATAGGAATGAATGAGATTCATTAAAGAAAATGAAGCTAAGGTCATTATGGTTCTGATTATTGTGAGCAAATTGCTATAAAAAAATGTTTTAAGAAAAAGTAGACATCTCAAATTATTTTTATGCATTTTGAAGTAAATCAGTACATAAAACTCCTGTTAAAGTGATATTTATAAATAAATAAAAAAAAGATAGATGCAGTATTACTTTCATTTTTAAAAAAAATTATTTTCGTAACTTTAAACTCCCATCACTAAAAATACTAATAAAAAATTTTGCTGTTGACATTTTTATACTTTATATGTATACATAAACACAACTTTCACATACATTTAAACTAATGACATTCCCCAAGTATTTCCATGAAACAATGTAGACATTATTTTCATGTTCTATATAGAGCACATGGGTTTTTTCTTTTGCTTTTTTCTTTTTTTTCTTCTTTTTTAACTTTTAAAAGTAGGTGCAGCATTTACTAATATGATTATCTTCAAAGCGTCAATATACTCACTAGGAAAAGTGGGTGGGTTGGCATGACTTTTTTTGTATTATTATTTGAAAAAATAGTAAAGAAGATGTCTGGGTTAAATGAACATGCATTGAAAAATATAACTTTTAATTTTCAGTCCTTTAGACCAATGCTCCGGTCTCGTTTGACAAGTGATTTTTTTAATTAAAAAGTTAAAGGGTCATTAAAAAAATTAAAAAATTAACAATTTATATTAAAAAGTCAAAAAAATTTTTTTCTCTCTACTTTTTACACATCTTTTTATAAAAAATCAAAAAATTATTCCAAACATACTAATTTTTTTAATTCATATTTTAACCAAATAATTAAAAAATTGATAAATTAATCTGTTCTTAAACGGGACCTCCATCCCAATAAATATGAGAATAAAAGTCATACCTAAGTGGCGGCGCTACGGCGAGTCGGCTACACCCTACTCTCCTCCTTTCACACATTATTGTGTTTCATGCGCAGAAAATTTTTTACAAAATAAAATATAGATGTAACTAAAATACTTATATTTATAAGGGAAATGTTAGAGAGCTCTAAATTTAGAGCTTTAATTTGAGTTCTAGTGATGTGTCAAAGCAAAAAAAAAATAAAATAACATAAAGTAAGATATAAACATCACATCAGAGTGGGTCCCACATTCCCATTAGAGCTATTAGAACTCCTATATTAGAGCTCTAAAACATTTTTGTATTTATAATTACAAACATTCAATCACACATCTAAACTTTTTATATCTGATATTTTTGTGCACGTAAACTTTTTCTTCACACTATTCCACTTTAGCACATTAATGGTTGTTGCATCCATGGTTCGTTGCTAAATTCAAACCAAATAATAGGATTTAATTTTTATTAAGTTAAAAATTGATAATTAAAAAGTAAAAGTTAAAAATATTTCTTTTTTAATTTTTACATAGTTAAATTATTTAAGTTATTTTTGCTTCATATATTTTAAGTAGAAGCTGTACAAAATACTTTTATATAGATTTTTAAATTTTTAGTATTAATATTTTTTTCAAAAAAAAGTTATAAATTGCACCAAAAATTGAATAAAGAGCAGTATTATATACCCAATTTTTTACTCAAAAATTTATGTAAAAATATCTATGTTTAATTTAGATTCATTTTATTTATGAATCTCACAATATGTTACAAAATTTTCTTTCAATTTTGTAAGAAATTCAATATATATATAAAAGAAGTTGATTGCAGCAAAATGAACTTGACATCTAGCCCATCTAAATCGAGTCAAAAAAATAAAGCAAATTACAAATCAGTAACAACAAATGAAAGTAAGTATTAAAAAGTTACAAGTGGGGTCTGAGTAGACATTTCTCGGGTAAGGTAAAGAAGCTTTTGCCTTGTGAAGGAAGCCACTAAACATATTTTATCATTATCAAAAATATTTTTCCACAAAGGATAGACTAAACCCTAGTAAAAATCTACTCAAAAATTCAAACGAAAAACAAATTTAAAAATAAATTAATAAATAAAGAAGAATAAAAAACATCATGTATTAGTCATAGGTTGAATTTCTTTCTCTTTCTTTATAACATGACAAAAACTCTATTTTCTGCGCATGCACTAAAACAGTATTCATGTTTGTCAACTTGCATGCTTTTCATTCTCTTTTTAAATTATTTTGGGATTAAAAAATTTTGTTTTTAAAAGATAATATATATTTTTTTTGGTGTTTCTTGGTCACTTGAACAAAGTTTTGGACCCCATTCTAAGAGGAAAGAGATGGGGGAATGAATTGAGAGAAGGCGGCGCTCGACAAACTTTTACCAGTAAAATTTAAAGAAGTGCCAATAAGATAATACAAATATTTTGTAATAAACAATGTAATATTTTATCGATTGTTCTTTTCTTATCTTTTCTTTTCTTTTTTCTTTTTTTTTTGAGTTTTGAGTATGAATTCATTTTAAAATTTATAGAGCAGTAGATGTAAACTTCTTTTTTTGTTTGGACTAAAAGGACGATGCCATCGTGAAATGTCCCAATACTTCTTTATTTTTTTTAGCATAAATGAATGTTATTAGCCGGCCGCCTCAAACATTGGCCCTGTTTGGTAGAACTGTGGGAAAGTGCTTATAACTTATACCTTAACAGCTTATAACTTATAACTATGAACATAAGCTGATTTCTGACTTATAAATTAAGCATCTCCTGCCCCACTCAAAGAATAAGTTGATTTCTGACTTATAAAAAGTTATAAGCTATAAGCTATAAGTTAAACCAAACACATCAAAATAGCTTAAATTAAGCTGAAAGTTGAAATAAGCAGCTTTTAAGCTGCACCAGGCACATTGTTGGTAAAGTCAAAGTGAAATTTTTATCAACTAATTTTAGTACCGTTAATAATTTGGGTAAAGTAAAATAATTTAAAGTGTTAGTTATTAAAATTGATATTTCTTAAATTTGATCTCTTAAAACTTTTGCCTAGTGTAAATTAATAATAAAATAAAATAATCTTTTTCCCTACATCTACCTACACATTCTTCACTGCAGTTTAACTGCCACAGCAGTTTTAAATTTTAAAACTCAAATTTACAAGTTTACTTTTAAATTTAAATAATAATATGTGACACACATGTACTATGTACACCCTTCTAGTGTATAATAGTTTGAAGAACGTTTTATCTGTAATGCAAACTTAGTCCAAACCCAGTTCAATCCGGTCGATGCTCATTGTAGTGGGACAAGGGTATTACTGTGCCTTAAGGCACAACAACTGTTGTGTCTCTTGTGAAAGATTGTTTCAAGTGTTTTTCGATGATCTTAACTGTTCATATTGCAGGATTCGTCAGGTAGATCGTCCATACAAAAAATCAAGCTTATTGGATATCCGTAACCCTATAACCAAAGCATGTTTATTTTTATAAAAATTAACGGTTAACATAACTTTCATAAATTTTTCAAAACAATGAGAATCTAATCATAGAGTTATGAATATTCGATTAACTTAATTTTTTATATGAATAATATTCTTGACAAACCTTACAATATAAACGGTTCAAATCATTGCAAAACACTTGGAAGACCTCCCAAAAGGGGTAGCAGTACCCCTTCCCGCTATGTAGGGTAGTGGGACAATGGGCCCCACATGTTGTTATGTTTACTAAGGGCTCCTCCAATAGCACAAACAGGACAAGGCCTAACTAATAAAAATATTCCAGAGAGAGTCTCTCTCAAATTCAGCTACTTTCCATTTTATTCATAAAAAAATCTGTAAAAATATTACCAAATCTTTTGTAATAAACCCAACATAATTTTTTGAAGAAAAGTCACAACACACTGTTGTTTACAAGTTGCAACACAGAGTTGCCCAGTAGAAAAGTAAGTAGTCTGGTGTGGCGTTGGTCCACAACAGAGGATGGAAGTTATCCAACAAAGACAAAGCCCTGATAATGGATATGCTCTATTACCTAGGGATACTCTCTATTGAAGTGCTAAGAAAGAAGTTAATAATTGGAAAATGCTAGCTAGCTAATTATTATTATTATTATTATTATTATTTAGGCCTTGTTTGGGATCTTTCAAAAAAGTCAAAAAGCCAAAAAGTTACTCAAAAAGTTAAAAAGTTAACACTATTCATCAAAAGTCAACAATTACGGCTGCACAACTCCCAATTCAAATTTTCCTCTAAAAACCAATTTTCACAATTTTTTATTACACATTTTTCCATAAAAAGTCAAAAAGTTAACCCAAACATCCATATTTTCAACCTCAATTTTTTAGTCAAAAAAGACAAAAAATGCACTTATTTAGTCTTCCCAAACAAGGCCTTATTATTAAAAGGAGATAAACGGGAGTCACTAAACAACAATTGCAATGGATGACTAGGTGTACAGATTAAAGTTATAAGAGTCCTTTATCAATTCTACCAAATTCTTACATTTAACAAGAATTCAATTTTCAACCTTTTGTACATAAGAGACGAGTCATAATGTTGAATTATTAACCCATTGGTAGTTAACTGAATTTGAAGCATATATGAAGGGAGAGAATTCTATCCAATTTGCAATAAACCTGCAATTTTCAAAATCTTTAATTTCTTATTCTTAGAGCATAATTAAAACAGGTTAAGAATGAACGAGCCTAAGCAATTTTTTATTTATTTATGAGGAGAGATAAGATGCATATATATATAAAGCTTATAATGGGTAAGGAGTGCTAAGTGCTCCACTTTGGATTCACCTTAACAATTTAAATTAGTATTTATATAATTAGATCATTTTTGTTGAATTATTTATTTACAAAATCACATTTGCCATCCAAATATTTTCATGAGGAATAGATATGATCACATGGCAATCGAAAAAGACTTATTTGATATTTAAAATAATTTTTTTTTTTTTTTAAAAAAAAAAAACCTTGAAATATTAGATATAAAATCTAAAGTGAATTGAACCACGGACTTTTGGGCAGAGAGAGAAGTACCACCTTTTTGGAGGGTTAGTATTTCAGTTGCAGCTTTAAAAACGATTATGTGATCATTAAAATTGTGTTTGGAACCATCATTTACTATTGGGCAATGGTAGGGGGCCCGAATTTGGGTGCCCCTAATGGCTCAAATTTCTCTATCAGGTAAAAAAAAAAAAAAAAAAAAAACGAAGTTACCAAAACTGGCAATTTGAGCCAATTTAAGCCACAATTTTAGAGTCACCAATCATTTTCCTTTACTATTACATAAGAATAATTATTTCATAAAAAGATTAAAAGAATAACTACTTCATTTTAATAAATCAAACAATAGACACTTTTTGACTTTTGAATTAATTTAGTGGATTGAATATAAAAAGATCATGAAAATGATTAGGGGAAAATAGATGAATTATGTAAGATTTGTTATTTGGAATTTTGCTTCAGACCCCCACTGGGGGTCGACCCCCAGTGAGGTGGCAGCCCTTGATTGGGCAAAAAACACTGTTTTTTTTTTTTTTTTTTTTTCAACTGTCAGCCAGTGGGGGCGCGTCACCTCACTGGGGGTGTATAGCACGGTTCTTATTCTAATATGGACACCTATTATTATCCCTTTATGCAAGTTATCCAAAGAAAGACATACAGCCCCAATAATGGAGCTTTCAATGCAATTCTTGAAGCCATGATATTGCATCCACATTTAGGATGGAACATCATGCAAACATTCATCGTTATCTCGGTTGTCAATCAACAACGATCTCATGTAGACAGTTTGACGGCGCTTTCACGCGTACCATAAGTTTCAGTTAGATGAATGATCCAACACTAAGGGGCTGTTTGTTAAAATTTGTCTTAAATATGTAGCCGGGACATCAATCTTGGATTAGTTTCTTATTTGTTTCCAAGGGACCTTCATTGAGAGTCCTACTCCAAACATAGGATTGGGATAAAGAGAAATCGTACAATTTGATCCTGGCATGGGATAAGATAATAATAGTACAAATTTTTTTTGGATCGAGATAATAGTACAATTGGATCAGGATAGATCTTATCCCATTCAACTTCAAATCCGGACTTACTATTTTAGTTGTAAAATGACCAATTACCCCATACAACCCAGGCTATACTCCTGTTCTCATTGGTCGGTGAATCAGAATATCCAAGTAGTTGTGTTTGAACAGTAATGATTCAAGCCTTACAAAACATTACTTCCATAATCTTCACATACTTGTGATTGGTCTAAGTAAAAAAGAAAAAATAATAATAATAATACAAACACATCATTAATCCACATCACTGTGGGAATGATAGGAGTCTCTCTAAAAGAAGATCCCAAACATTTTCCGCGTTTGAAACAAGTTCAAAATTGGGGGTGAGTATGATTTGGTTTAGTCATAAAATCAATAGTAATCTATTATTTACGGGTTTATCAAATTTGGAATCAAATTAATTCATTAAAATCTTGAAACTAACCAAATTACTAAACCTCGGTTTGGTTCGGTTTCAAACCGTAGATTTTAAAACTATTCTCGTTATTTATAATACGATCACAAAATATTATTCACAATTTAATAATTATTTTATGATTGTTTAAAACTAATTCTATTACTATACAAAAATATACTTATAACTAAGTAGGTGACCCGTGCGATGTGCGA
>CM069910.1:54501387-54594609 GCA_036172215.1 Camellia granthamiana
ATGTGTAAAATATTTTGACAATTGAAAATCAAATACAAATAAATTTGTTAATGGCTGATGAAAATTTTTGTCACTGTGTGTAATTCTATATAAAAGGCTTATAAAAATAATTTCTTTCAAAATTATAAAAAAAAAAATGTGCATTCTCAACCTGAAATCAAATTCTCATTTGTGTTAATCAAATTTATCAAAAATTATGAAAATTTATCAAAAATTATGAATTCCACTTGTATTAAAATATTTTTTTACAAAAAAAATAAAAACAATAAAAAATTCTATAATATACAAATTATGACTTGGTTATATTATATTATGATATGTGTTACAAAAGTATAACTATAATTTTAATTTTAATTTAAAATATTTATTTTAATAATCTTAGTCTTATCGTTCTATAAAACTGTTACTTGAATACTTATATATAATAAATTTAGTTAAATTATTTTTTTTTATTTTGGTAATTTTAGTTCTATTGTGCTATAAAAGTATAATTATCATATAATATTTTTATATGATATATATTAAATTATAAAAAAATAAAATAAACACTCACTTTGATATTAAAAATAATAGTTAAATTAGAAAGGGAATTAGTAATATAACACTAAAATTGATTCTAATTATTTATTTTTATTTTTATTTTTATTTTTATTATGCAGAAATAGAATTATACAAAATTTATTTAAAAGATTAAATTTAAATATATTTTGATTGGATTAAGAAGAAAAAACATAAATTAATTATGTTTTTTTTCTTTAATATTCTTTTTGAATTATTCAAACATATTATATATAGGTATATAAAATTTTAAATAAAATATAAATATTTCGTAATAAATAATTTCATGGTTAAAAAAATTAAATATAAATTAATATTAAAACATCAATAAGATAGATAAAAATAAAAAATATATATAAAATAAAATTAATTTGATCAGTACGATGCACATAATTAAACACATTTTATCTTATTTATTTATTTATTTGTATATCGAGATAATTTTCTTTTCAAATATCATAATAATTAAATTAAAATATCAACTATATAAAAGAAATTTGACAACGATAAAATTAAATACACGGTGAAAAATAATCGTGCGATGTACGGAAATTTATTTTTAAAATAGAAAATTGATTTTGAATCTTAATACTTTGTGTAAAAAATTTTAACAATTGCAAGTCAAATACAAACAGATTTGCTAATAGCTAATGAAAATTTTTCTTACTAGGTCTGTGATCTTGTGTAAAAGGCTCAAAAAAATAATTTTTTTCAAAGTTGAAAAAAAAATGTACTCTCAACCTAAAATCAAATCCTCATTTGTATTAATCAAATTTATCGAAAATCATGAATTTCACTTATATCAAAATATTTTTTAAAAAAATAAAAAAATAAAAACAACAAAAAATTCTATAATATACAAATTATGACTTGATTGTAGCTCCTTACTTTGGTTATCAATCCAAAAGATCTTTACTAATTTTTTATGTTTTATGTTTTTTGTTATGTCTAAAATGGTGCATCAGGTCTTTAATTATGTTTCAAGTAGTATTTGATTATGATTTATTATAATATTTTTATATGACAATATTTAAGTATTTTATTACACGAAAAAGTGCTTAAGGTTGGTTGACTAAGAAGTAAGATTTGTGCTTATATCAGTAAGATCGTAAGAGTTATTCACATTGATGCATAAAAAAATACAATTTCAAATCATAAACAGTGTCCTAAAAGGGAATTAGGTACAAAATCTCTATAACCTTAATAATTCCAGTTCTCAAAAGGGTTCTGATTAATTATGTAACACATCATAATAACCGCAATTTTTTTATTCCAACCAAATTATTTTTGCATATCTTTTATAGCAGAACTCATGAAGATTTTGAATTAAAAATTATTCAAAAAATATCAATGGGTGCCTTAAATATACACAATTATTTTCAATGAATTATTATTCTTTAAAATAATACTACACACTATTTATCAATTTATCTTCTAAAAACTTAACAAAAAAAATTATTGAGTTTTATTTATCAAATTAGACTCTATACATATATGTAAATCACTTTTAAAAATATGATGTCTGACAAAAATCACAATAGAATTAATTTTAATTAATATAATAATATTTTATACTATAATATTTGTTACAAAAGTATAATATTAATTTAAATTTAAATTATTTATTTTAATAATCTTAGCTTTATCGATATATAAAGGGGTTACTTGAATACTTATATATAATAAATTTAATTAAATTATTTGTTTATTTGATAATTTTAATTCTATTGTGCTATAAAAGTATAATTATTATATAATAATTTTATATGATATATATATATATATATTAATTTATAATAGTAAAATAAACACTCATTTTGATATTAAAAATAATAGTTAAATTAGAAAGAGAATTATTAATATAAAACTAAAAGTGATTCTAATTATTTATTTTTATTTTTATTTTTATATTTATTTGGAAAATAAAAAATGTAGAAATAGAACTATACAAATTTTTTTTATATACAAAGATTAAATATAAATATATTGTGATTGGATTAAAAAAAAAATACATAAATTAAATATATAGAGTATTGATTTTTTTGTTTAATATTCTTTTTGAATTATTCATATATTGTATATAAGTATATAAAATTTAAATTAAATATAAATATTTTGTAATAAATAATTTCATGTTAAATGAAAAATTAAATATAAATTAATATTACAACATCAATAAGATAGACAAAAAATATTTTAAAAAATTAATTTGATCTATGCGTTGTACAGAACTTAAACACATTCTGTCTTATTTATTTATTTATATATCGAGATAATTTTTTTTTCAAATATCATAATAATTAAATTAAAATATCAACTATATAAAAAATTCTGATAACTACAAAACTAAATACACGATGAAAAAATACATGAAAAATAAATATTTCTCAAATAAAGTTCATATAAAATTGATTATTATAATTGAAATTGAATTTGTATAAAATTTTATATTTAAAAGAAAGAGACATGTTGATGTGACTTTTTTAAGAAATAAATAAATAATCACCTAAACAAGAAAAAAATAATACTTTTAATAATATATACATATATATGATAGTAGAGAGTTATATTATATATATATATATATATAAATTTGATACTAGTAAAACATTTTAATATTTTCATTAGGTAACAAATTATATATATAGTCTAAAAGTATAAAAAAAAATTAATTTAATCTATGCGATGTACATAACTTAAACACATTCTGTTTTATTTATTTATTTATTTGTATATCGAGATAATATTTTTTTCAAATATCATAATAATTAAATTAAAATATCAACTATATAAAAAAAAAAATCTGATAACAGCAAAACTAAATACATGATAAAAAAATATATGAAAAATAAATACTTCTCAAATAAAGTTCATATAAAATTAATTATTATAATTGAAATTAAGTTCGTATAGAACTTTATTTCTAAATGGAAAAAACATACTGATATGACTTTAAAAAAAAATCTTTAAAATGTGTCACCTAAACAAGGAAAAAACAATACTTTTAATAATATATATATGTGATATGATAGTAGAGAGTTATATTTTATATATATATTTATACTAATAAAATATTTTACTATTTATATTAGGTAACAAATTATATATAATCTAAACGGTCCGGTTCAATTCCAACTGGATTCGTCCCTATAAAATCACGGATCGAACCGTGAAATACGGTTTATCTACTTCAAAAATCAAAACTGAACTGTGTATTGAGAAAGGCAAACCAAACTGTGCAATTTGATTTGGACCGAACCAGTTTACAATTTTTTCCCATTTTTATGCTCAGCTCTGTTCAAAACCACCACTGCAACCACATATGCTCAGAGGCATGCTAGATAACTGATAAAAAAAAGTCCACTGGGAATAACACAGAATTCTTCAAGGAAAAGTGGGGGGGGAGAGAAACATTGAAATAAACCAGTAATACAGTTGATCAATCCTACAACTGAAAGAGTGATTTTCTATGGAGACTTCAACAAGGTGTATCACTGTAGAAACTCTCAAGCAAATCTAAAATTTCAAGGAATGCAGCAATCCGACAATCTAATTTGAAACTAGGTGAAACCCAAATTTAAATTATCCGAGTACAACATTTTCAAGGAGTACAGAATACCAGGGCTTCGCCTAGTCGAGAAAAAGCCCGAACCATTATGGACGGAAGAAGTATTCAAATGAGATAGTAAAAAGATGGGCTTCAATTCTATTGGAACAGAATCGTCAATCCATCCTCCCCTTAAGAATCCTTTCTGTTACTTCTGTTGGTGTGCTGCAACAAAGCAAACACCCATTTACATATGTATTAATTAGAACTGTACTTAAGAAAATGAGAGAGTGAATGCACCAATGAACTTGACAATATTTCTCCGAGTAGACAGATGAAAAGTCTGTAATTTAAACAATTGTTAATTTTGAATCCAGCAGAGCAAACTATGATCCCCAGAGAAATGAAAACTCAGCAGCAAATGTCCAATTTGACTATTCACAACACGGAAAATTTTGTCCTACAACCACCGGATTATCTTTTCTTTTCATCCATCTTGTCAACAGCCCATAAAATATTAGACAAACATTTATCTAGATGCAAGAAAATATAAAAAAATCAACAAGATTCTGGCAATAACATACCATGAAGTCTATGGCTCATGTCTATGATGCTTAATTTACTCTCCATGATCTTACATTTGCATTCTCATTATCACAACCAAGTAGATAAAAAATGTAATGCTCCCAAGAGATAAAATATGTTATGAGAAGATGGAGAGCAAGACTTACACAACATATACGTGCCCTCCCCAACCACTCAGACAGTCACGATCTACTGATGATAGCAGTGCTTGGGAGATAGTCTCAAACAATTCTTCAGGTTCCTGAATGATAGTTGAACCAAAGAGTTATAAAGTTGTTACAAATAACTATTTTGAGTTGATTAGCAGTAAGAAAAGAACTTTGAACCATGAGATTGTTATTCTTCCTCAGCTGGAGAAAATCAACAATATGTGGAAGTTTACAAGCACGATGACAAAATTAAATCAAAAGCATGAATTCAATCAAAAGTTGGCTAGTAAACTAAGAGATGTTCCAGTAAGTTGAGCTATCTTCACTTTTCTCCTCACTATTCAAATAATTCAAAGATCTAGATTTGCTGTTAAAGTATCAATTTTTCCGAGTCACTGGTACAACGCGTCCTTCTAAGCCTAACTGACCACCCTAGGAAGTATTATACCTACTTTTTCATTGGCATAATTTAGTTTGTAAGGTTTTGTAGTATCACTTATTTGACCCCAGTAAGAAGGGTATTTTGCTGGGAAACTGCTTAGCAAGTAAGCAATATAGTGATATAAATACACAGATCTTCATATATGACCATGGGAAGAAGACGAATGTTGGTTGAGCACCAAAAACTTAATCATTCACACTTGTAACAAACCCAAGTTCACATGAATTGAGGTGTTCTAGGAAAATGATAAACAAAGGTGTCAGATGTAAAAAGTACTCCTACTTAAGTATCTATTTGAGCAGTTTCTGAATCCTAAACCAAACCAAGCCAAACCAAGCCAAACCAAACCAAGCCTTAAGTCCTATCAAATGAAGTCGACTATATGAATCTTTCTTCTCCACGCAGCCCTATCAAATGCCATTTCGTTAGTCAAATTAAGTAAATCCATATCTTTATTTACAATGCTAACCAACGTTAATCTAGGCCTATCCCGTCATCTAACACTCTCATCTATCGTTACAATATCGCATCTCTTCACTACTGCCTCTGTTGGTCTTCATTGAATGTGACCAAACCATCTCAATTGATTCTCTCTCAACTTATCTTCTATCGGTGCTACTTCTACCCATTCCCGAATACACTCATTTCTAATTTTATCTTGTCTTGTCTTGTCTAGTTTTGCCACACATCCAGCTTAACATCCTCATCTCAGCCATACTCATCTTATCAACATTTTGTTTCTTGGTTGCCTAACACTCCGTCCCATACAACATCGCTGGTCTAATAGTCATTCTATAAAACTTACCTTTTAGTCTAGTGGGTATTCCAATTATTAGGAATCATATTCTTTTTAAGGTTACGAGTCACCTATTTACTAAGGCTTTTGCTTGTTCAGCCAATGTGCCTATACACATGCACAGAACAGAAGTAGAAAGTCCTCGATGACATCTTTTCGCAAGTCCAACAAAGGACAAAAAAAAGTGGGAGAAAAAATGTTTACTCATAATTACAGCAAACACACTCACCTTTCTATGAATTCACCATGTTAATGTCTCAATAATAGTTGTCAAATCGGGAATCAAATTGTGAATCGAAATGGCCATGTACCGAATTGCGAATCGAATCGAATCGAATCATAAATCGTAAAGATTCAGTTATTTTTTCTAAATTACATAAAAAACATATTTATACACTTAAATATTAAAATATGAAATATTTAGACTTAAAGTAATAAAAATGCTATTTTACATGATGATCATGTGGTCTAAATAGTAAGACGCTACAAACTTTGTTGCTTTGCCCTCCCCTCACTAAATTAAAAGCCAATGCATGCCCATAAATGACTCTACAAATATCTCTAATCACGGGCTCTCTTTACTTCACCATTTGATTCAACTTTGTTGCTTTGCCCTCCCCTTTGTGACATATGCATCTATAGTTCCCCCTTTACTTTTCCCCTCAACATTTTTTTTCTTCAAAACAATCAACATCTTGTTTTTTTCCACTTAACAGTTGTGAAAACATATTCATAATATCTTCAAAAACTTGACTACAAGCACCAACATTATCATGAGTTCCGGCTAAATGATTTTTCATTCGAATCACCCCAACCCCAGTAATCTTTTTCACAATAATTACATCTTAAATGCATTCTATTGTCATCTTTGACACGGGTACAATGGTCCCAAGTCGAATCTTGTTTCCCACTTTTTTTTTTTTCCCTTTTCATATTTTTCTTATCCATCAAAGAAAGCAAAATATTTTTTGATATCCCAGCACAGCAGCAACTTCAATACTACAGTCCACAGTAGACAACAACAATAAAATAATGGAAAAGGAAAAGTATAAAGTCAATATAACATTTTATAATACCTATGAGGTTTGTCTGTTAGTAGCTCAAACAAAGTTGAAGGCCCAAGAAGAGGATAAACTTTAATAAAGCTTTATGCAAGTTGAAGACAAGACGAAGGACCACAAAGCATATTCCAACAGCAAGGGGCCACCAAACAGTGAGAAGAAGGACCACGAGCACTGTGTCGAACGGAGAGGAGAGTTTTTCTAGTGTTTTGTCTTTTGGGAGTAAAAAGAGACCATGGGTTACCTTCGTTGGACTGTCGTTTGGTCCTAGAAGACCAGCCGACCCATCATCTGCCAAGAAAAAGCAAAAAAAATTGGGCCAAAAATCGAATTTTCTTCATTCGGGTCCGAGAAATTTGGGTCGACCCGCGACTATCATGAATTGTGCGATTCAGCGATTCGTACTGTGAATCGATCGATTTGGCTGCGATTCTATGCCATTGGTGATTCCATCTACCTGTTTGAATCGATCTCCATGTGTATCGAACCAAATCGTATAACAATAGAGGTCTCAATAATGCATGACCTATGTGTCCAGTTCCGATGCCTATTCAACATGTATCCAAACTTATTCATGCCAAAAAATTAGGAGTGTTGGCAAAAGCCAACAAGGCCTTGTTTGTCATAACCTAAAAAAATCAAAAAGTCACTATCCTATTAAAGTCACATCATCTTATTTAAGTCATATCACCTCTCTATCACATCACTTCAAACCCAACCCACACCCAACCCATATTTCATAAAAAGTCAAAAAGTGCACTTATTTAACTTATCCCAAACAACCCCTAAATACCTAACTGAGAAACCAAATGCTGCCAAACAGAGGATGCAGAAGGACAATTGAACAAGAAACAATTCAACGACACAGTATTTGCACCACATTGTAAAAAATAAGTTACAAACTAGAAAACAAAAGCTACTAGATGTGTAACTCCATAGCTTGAGCCACAGTTTCTGTTACTTCATCTTATTTTTCCTAATTACCTTCTAAAAAATTCAACCAACATTAAACTCATTTTGGAGGGTCCTCTACCTTCAGGCTATATTTTTAATGAAGAATTTTATTGAAATTACCTCCCATTAAGAGGATTTTACATTCAATGATTAGTCAAGTCTAACTGAGTTTACCATAAAAAAAAAAAAAAAAAAAAAAAAAAAAAAAAAAAAAAAGAAAAGAAAAAAAAAAGTCTAACTGAGTTAAATTAAGATCCTTTTAAATTAATTTTTCAGAATACAGTGTTAAGGAATTGTGGGTTTCAATCACAATGAATCGCAAAACCACTGAATTATGTTTTAAGCACTTTACTGCATTATCAAAACTTTAATGAATTTATGACTCTATTGTCTTGAGGTGTGTCCAGAGGCAAGTGTGCCCATGATGCGTTCTTCAAAGTGTCTGGATGGAGAAAAAAAATTATAAAAAAAAGCACATGCCAATTGTGGTGTGTCCAATACATATCCTGGGGTATCAGAGTGTGCCAGTGTCCGACACATGTCAGATATTGGGGCATGCCAGTGTCTGACACATGTGGGACACGGCTAACTGTCTATGCTTCATAGATGGTGATTGACCATTTTGGTCTGCCAGTGTCCAATACATGTGGGACACGGCAATCGTCTCGCTTATACGTAAACACATTATGAATGTCGAAACAAAGAGGAAACCCTATTTGCATAATTATAGGAATTCCTCCTGTACAAAATTACATGTACACTGACATTTCTTCACCATTAGAGAATGTGGGGGTCACTACCCACTCCACATGATTTAATATCCTGCAAATATGTGCATTCGGATGTCTTTTCTGGCCCATTAGCTCAAGCTCAAACAGGAAGGTTTCAAGACAAGGCTTGAAAAGGTTTTGCTTCCTGAATCTGAATGTCTCACATTTTGATGACACAATGCATTAAGATTCTGCATAACAAATGCACGCACTTTCCATTTGCAAATCAATAGAAATTTCATTCTGCAAAACTAATTCAAGTAAAACTGTGACATACCATGTCAGGCTTGAACATTGCCTCACAGGCACCATAGAGAGACTCAGAGGCTGACCCAGAAACAACAAAATCTTTTGCAAGCTCCCTGTATTCAATAGAAGAAAAGTAACAAGGAATACAGTGTCAGTAGCATACAAACTCTGTACCAACCAAGATCAATGACATTTAACAATACTGATCAAGAAGTGAAAAAGCTTCACTTTGGTTCTTGTGAAAGCCCTAAAAACTGCCTATGCAAGAGCACAACCATGAAATCTAATAAATTGTGAACACTAACAGATACATGTCAAAAAAAACAAATTCAGGTCAACAATAAAGCAGAAAATAAAAGCCTATTGACAATTTTTTTCCCATTATTATCACTTGCTGAAAACATTAGTGGACCATATGATGAGACTTTTTGCAGTGACTAAAAGGAGAAAAGATCTAAATTTTACTCTCTTTTTGTGTGTGCGCCATTTGCTTGCTTTTTCTTTAATACATAAATAGGAACTCATAGAAACATGATAATAATGGTGTAGCTACTCATAAGAAGAAAGGACAAGTTATTTGAAGACAACAAACATATGATAGTTTAACAAAGTATACAAGGGTAACCAAAAAAACCAATATCAAGTTCGATGTAAACTTAATGCATAGCACAAAAAATAAAAGGCCAGATACAACTTGTACATTTCACCCATTACATTACTTCATTGGATGGATCATGACAAAGGCATAAGAACAAAAAAAAACAACGCCCAAATAGTACACATTAATGTGTGTTTAGGAGAGGAAAGATTGGGTACACATCTAACCTTTGGCATAGTACATAAACAAAGTGGTTGCTCCGAGACTTAAAACCATAACCTCAAGATTATTAGGCCAAGGCATAAGAAAAGAGTTAAAAAAATATTTTGTTTCCTATCGTTAAACACCAACACAGTTGGCACATATTCCTTCAGGACCACACATTATGAGTTAACTTTCGCGATACTTATCTAACTAAATAATTAAGAAACAATCAACAATTTACTAGTTGGAAAATTAAAACTCTTAGGACACATGCAACAAATATAATAATAATATATAAATAGCTTATCACAATAAGTAAGAACGTAAACAAAAAACATAGTGTAGAATACAAGACAAACTACTCATAAATGAAAACTCTTACTTGTATTTTATCTAAATCTCACATAAATAAATGGTATTCCCTTCTCCAAAAAAATAAAAAATAAGCCACGAGTTACTTGATTGTGTTGATATTTCTAAAACAATGGGGAAAATTTGAGAAGAAAATTTACATACTTGGCTCCAATTGAATCCATTGTGCAAATGAAGGGCTTGTTTTCATCTCCCAATCCGCCAATCACAGGTTGGCAAAAGTATGGACCAAACCTATGCAAAAAGAACAATTGAACGATCTTATGGCCTAAACTTTTCTCATTAAATCAAAAGGAAGCAGAATAGGAAAAGAAAAGAAAGTAAGGTAGAACATTAATGCTCAATAAAGAATCAATTTACTTTTGTCCAATGCTCTCTGTTCAGAAATTTTTATCTGGAAGTATATTATAATGCAAGAGAAACTAAAAGTTTAAAAACAAACAAACAAACATGGATAAAAATCCATGGAGACTCTTCAGCTTGCCTAGATAGACATGGGCGCCTAGTGACTTTTCAAACAGTTGTACTAATATGAGATTTATTCCTAAGTAGGTCCACTGTGTACAAAAAAAAAGCATGTGAAATTTGTTGACTTGGTAAACATACTATACTACAATTAGACCTTATCGAGTTCCACTAAACTTTTTGATTCAATTAATTATTGTTCTTTTCAATATTTTTTAAAGTTATGTACGTCAAAGTGAACTTGGAAAATCAAAAGATATGCAACAATTTGAGCCTACACATTTTAAATATATAAACAAGTCAAAGATCATGGATCAATAAAGTCAAGGAAGCACCCGGTAAACAAGTTAACGTTGCTGAGGAAATTGAGGAAGATGAACATCTAATGTCAACTATGGTAAAGGCAGAAACAAGTAAGAATAGAAATTGTGATGCAACAAGTTAACAGTGTCAAAACTAGTTCATGATCCTAAAGGTAGAACAGTTTGTTTATAGACAAAATACTAATGATGGTTTTGTCTTCCAAACTAATGATGGCTTTGTCTTCCTATTAATTCTTATTACTCGAGTATTATGTAATGATACAATAGTTAACACATGTTTCATACCTTTGGTTCCTATGCCTGTTTCATTAACACAATTATTCCATCAAGTGTCTTAAGATTTTTCCAGTATTCTCCACACTTACAAATTACCATCCTCTGATTGCTGTAGTCTGAAATTTATGCCTATCCTGAATGCCAGGGAACTGACAGTACCAAGTTTGATACCAATATTAACAATCAAAATCAAATATCCATCTATAACTCTTCAACTAAACCAAAATTCATTTTTTTATGTATATTGCTTTCACCAATCAAACCAAAGCAAGTCTTAAGTGCCATCAAATGGGATCGGCTACATAAATCCTTCTTCTCTACTCGACTCTATCAAAGGCCATTTGGTTAGTCAAATTAAGAAGATTCATATCTCTATTTACTATACTAGAAAAGTTCAACCCAATATATAGAAAAGTTCAACCCAAAATTTCATAACCCGGGTTTGAAAATACAGTTAAACATTATAGCCAACTTCATTGCAAACTCTGTGTCCTATAACAACATCTTATTTAGTTGAGTACACTTGCATGAGTATCCCTGAGCATGCAAGAGGTTACATTACATACCACAAGACAGCAAAGGTACATTCCAATGTTACAAGGAAACCCCTGATCATTTTTTAGTTTGACTGAAGCAGACCATAATCATTTATGAACTTTTTAGTATAATCATTTATTTCCTCACAAAATTCAAATCAATGCATCAAAAAGGGAATGCAAATTAACATGGCATAAACCATTAAAAAACAAATCCCAGAAATTGTTACGTACTTCATATGCTAACCAGTACTACTTCCAAGACCAAATTCAAATGGATTAAGACTAGAACCCCCTAACCAAGTCATTATTTGCAATCAACAAGCTTACAAATAAATAACTTAAACAATACTAGAGTGGAGGAATCTATCCAGAACTCAACAATTCAATTACAAACACAACAAAGCACCACACACATATATAGATATATATGCACTATTTAACAACCTTTTCTCATAAAGAAGGGCAGAAACAAGGCTGGCAAAAGTTTCGGGCTTCATATTCCTCTCTTCTCGAAGCTGGTACAACTTGGTGCCGAAACACAAGCTTCTGGTACCTACAAAATAAATAAACAAAATCACAGTGACCCCAAAAAAACATGAAATTTGCGCACACAAAAAAAAGATTTTTTTTTTTTTTAAAAAAAAAAAAATCCAGAAATTAGTTACATAGTCTGAGCATCGGTGGCGAGTCCAGAGAGGCCGATGAAGAGCTTATCGTGAATCTTGTAAATTTTCTGAAAATCAGTGGCGATTGTCTGAAGCTGAACGCCGAGCCTGCGATCGCTGGCAATGGCGAAGCAATTCTTGCCAACCATGGCTACTACGGCACTTCCATTGTACTCGAAGATCTGGAAATCGAATCAAGCAATAAGAACATGATCTACAGCGATCTGAGCAAACTAGGGTTTCCGAAAATGAATAATATACATATATATATATATAGAGAGAGAGAGTTGAAGAAGTGACATACCGACATTGAAGGAGATTATTGAAGCTCGGAATTGAGATTTTTGGGGAAGCTTTGAATTGGAGAAGATGAGAGCTTTTTTGCTCTTTTTTGTGAGTCGTGGCTTGGAGGGCACTCCAGTTGGGGAAATGTTACGCAGAGACGGTCCACAACCAAATTAACCGGGCCGGTTTAACATTTTGAAAACCCGTACCAGTCCGGTTTGTTTTCAGACCGGTTGGGTTTGTCTTCAATATTCAACAACCCCCTCCCCTAATTTATTTTTGGGAGAATTTCAAAAAAAAATGGTGAGTGAATTTTTTTTCCCCAGCTAATGAAGGTAGAATATTTATTTGCACAAATAGTATATTTTGAGAAGTGGTTTTTTTTTTCTTTTGGTTTATTGGTTTATTATAAAAAAATATAGGGGTATTTTTTTTAAGGTCCCTGATATTATGATTTTATAATATAAAGGATATCAAATATTTTCATGATGTCTAAGGTCCCTCAACATCAATCCAGAGAAATTTCAGTCTCAGATAAATTCTCTCCAGAGAAAATTGAACTTCTCTCCAGAGAAATTCTCTGGATTCAAACCAGAGAAAATTGAAATTTCTCTGAGTACCAAAGAAATTCAGAGAAAATTGTGGATAGGAAATTTGTGTATCTATTCAGGAAAATTCTCTCATCTATAAAACACATAAAACGTTTGATAGCAATGGCAAAATTTAACAAGTTCAATGACATCTCCATTAAAGTACCCAACTGCTATAACATAACTATGACAGTTCAAAACAACAATTCTATTAAATCCAATGCATCAAGATTCAAAATAACTATTGTCCTGTATAGTTTGAATACAAAAAAGTCTTATACTTTGATTAATACTTTTGAAGCACTAAATTATTAGTTAAAATCGATCAAAATGAACCCAGAGAAATTTGAATTTTCTCTGGGTTGAATTCAGAGAAATTTGAGAAATTCTTGGGGCCTCCGCTGCATACCATTAATTAAGAATCTTAAATATCTCACGCATCTCTTGCTAAGTGGCTGCCCAGAGCTGGTTCCCTCTTGTGCGTACTTGGAGGAGTTGGTAGACTTGAATTCCCTTAAAAAACTGGAGGTGCTTGATCTTTCTAGTTGCATTGCTTTGACAAAACTACCCGATGACATGTTTGACCAGATGTCTTGCCTATGGAGACTTGATCTTTCTGAAACTAAGATCAAATATTTGCCATCACTTTCAAATCTTAGCAACCTCCACCATCTCTTACTGAAAAAATGGTCGGCTTGTCGATGAGATTCAGATCATGCAAATGTCGTCTCTGTCGCAGGGGAGGTTGCTAGAGTGCGCCATTGGAGAAGGAGAGGTAGGCCGGGTCACGGATTTGGGCGGCGCGGAGGTCTGCGACGGTGGCGGAGCGGAGGGAGGAGTTGGAGGAGAAGGTGTTGAGGAAGAAATCGTAGAGGAGGGTGGAGGAGCAGAGCTTGTTGCCTTGGATCTGGAAAACAGTGGGTGAGAGGAGAAGAAAGAGTAGAGTAGAGACAAAGAGTCAAATTTCTCTGATATATGTTTAGGGACCTTAGACATCAAAACATAATTTTATGGATCTCTTCCATTACGAAAAGTGGGAGAGGAACCCTGGACTAATTTTTCCAAAAATATATGTAAAAAATAGAGAGATTATATGACCCAAATAAGCTATTAAGCCAATAAGTTAGCTTTTTTTTGCCTCCCCAAAAGAGACCCAAAACTGTATTTGGTTGAGAGATTTGGGAAATAATTGAAAAAGAAAACGGAAAAAATGTGTGAAATTAGATAAAATATAAGTATATTTTATTCACATTTTACTTATATTTTTATTTTTCCTTTCCAAATCGTTTCCCAAATCTCCCAACCAAACACAGCGTAAATGTATAAATCACTTATACCTTCATCATTTTGTAATTATTTTTCCACTCTCTACTTGTTTGATATTCTTCCTTTATTTTTATATATTCTCCTATTCTAATTTGTTCTTAATTTCTTTGATTTCTCCTCCTAATATTATTAAATAATTATGTAAAAATAGTTTAAGACTTGTAAATTTTAAAATATAATTTAATAATTAAAAGTGTATTGACACATTGGGTATAGATGATCGTGTGTCCTCTTTGAATCTGTTGGATACCTGTTTGAATCTGTTGGATCACATGCCCATATCTTCAATGTTAAAGTAAAATTTTAGAAAAATTATTCAATACTCTATGTGGCATTGTCACGTCAATACCTTTGGCGTAATGAATAATTGCTCAAAATTTTGGCAATAACTATTTTAAATTCATTTTAGATTGAATGTTATCTTTCTTGTCAAATTATAACAGTACAAAATTTTTTGTCATATTTAGCACAAAATTTGACAAAATGTTAAAATTTGACCATAATCATTCTATCTAACTCAGTCCACAAATGGCATGGAAGAAATGACATTTTAAACCATTAAAATTGCATTCTTGAAAATAGAAGAGGAGCTTTAATTTAAAAATGAATAGACTTAGGCTTGTTTTGGAAAGATAGAAATAAGTATTTTTTTGGCTTATGTCTTTACTTTTTAGCTTATTCACAAAATCATTTAAGAAGTGCTAAATATGTAGCATTTTTGTTTTTTTGAAAATTATTATTATATGATATCTCATCACCTATAAAATTATAAATTTGTCATACAAAAATACTTCAAACCTCTAATTGAAGACCACTAATAGACGTCTAATGATATGGCGCTGACGTGGCAAAGATTGTTGTTAACTCGCCATTTTCTCTCTCTTTCTCATTGATTTCAAAATTCAAAATCATTTTCAGAGTTTTACATTTTCAGAACTTGTACTCTCTCTCTCTATTCGTTCATTCATTCTCTCTTTTTTCTCTCTCTCTATTTGTTGTTGTTGTGTATGTGTCTCTCTCTCTCTCTCTCTCTCTCTTCAACCTAGAGCTCTCCAACCCTGACGACAATCGAGTCTGGATCTGACTATGCTTCTCTCCATCCTCACTCACGACGATTGCCGGACTCGCTTCTTGCTTCTCAATCCCAAAGGACTCGCTTATCTAGACTCTCTATCTTTTCTCGACAGATTTGTCTTCTCTCAACTCTCTATCTCTCCAACCAACTCGATCGACTCTCTATCTCCGACCCGAACCAGTGACTCTAACTGTCATGACCCGAACCCGTCCCTATGGATTAAGGTTATAACCGGCCAGTAATCAAGAGATTACCTACGGCCTCAAACCAAACAAGATATATAGCAACAGAGTGACGCGGGCCAAAACGGAAGCAAACTTAAAAATTTTGTCCAATGAGCTATGCTTATATGGCATGTCAAAACATTTCACATATACTTAATAATAACTCACACACCACATATCAGTAGTTAACATCTTGTATACCCAGGATCATTCAAACATATAGTCAGCCATGCCAAAAGCTTGTACACATAAATGGTCTATCATGACCAATAGAAGTAGCAAAAGAAGTACAAAAGATCATAAACAAGCTTCTTGCGTGAGGCACCTGGGCTGACTTCACAAAACTCGGGTTCCTTTCTTAAATTCCACTAAGGCTGGGGTTGAACGTCTCTTTGCTTACCTACATACATATAAATGAAAGTGAGCTAACGCCCAGTGAATAATATCAAAATAAAGAGGTTAATGAATGAGATTCGTTCATAAATGAATCATACTTATAATGTACATATTTGAACCACTATTCTCATTTACACCAGATTTACAAATCTCAATAAAACAAAATGACCTTAGGTCCAACACATCATGTCCATATGCAAAACGACTTCAGGTCCAATTCTTATATAACACAATATGACCGCGGGTCTATCTATACAAAACGACCTTTAGTCCAACCAACTCTCTATTCAAAACGACCTTTGGTCCAATTCAAACACATCAAACGCCCTCGGGCCCAATTCAAACATATCAAGCGTATCAAATGGCCTCGGGCCCATTCTCTTTATATTCGTATCCTTGCGTATTTCATATTCATGATCATGATCCCTTTCATTCAAACGGCTTTTGGGCCATCACGGTATTCCAACATATCAAATGATATATTCAAACAGCCTTTGGCCCATCTTTGCATTCATGTCTAACGGCCTTTGGCCCAATCGTTCATATCTAACGGCCTTTGGCCCAATCATTCATGTCCGACGGCCTTTGGCCCAATTATTCATGTCAAACGCCCTTACGCCCAATTCAGGTATATCAAACATGTCAACAGCAAACGGCGAACGGCCTTAGGCCTAATTCAGATATATTAACGTATCAAACGGCCTTATACAAAACTAGGCATATAGAATACTCATTTATATTTCAAATCAATAAATCCATGAAGTTTATATAGAAGTAGCATTCGAAAAGTAACATACTTGAAAATATCTTTACTAAGATATTACTCACAGTGTTTCACCGATGGATTTGCCCTTGAGCTCGACCCTACACATTACATAACACATATTGGTCACAAACTATTCAATCCGTTCTTAATTCATACATTCCTCTTAGGCTCATTTCTTATCATTTTAACTCATTCACAATGCTCAATGCATGCCTAAGAGTGCTTAGAAATGAAAGAGAACGGAAAATAAATCACAAAATCACTTTTGAAAATATCTGAAACAGGGATCCCAGCTCGAGCGCAGCTTTCACCGTTCGAGCGGACCCCTTTGGTCTACAAAAGTGCTGGTTACTTCATTTTTACGCTCGAACGTGACTTCGGACGCTTGAGCTGAAAGCCAAACTACATGGCTTACCTGCTCGAGCGTGAAGCTACCCGCTCGAGCAAACGTCCATGTTTGCAAAAGTTTTGGGAACTAGCATTTCACGCTCAAGCAGCGCTTTCCTCGCTCGAGCGGACATCCGAATTCTGGAATTTCCAGCAACCAATTTGAGCTTCAAACTTGCATTCAAATCAACATAGCTTGCATTTTATAACCCATAACTCTCATATACAACTACTAACATGCTACAAACACCAATTTACCACATTATGAAGCTCAAATCTTATGAATCAATCGCATGCAAACCCAAATTAAATTCATGTATTTAAACTTCATATCTTTATCAATCATGCATGCATGTCAATTCTTGACTCCATTTCTATTTCAAATGGTACAAATGGTGCTTATAACCATGAAACTCAACAAAACTATGCTTGCATGTGTGATTCAACACTCAATTTCTCATATTCAACTTCTTACATGCTTGATTATGCAATTTCATGGCAATTCTATGCATGCATGTGCATATAAACTTCAATTTCATCATAATTAACTCAATTCAAGTTCTTGATCATCATCTAACATGAATTCACAAAATCACAACTTAAACTCGTGAATTTACTCACCTAGGAGCTTCGATCTTCACAAATTTTTGTTAATTCTTGAGTGTAGCTTCCCAATCCACAATCTTTGAGTCAAAATGCACAATTCTCCCTCTTTCTCTCTCTAGAATCAACACTCTCTCTCTAGAGAGAAAATTCAGATTTTGAGTTCACAAAATGAGGGACTTAAGTATATATTGGCCTATTTATAAGCTTGCTTAATCACATTGATTAAGTTTAAGTAATGGCACTCTAATTAACCATACTGAATCTAATTATTTTGATCCGAATCAATTTTCAATTAAATTTCACCATAGGCTCTAAAAATTACGCTAATCACAATGGCGTAATCAATTTCGGTTTCTGTGGCCGATAAGGCCTTCAATTTTCAGTTCAAAACACAGATTCTAACAGATTTTCTTATGGTGAACAGATACAAAGTCAAAATCACATATAATCATGCAATTAACACCCAAATTCAAATTAAGCACATAATTACAAACATAATCGTGATTAATTAACGTAGTACAGGACATGGTTATTACACTAACCTAGAGGTATATAACGACAAATTGATTTAGGGTCAAGACTTGTATATATAGTGTCTGTGTATATGTAATTTACAAATTGATTTAGGGTTTGAATGTATGTTTTAGTTCAATTTCTAAATCACCATACAAACTAGTTTCTGGTTTCTTGAATTAGGGGTTTTTTTTTTTCAATGAAAAAAAAATTATGATCTGTTGTTGTCGTTGTTGTTGTTGATATATACAAGAATTCAATTGATTGATATTGAGGTTGGAGCATTTGAGCTGAACATTAATTTACACTCTTTTTCTTCTTTTTTTTATAATTATACACCATTTTTTCAATTGTTGATAATATGTTATTGTTGTTGCTGTTGTTATTGTTGATATATACAACAATTCAATTGATTGATATTGAGGTCGGAGCATTTGAGCTGAACATTAATTTACACTGTTTTTTTTTTTAGAATTATATACTCTGTTTTCAATTGTTGATGATCTGTTCTTCTTGTTGTTGTTGATATATACAACAATTCAATTGGTTGATATTGAGATTGGAGCATTTCAGCTAAACATTAATTTACATTTTTTTTTTATAGAATTATACACTGTTTTTTCAATTGTTGATGATCTGTTGTTGTTGTTGTTGATATATACAATAATTCAATTGATTGTTATTGAGGTTGCAGCATTTGAACTGAACATTAATGTAGGATAAGGATGCTTTCGCAGCTATATTGAGGAGAATTTCCAAAATACAAAAAACCAATGGACCTAATAACTATGTTGTCTTGAGAGAGAAATGAATTATAGTTGCTCTGCTCCTTTGTTGCACATTTGGAAACTCACTTACCCAACTTTCTATTTTCTCAACAATGGCATAAACAGAACCTTCCTCCAAGGGAAATAGAGGAAGAAGATTAAAAAATAAATAGAAAGAGAAAATAAAGAAAATACTCTGAGGCCTACACATTAACTGTTTGAACTATGCGAATTTGCTATCTTATTTATATAATGAATGAGGATACTGTTGTATAACTTTTGTTTTTCACTGGTTTGGTTATACCAGCCATGTTGATCTTTTGATTAGTCCTTGTATTGTGCAGCACCATGTTCATTTCTTCGAGTTTAGATTTTTATTGAAATCTTACAAGCTATGCTTTGGATCTTAGGATAGTTATAGATTTTAAAAAATTGAAGATATTTACAAAGCTTGCAAATAAATTTAGATTTGCATTTGAAATTTTAGTTGGAAAACTATGAGATCAACATCCTAAACATTGGTGGTATTGCTTTCTATGTGGCATGATTTATTTAACCTATGCTAATAAAGGAATCAAGTTTTGTTACGAAGAAGAGTAGGTTGTCTAAATTAGTAAAATTTGGCTTCATATTTTTATAAATGTCAACTTCAAGTGTTAACAGCAGTACCTCAGATTAATTGACATATTGCAACAAAAATTGTCCTAAATGTCGAAAAAAAGTATCTATTCAAATTTTTGAGACGAAGCGAAACAAAAACAAGTTATTTTATTGTTGTCATGATTGCGGTAGTTTTATTGGATAGTGCTTGCCTACAAATTCACAATGTAGAGATGAAGGACAAGTGCAAATGGACAATATACCAACTGTCACCGAACAACTTCAAAGTATGGGTGAACAACTTCATTTCAGAGCGCGCAGATGCAAAAATTGCAAACAGACATAAATCGAAGTTGGTGTTTTATTTATGGGATCTTCATCTTCCTTGTAATTGGTGTTGTATTAGTTATGAAGATGTAATAATTTATATGCTGGTTAGAAGTTGAAATAGATGATATGTATGAAGATTTATGATATATTACAATTATTTTGAGAAGTATAAAGATGTAATTGTGTGGATTGTTTGTTTCGTTTTCGGAGTTAATTGACATAATTTACAAGTATGAAGAATGAGATGAAAAATCCACTGATCAATGAAACAGATATTCTTTCAAAGCTATTCTCATAAAATTTTGAACATAGATTCTGATTGGAACTTCCAAATTTTGAACACAAATTTTGAACAGATTTTTGAACACAGATTTTGAACGTAGATTTTTGAACATAGATTTTCAACACAGATTTTTGAACACAGATTTTTAACAAATTTTAAACATAGATTTTTAACAGCACTAACATAGATTTTTTACACAAATTTTTTAACACAAATTTGAAATCAGATTTGTAACAGATTTTTATCAGATTTTGAACACAAATTTTCAACACAGATTTTTTAACACAAATTTTTAACAGATTTTGAACATAGATTTTGAACAACACTAACAAAGATTTTTTACACAGATTTTTTAACACAAATTTGAAATCATATTTTTAATAGATTTTTATCAGATTTTGAACATAGATTTTTAACAGCAACTTCACAAATCCAAATCAAAAGCACAACAAAAATAAACCAATACACACCACTCTAGCTCCAAGTTCGATTCCTGCAATATAAAACATTCCCAAAAAAGACCAATCCATCCACATCTGTATAGAGCTAGACAACAAATATAACAGCAAAGCAGCATCAAATTTCTATAAATCTCATAAATTAAGCTCCACCAAGTAACAAAGAAAGATGCATTAAATTACTCACACCACAAAATAAACTCCAAGTTCAGTCACATAAAAATGCATTAAAATTACAAGTTTCCAACTAACAAAAACGCGATTCATTTAGGTTAAGGATGACAATTTGAACCCGGCCCGACGGGGACCGAATCCCCCGACCCCGATTAGAACAGGTTTTCTCCAAAAATTATCCCCATAGGGCCGAAGATGGTAATGAAAATTAAATCCTCGACAGTTTTCAGGCCGGGGACGGGGATAGGTTCCCGGCCCGATCTCGGCCCGAATTATCCCCGAATATTCCCCATATATATATATATATATATTAGTCTGCCTCTCTCACTCAACTCACATTCATATTCTCTCAGACTCCCAACTTCTCTCCCTCTCTCTCTCTCTCCCCTTTTTCTCTCTACGCAGTTGCTACTCCTCACGGCGTCGGCGACAATCTCCCTTCTCTCATCACCGCCGATCTCCCTCCTCCTCCGTTGTCTTCGGCCAATCTCCATCCTCCCATCACCGCCGATCTCTTCTCCATTACCGCTGATCGTCAGAGTTCTGTTGTTCTTCTCCATTGTCAGAGTTCTGTTGCTCATCTCCTCTCCATCACCGCCAATCTCCTCTCCATCACCATCAATCTCCTCAGATCTGTTGAATATATAAGTCGTCAGAGTTCTGTTGTTGAATTTTTCGGAGAATATTGCTCAGATTTTTTATTTTTTATGTTGTTGACTATTTATTTTTTATTTGGTAATGATGTTGTTGATGATGAATATATATGCTCAGATCTGTTTTTTTGTTGAATATATATGTTGTTGTTTTTATTTTTATTTTTATTTTGGCGGGAAAATTTTCAAGATCGGGGAAACCTAATCCCCGTTAGAGGCGGGGGCGGTGATAGGCTCCCCGTCGGGGATCGAGGCCGGGGATGGGGAAATTTCTACCATCAGGGGCAGGGAGTGTGATCCCCGGCCCCCACCCCGGTCCGTTGCCATTCCTAATTTCGGTCCATTTGTACATTGAAATCAACGAAAGAAGACAGTACGGCTCTATAAATTTGATTGGTAGCACTCATGATTGTTGAGTTCTCATCATGTCAATAACTCTTGGTATGTTTCCAATACATTCCGATGGGGTAAGAGATTTGTCAACTCCATAAATCTGAGTTGGAGCAGTCATCAAACTTTGTCTTCTTATAATGTCCATACTTCCCAATGTGCTTCCAATCGCATTTACCATTTGTCCATATTCAATAACAATGACATGAAAAAAATAGTCCAATAGAGAGATTTGAAAAATAAAATAAACTGATCAATGTAAATTCATATTATGTACATGTACCGACACATACATACTATTTTACATGCCAACCATACAAGGATAAAACTCTCTACGTGCACGAGGTTGAGATTGAGCTTGAGTTCCAAGCACCTTAGTACCCTATATTAATCAAGGTGAATGAATAGAGATAAATGATAAGTTCAATAGAGATAAATGATACAGTATTGAAAAATAAATAGAGAATACCATGAAATTTATCTTTGATTTGTTATGTTTTGTTTTGCTTGCTTTCAACCAATTGACTATTTGATCTACTTTGGTGACCTTTCGTTTGGTAATTGGTCGACCTTTTCGGCGAGCAACCAAAGGATTAAGCAACTTCGTATTGCTAATTGCTTTTCTATTAATGCTCTCAATTGGGGAAGATGGTACATTACTAGTAATAGGTGGTACATTACTAGTAGAAGCTAGTACATTACTCCCACCACCTTCATCATCTTTCATTACTGCCTTGATTTCATCCAACCCACGGTCAATAATTTTGATTTTTCCTTCAGAGTTCCCAGCTACTTGTACAATGCCAATCAATTTTTTGTTCATCTTATCATAGACCTTTGCATTGAAATCATCTCCAAAGCCAGTGTATGTGGTTTTGATGCATGTGTACCCCTCTATCCAAATCTTTTCTCTGTCATGGTAGAATGAATTTATTTGGAACCTCATTTATGCATCTTGCAATGAGCACAACGAGTGAGTGAGCACACATGATACCCCTAAATTGAAACAACCAACACATACATTGAATATCAAATTCAGTCGAATTATAATACACAATAAAGTCTACATGCTTCATCTTTCCAAAAACTACCACGGTTTCCTTCACAAAATATATGCAAATTGAACCCTTCTTTTTCACAAGACACGGTTAACAATAAACTAGTCTCTTCATCTCTGCTTGAACTTCTTTGAATTTTGCATTGGGTGTAGGCATTCTGAAATTATTTCTCAAAACCATACACAGATAGGCAATCAAACACTTTATGTCGAGACTTGAAGTCAGCTTTCTTATTTTTCTCTACCTTACTTCTTAAGGCATTTTCATATTGTTCAACAAATTGCTTTAATGTAGTCTTTGGATTGACATATCTATCAAAAAAGACATTGATGCTCTCACTTCGTTGTGTAGTTGATATGCCAACCCAAAAAATATCTTTCACATAGACAGGAACCCATCAATGTCGCTCATTATATAATACACCCAGCCATTAATTCTCATAAAGATTAAATTTTGCAATCATCTATTTCCATCTCATCTCAAATTCATCTTTTGTGAAAGTGTCATACACTGCATTTTGCAAAGCCAACTTCATGGATTCATATTGGGAATAGCCTTTCAATTTCTCCGGAATTTTCTTCATTATATGCCATAAACACCATCGATGTCGAGTATTTGGGAAGACAATTTCTATAGCATTTTGCATAGCTTTGCATTGATCAGTTATTATAGCTTTTGTAGGATGATCTGACATGCAATTTAACCATGCTTTGAATAACCAAACAAGTGTATCAGTGTCTTCACTAGATAACAACCCACTACGAAGCAAAATCGACTGTCTATGGTGGTTAACTCCTACAAACAGAGCAAATGACATATCATATTTGTTAGTGAGATAAATTGTGTCAAATGAAACAATATCTTCAAATTCTTCATAAGCCATCCCACTCATTGCATCTGCCCAAAACAAGTTTCTAATGCGAAAGTTAGTATCGACATCAATCATATAATAGAAACTCGAATTTTGTGCATGCATTCTCAAAAAATACTTTTGAAGTGAATCGGAATCTCCTTCTCTAAGTCTCAATCTTCTAGCTCTGTCAATGTAATTCCTTTCACCCGCTTATCAAATGTTAATGACTCATAACCCCCAGCTTCAACAACCATTGAGTTATAATTCCTAAACACCCTATTCCCTGCTTAATCATTAATTTCTAATATTCTTTTCACAGGAGTAAGAATTTTCTTATTCATTGCAAAATGACGTAAGTCGATGGGAACCAAGTCATGATTATGGTCAAAGTTAACTGTGATTAACATAAATCTCCCATCCTTTTGTAAGGTCGCTCGTACCTTTGCTTTGCAACCAATTTTTGTGGACAAAGATGGCTTTAGAGGGTTTACTTTTGATTTTTTGGTTCTCTTTCCCGATCGAGAACATTCAATCCCAAAATATCTTAATTCCCCATCATCGCCACAAACTTGTGTTTTATAAGTTATGGAAAATCCAACATGTTTGGCATATTTGACATAAAATGTGTACACTTCTTGTTTTGAGCTAAAACACATACCCCTCTTAGGTTCCTCAACTTCTTCACTCTCATTTAATAAAGGATTCTCACCACTATTTGAGTCAATCTCCATTTCTGCTCATTCAAAAATTACAGTCCAATATTCATCAACCATTTACAGTCTATATGATATCTCTATTTCTTCATCAACAATGCAAATCTAAAAGACAGAATGAGCTTTGCTTTTGAAAAATAATTTTTTTGGTATTAAAAAAACAACTCTGGAGTACCCTTTCAATATTTTTTTTCTTCTAAAAATCAATTCATGATGCAGGCTCTAGTATTGAAATTTGATTACAATTTCCAAACAAAAAACTGATTGAAAAACAGAATCAGTTTCCAAATATATTGAATAACAGAATAACAGATTGACTTTCCAAACAAATTGCAAAACAGAATAACAGATTGAAAAATAGAATAACAGATTGAAAATCATATTGACTTTCCAAACAAAAATCATTCTTAAAATAATGAGTTTTGGTATTAAAAAACAGAATGAGCTCTGGAGCACTCAAAATCCTATTGTATATATATATATATAAGCACATTGAAACTGAAGACATAAAATAGAGAGACAAATTGACTTGGAGGAGTGTGGAAGTCCAAGTCGGAGGAAGATGCCGAACAGTGCAGGAGGGAGAAGACGTCGGATGGTGGAGGAGAGTAATGGCGGACGGTGAAGGAGAGTGACAACGAAAGACAGATCTGCAGATTCAAAGCAAGAGAGGAAAGACGGATAAGGAGACAGCACATGCCAGACGGTGAAGGAGGGAGAAGACGCCGAACGGTGGAGGAGAGGGACGGCGGAGGAGAGATCTATAGCTGGTAGAGCTGGAATAGATCTTGAAAATGAAACATCAATACCTCTGTTTTACATATGAGTAGGATTTCTAATTTATTTTATTTTTTTGTTTACACAGTGCATGAAACACACGCATTGTATATGCAAATGTTCTTCATCTTTTCTTGTTGGCTGCCAACTCGTTAGTGCTGCTTTTAGAGTTGTTGCTTTAGTGCTCTACTGTACCCTCAGAAAATGAGTGGGAGTACTAATTAGTGCTACTCACTGTCACAGTATTTTTGTGCCTTGCTTTTTTTTTTTGTTTTTGTTTTTTTTAACAGATGCCAACTCATTAGTGGTGTTTTAGAGCACCACTTTTAGTGGGATGTAGCATTACTGTATTACCCGCATACATTATTAATATATTTTTGTCAAAAGCTATACAAATGAGGGTATTTTGATAATTTCACTTGTCTTATTTCTCACTTTTCAAATGATTTTTTGTTAAAATAAACTAGCTTTTGGCTTTTTAAAAATAAGCCAAAAACTTTTTTTTTTTTCTTTGTTCCCAAATGAAGCCTTAAAGCTACTATGTTTTTAAATTTTTATATTATTATTATTATTATTTTGATAAATAAATAATGACACAAATACAAACAAAATGGAGAAGTGGGGGATCGAACATCTTAATTTTTCTATTTGTATAACATTACTCGTTGCCAAATTATGACAATTTATCAGTATAGTATGTCAAAATTTAACTTAGCAACGTCAACATGAAATCGCAACTTCAATTTACAATTTTCAAAATTGTTTATATTTTGATAAATTGTTTCAAAACAACCTTATTTAAAAATAAATAAGTAAATAAATAAAAAATTATTACAATCAAATTTGCTTTTGGGTCGAAAGGACTCCATGAATCGGTGGTGTTTGCGCAACCAAAACACAAAACCAACCTTCGAAGGTATGGAATAACTTACAAGATTTAGCTTTGCAATGAATCTCAATAACTCAAGTTCACAACTGACATGAGGATGAGTTAATAAATATGAATGTGGACACAGACTTTGCAACGAATTGTGATACAAAGTAAAAAAGAATGAGTTAAAGTTCTCAAAAAAGAGAACTCAAGTTAACAACAGACACAAGGATGAGTCAACAAATATGAATGTGGA
The DNA here is from genome assembly GCA_036172215.1 of Camellia granthamiana. Classification (NCBI taxonomy): domain Eukaryota; kingdom Viridiplantae; phylum Streptophyta; class Magnoliopsida; order Ericales; family Theaceae; genus Camellia; species Camellia granthamiana. Next base: position 54,528,292 of record CM069910.1, read on the forward strand.
CACAGAATTTGCAACGAATTGTGATACGAAGTCCAAATCAATGAGTTCAATGGATGAAAGTGTAACAATGGAGTGTTTATATATTCAATACAAGATTACACCTTTCAAATTGCACATCTCTCGCTCAAAAGAACACAAGAACACAAGGACAACCGGATTTAGCTACCCCATCAAAGGAAAATTGGCCTAACTTACAAGATCTAGCTGAGTTTATACATTGAAACAATCCAGTAAAAATTGCTGCAATAAGAGGTGACTGAGATTGGCATCGCATCAACTCACGAAGAACCACCTGCTTCCATGTTTTTTTTTTTTTCGAACTTCGGCTGCTTCCATGTTTGCGTTCCATTTTATCTGCAACGAAACAAAAGAATCACTATTGCTCCTACATTTTCAAGAATATGAATTGAACTAACAATTCCTATCGATCAGTAGATTCAGAAAATAACAAGGCGGCTATAGAAGAAACAACATTTTAAACGTAACCTAGAATTTTGCCTTCTATTCTAACATCCCCCAACCATATGCAAATCCCAATTTCACATATTCCATCATCAGACCAAGTAGAGTTCACACACAATTAACTTAATGCATACAAACTTAAAACAGGAGAGATGATTTAAGTTGCTGCAAATTACACCTGTAGTATATGTAATTTGTCTTCTGTGTCAATCTGTTTCTTATAATTCTAATTGCATCAATTTTACTCTTAAAATTTTCATATTATATTAATTCAGTCCAATTGATAAATTAAAGGACAAAATTGATACAAATGACAGTAAAGGGACCATGACACCCAAGACAAATTACAAGGACCACATTGTATAATTTTCCCTTCAAGCCAGAAGACAAAAACAACAGGCGAAATGAATGCTAAAATCTAGTTAAGATAATTTGGAATTATAAAGAAAGGACAGAAATTGAGAAGAGACTGAAGGAATTGGAAAAGCAACACAAAAGCCAATAGTTTGGAGATCAACCTCCTACCGGTATCCCAAGTTCCACCAAGAATAATCATTCCAGGACACCTCATCTGCAAAGAATTATAACTTTTCATAAGCCTCTTCCTTTTCGATCTTCTGGGCTCTATCTCCATTTATAGGTCCTGCCATTCAGCAAAAGGAGCAATAATTACAATTGATGAAGAAAAAATTTCATAATGTGAGCATCGAAAAGTCCAATATTTCTGTTCTTCTTTGATTACCACTTGGTTGTCTACCTTTCGTCTTAACAGGTTTTTTGGTCATCAGTAATCCAAAAATTTGATGGTAGAAGCGCCTTTTGTGAGGGTAACTCAGCAATGAAAAGTAGAGTTTGGGCCCAACCAGCATACTTCCCATATTTACTCACAAATGCATCTGCGACATGACTGCAAAGTTTAGGCGTCAAGCGGGCACCTGCAAGCTCGGGGATAAGGTACCTAGTTGCTATCTTGTTCAACCCCAAAGACAAGAAAATTGGCATATTAGTACATTCTGAAACTTGTGCAGATAGAAATGCATGTGTTTTGGTCAGAAACTTCAGGACACGTATCCTCTGTACCATTTTTTTTCCCCCTTTCCTTTTCTTGCAATTACCAATGATACCAATAATACAGAGCAGTAACTACCATTTCAGCTTTATTTTTTATTTTCAGATTTTTGTACAAGCCATCACATATAGAAACTTTGTCAAAATTTTTATTTAGTATGACATTTTCCAATGTGATATTGTTCTTTTTTTTATGGCCCAATGTGATATTGTTCTTGTTGTAATATTAGCCAAAAAACAAACTTAATTTATGGCTATCTAGCTATGAACTGGACAATTAAGTACAATCAGATAGGGCTTCAGTCAAGACATTACCAACCTGAGCCACCTGACCCAAATGATAAGATTTTACAGACACTGAAACATATTCATACTTTCGGCTGCGTGGATAGATCAAACCCACATGAAAAAGAATGACCAGGCCAGCAGCAAAAGTTTGTTAAATCAAGTTCTATATCCTGATCAAGATTATAAGTTCAATTGCTAGTACTTGAATGGCTAACAGGACATGCACCTGATTCAACTACTTGGGTAAGGGATTTAGCAGTAATGATGTGAGTCAATAAAAATTTTCATGCACATTAGTGGAGCACAGAAATAAAATATAGTTCATAGCAAATTTGCACATTTCTTTTCATTGTGAAATGTTTTTTTCAATTCCTTATTTTCAACTCATGCAAGACTAAGATGAGTAAACCATCCTATCCCAAGGATGGAAACCTAATCAAAATACATACATAGCATAAGATCTGAATTTTGACCTACTAATAACTCTTTATGTGTGTCTAGGGTGAAATATATTGATATATAAATCAACTAAAAAAAGTGGAAATTGTCGTGGGCAACTTGAGGTGGGTTCAGGTCTAAGAAATGTGCACAAAGATACAGACAGCTTGACAGTGGTCACTGGTCGGGTATTCAAGTTTACGGAGGATTTTAAAAGGGCAACCAAGTTCCATAAAAATAAAATTCCTGCCAATTTCAACACTAGTGAAGAGATCCTCTGAACCCATGTTTCATTCTCCACACTTACGGAACACAATTTCAGCAGATTAAATGAAAATAATGCTTAAGTGGCTAGATTTTTTCTTTCCCAAACATCAAACGCAGGTCTGATAAACCAATTCACAAGATGCAGCAAAATTTATAATTTTTGCACGTCAAATAATATCTAAATAGCACTGTCGGTGACACATTATATTAACCACATAAGAATGTTCCAATTCACAGTCTGATAAACCAATTCACAAGATGCTGCAAAATTTATAATTTTGAACGTCAAATAATATCTAAATAGCACTGTCGGTGACACATTATATTAGCCACATAAGAATGTTCCTATGACTACTAAAATAACAACCCAAAAACTTACTTGCCACACGTGAGTATCAACAGGAATGGCGTGATGTTGATCTAGAGAGAAGAGAGCAATGCATGCGGCCACCTTGGGACCAACACCAGGTAGAGTAGAGAGAGAATCAATAGCCTCTTGGAGATCTAACTCACGAAGAGAAGCAAAGCCACTCTGAACCTCCACCAGGTTTTTGATTGCAAAGAATCTACAGTGCCGACTATATATTTGGCCCTGCTCACTTTGTCAAGTCAAATTAAAAACCCAATTGAATGTAATTCTTAGAAGTCTAAACTATATAGCAAACATAGAAATCCATACTTAAGCCATGAAGCATATAGAGAAAAAAATAATAAAAATAATAACAATATCGCAACTATAGATGCGTATAAAATGGCTTTTTGGTTCCTCCAAGCACGAATATTAAAAATATGCAAGTCTTTTGCAGAATCAGCTTGCTATAAAAAATTCTCTATGCACTCGGATGAAGTATTGTAGAGCGATTGAAATAAACAGAGTGAAGAGATGTAAAAAAAGCCATAATATATTTTAAAATCCTCAAATTTTAAATTTTAAATCTTGGACAAAATTCTAAAAACACAAGTATGTTATCATTCAAACTCACATTAATCCAATCCAGGCTCATTTAAAAAAAACAAATTGCGTGCAATTGTATTTCTGTGCTTTTATAAAACAAAAACTATTAAAGAATCAACAACAAAATCAATGAAAGAGAAGCTCTCAAAGACATGAAGTCGTCAACTGGGATATTTCTGGAGCACAAACTTGGTAAGGTGTCAAATACAGGTTAATTTATAAGGTAAACTTGTAATCTACATCAATCACCTTATATCACATATTGAAACTGCTGGTTAATACAGTTACTAAAGTGGGAAGATGGCAAATTTGAATCTTTTCTTGGCAGGGGGGGTATTGAACTGCTGGTAAATTGGTCACACAGTTACGGAAGTGGGAAGATAGCAAATTTGAATGTTTTCTTATCAGGGAGTTTCATCCATTCACTGACATTAACACACATTTTGCTAATATAAAACACTAGAGAAAAAAGCACCCTAGCCAGGCTGCCTAAACAAAAGTGTCACAAATACACAATTGTGGTCATTTGAATGGAATGGGTTATAACAACTACACCTGATAAGTAATCCTCCAGCACACCAAATTCTAGTCTAAGGAAAACGTGCCAACAAGATTAATTACCTTTCCATTTGACCCAGACCAATCTTTAAACAGCGAGCTTCCTTATCACTGTTAAACTTAAACAGCAAACTGCAATGTGAACTGCCTTGAGTTTCTCTCGTTGTGATAAAGTTTCATGGGATTTATCAGTAAGTCTACACCTTGAGTTGGTACACACCAATAACCCACCAAAAGAAACCCCCAACTTTGTTTGTGTGGTTCAATTTTATTAACACTTTCATACATATCAAATAAAAAAATATGAACAATTTCATGCAGTTTTTGGTCAAAGAAAGTGAACTACCCTATGGTTAATTTGTTTTAAGTTAGTAGGAAAATGATTTATCAATTGTATTATGCACACCGTAGGGATGCCTTTTTTTTTACTTAGACAGTGACAAGTTGCCAACCTAGTCATATTTACTAGGCAATGCCTCAAGTCTTCTCTAGATGTTTTGAAGCAGGGGTATACAAGATCATTTACAAAAGGGAACTCCCGACCTTTAATAGTATAATCTATGGACCTTGAGGCCGAACTATACACCTGAACCTCATAGCCCAGCTTTTCTTTGGACATGTACCATTTTAAGAAATGTTTATTTAATGGAGCTTATATGATGCATTTTCTGACTCAAAGAAACCTGAGACAGGTCTGGAATATCAATATGTTACCCTATGAGAAAAAATAAAGAGTTTTTTGTTGTTGTTGTTGTTGTTGTTGTTGTGTGTGCAATGCCTAAACAAACCATCTTAAGCAAGCGTGTGTTAATCAGTTTTTATAGTGATCAATGCTAGCCGCAACAGTTAAAAACTAAAAACAATCTTTTGAAAAGACAGACTTAACGCTTATCTTTGCCCAAACTAAAGCAATTACTAATTCACTTTTACATTTAAGTCATATCAAAACCAACATACTACAAAATCCAACAGCCTCTCAAAGAATAACCAGAAGAAACTATATTTGTAGACAAGATGTTTGGTACGAGAAGGATGAATGCTCACACCATTTGGGCAGCTAGAGTAGAGTACTCAATAGGCAGAACCAAGGTTTTTAAAAAGCGGCCGCAACCGTTACGTAACGCCGTTACGTAACGGTTTTTGGCGGTTACCGCTACCCGTTACGGCCGCTTTTGCAGTGTGATTGAGATTCACAGGTGTGTCGCCCGTAGCGGTTGCCCGTAGCGGTCGTAACGATGCCGTAACAGCCGTAATGGGCCTGTTACGCACCGTTACGTAATGGTTCCAAAACTGTTTTCTTTCGAAAAAACACACAAAAAAAAAGCTGAAAATGGGGGAAGAGGGATAAAGAGAAGAGGGAAGATAAAGAGAGAAAATAGGGGAGCAAGAGATAGAGAGAGACAGAGAAGAGGGAAGATGAAGAACATGTTATTGATTTGTTGAAACTATAAGACCTATGCTATTCTATTCAGCTGCTATCACTAAACCATTTTGTTTGTGTGTCTCTATCTATATATTGTTTGAAAATAATAATAATAATAAGTGTGGTCATTATCTATTTGGCTTGGTTAAAATATGTATATATATATTTAGGCTCTTATCTATTCTCTTACTTTTTGTCATTATTTATCTTTTTATATAATAGTTAGTGATTAATTTTTTTGTAAAATATAAAGTCATTAATTATTAAAATAAAATGTAAAAAAACTCAGTTTATAGTGATTTAAAAATATGGAATATATTGGATCATACTTAAAAATTTACAAAAAATTGATCAATATTTATTTTTAACCCAATAAATATGATCATGGAAAAAAAAATATGCATAGCGGTAAGTTTTTTTTTAAATTGTGCAAAAAATAAAAAAAATTCACGGTTCCGGTTACCGCAACCGTTACACTACGGCCTTTACACTCCGCAACCGCAACCGTGTCACCGCCACCGTTACGGCGACCGCAACCGCTTTTCAGAACCTTGGGCAGAACATAACGAGTTGCTACTTCAGCAAATAGTGTATTGAAATAATATTTTCTAGCAAGAACAAAAAGACAATCATGAAAATTGAATTTTGATGCGAAAATTCATATCTGAATGTCTCTGATGAGATTTGAATCAAGTGCTATTTTTTTTGTAATCCATTTTTTGAATGCATTTTAAAGTATGCTACAAAAAACATGTCCTAACAAATTCAAAAGACGAAAAACCGGAAAGTAAAAAAAACAGAAGAAACTAAAACAAATAAGAACACAATAAAGACCAACCTGTAACCGAAACCAGCCTCTCTAAGCTCTTTCTCTGAAACCCGCGACAAACCGTTCCAGCGACGGGAATTCATAAAATTCAAAACTTTCAACTGTCCCTAACCGATTTCCCAACGACGAAACGAAATCAACCATTCGGGTAATTCTCCCAATATTATTATTAGACGAACAAAGAAACTGAATGAGGCACTCAAGTGGGTCTTGCCTGAGCACTCGAGCCCCACCCAAATGCTTAGCCAATTCAGCAAACCTCGAATCACAACCCGAAAACCCCTCCCACATATCAGCCAAACAAATACCCACATTGAGAAAATCCAATAAAGCCAACCTAGCACTAGCCTCGCAACTCGTGTAATGAAAGCAATAAGCAACATCGCCATTTTCGAGCTGCTTGAGGGAAACCAAATGGGACCCAACAACGCCTGTGTACTGAAGATGGGCTGTTTGTTTCCACCTGAAGGTCTGGCCAGTGGGGAATGTGAGGGGCAAGAAGAGCTCTGATTTGCCAAGATTGAGGGGTACCCATTTGGGGGGTTTGAGATTGGGGAGGATGGTTCTGGGTTTTTTGGATGAGAGTTTGATGGGTTTGGAAGAGGTGATGGGATTGAGGGTTTTGAGGAGGGTTTGTGGGGTTGGAGGGGTTGAAGGTGTGGGTGGTATGGTGGTGGTGATTGGTGGTGGATTGGGTCTTCGTCTCTTCATGATTGGTAGTGTTCTCAGTGATTGCATAAACTGGGCGTCGAGGATTTGGAATTTCAGCTCCTGCAAATCTGAGAGAGAGAGAGAGAGAGAGAGAGTAGGGCGGAGGGAGATGGACTGGATCCTAGTTTTTGATCCGTTCGGGTATATGGGTCGGGTTAATTCGTCTCAACTTAACCCGGCAATCATTTTGTTCAAAACTATATAATAAGGAAGCTCAGATTTTTACCTGATTGGACTTTTGTCCCATTGTCAATACATCTATATAATAAGGAAGCTCAGATTTTTCAATCCAATGGCTAATCACAGGCCTTAGGTTGTGTGTTCTAATCACCTTATAGTTTATCTCTCTCACACACACGCACGTTCTCTTCAAATTTTCAACACTCTCTTTTAAATTTTGAACACACACGTCTCTCTCTCTCTACATTACTGTCTTCATCTTCTCTGTTTCTCCATTCCTCTGAACCGCCCCAAGCCCCAACAAATCCATCTCAATCCCTCTCTTCATCCATTACTCTCTTCATCTTCTCTCTTTATCCATTCATTTGAACCGCCCCAACAAACCCATCTCAATCCCTCTGAATCGCCCCAAAATTCTGTAACTTCGCCGCTGGCTGAATCCAAGCTCTACAACTGGCTTGGCTCTGACACAGAGGTAAAGAATTTCTCTCCATCATCCAAAGACCAGAGTCAAATCTGCGAACCCTCCTCCAAATCCACAGAGGTAAAGAATTTTTCTTTGTTGTTTAATCATATATAAATTTATTGATTTTCTTTGTTGTTTTCTCTCATATTAATCAACAAATTGGACATTTTTGGGGATTAATCTGGATAGCATTTTGGGATTAATCTAGATAGTTTTTTGTATCAAAATGGGACAATTTTTTGGGGATTAATCTAGACATTTTTTTGATTTGGTTGGGAAGGTTTGTTTTGGTTGCCTATTTTGCCTTTTTTTTTGGGTCTGTTTTACCATATTAATCTAGACAGCTCTATTTTTTTATTTTTGTTTTGGGTCAGACAATTTTTAAACCCTTAGTGTGTTGTCATATTTTTGTTTTTCATCTTATTTTTTGTTCATCTTTTCATCTTATAGAATGACCCAATAAGTCATGTATTGCAAGTGTTTGATAGAATGACCCAATAAGTTTTCTTTATTTTGATTTTGGGAATATATATAGGCACACAACTATAACCCATTTCCTGAACAACCAATCATGTTTTTTTGTTTTGTTTTTTTATTTTTTGGTGTGAGTTTACTGGACTCAAATCAATTACGATCATTACACGTGCTTGATAGAATGACCCAATAAGTCATGTATTGCAAGTCTTTGATAGAATGACCCAGTAAGTCATATTAAATTTATATCACCCCAAAAACTTTTTAACGATATGCATCCAAAGTTATAATCACAGTAGTTCATAATCTTAAAAAAATATCATAAATCCTCATAACTAAGGCCACTTAAATTTATAATTAAACATCACAAAATTTTATAACCAAAACCACCATGGGTTATAACCATAAACACTACAAAGTTCATCATAAATTTGAACATCTCAAAATCTTATAACTAAGTGCCACAAATCATTAAAATTCTGGTGCATGTTACACATTTTTTCAACGTTTATTTTATAACCAAAACCACCATGTGTATCAAAGAATTTTTCAATGTTCGATAACCATTCTACTAAAATGTTCGATAACCAAACTTTATTAATAAAATGTTCTGATTGTTGATTTTATCAAACATTTTATCAACTTTTTCACTGTGAGTATTGTTTTTCTTTAATTTTCTAGATGCATGTAGGATTTTGGGTATACTTTTATGGGTTTTGTTGATTTTTCTTATTCATATATATTATCTATGTATATATACACACGTATATATAAAGAGTTGGTTGGGTTCCACGAAACCCATTTATTTTGATTTAGTAGGAATTTGTGGGACTATTGTATTGAGTTACTCTATTGAATGGTTGTTGTGCCATTACTATTGTTTGGTTGTTACAAAAATGTTTGATAACCATTCTATCTTCCTTGCTTATTAAGTGTTTGATAAAATGTTTCGATGGAATTTACACACACACACACAAATTGACTTTAATACAGACCACACACATTGGTAATTTTCATCATAAAAATTTATAACTATCTTATGATGTGCATCCTTTTTTTTTTTTTTGACAAATAAACAAACTTTATTAATATGATGTGCATCCTTTTAAGAGTGGACATTATTAATTTTCCCTAATATATGAGAAATCAATATTTAGCCAAGAGAATGCATTAAAATATATATATATATATATATATATTCAAAGAACAAGATTAAAACCTTAAACAAATAAATTATGGGTTTGTTGGGTTTGTTGGGGGCTCCGTTCTGTAAAGTAAAAGTAATACTCTTATCTCTTTCTTAATTGTGTGTATATATATTGATTACAATTTTTTTTTTTTTTTCTTTGAAGCCATAGAGACCATCAATTGATCATTAGTGGAATAGAGAAAGAACGATTCCCAAAATCAAACTGTGAGTATTGTTTTTCTTTAATTTTCTAGATGCATGTAGGATTTTGGGTATACTTTTATAGGTTTTGTTGATTTTTCTTATTCATATATATTATCTATGTATATATACACACATATATATGAAGAGTTGGTTGGGTTCCACGAAACCCATTTACTTTGATTCAGTGTTTTTAAAGGCGAAAGCGCAAGGCGAGGCGTTTTACCCTTGTTGAGGCGAGGCGTAAGCCTCGAGGCGTTGAGGCGTAAGCCTTTTGAATTTTTATTTTTTAAATTTTTATAAAATACAAAATTAATTAAATATAGCATAAAAAGATATTGATTAGGTGAGATGGCAAAAAGAAGAAAAGAATATTAATATTAATAATAATAAATTATAATCTATCAAAAAATAATAATAACTATAATTTTAAATAAAAGAAGGAGAAACATTAAAATAATAATATTAAGCATAATATGTTAGTCTATTACACTGTTTATATATTATATAGTAATATGTTAGTCTATTATACTGTACATATATTATATAATAATATGTTAGCCCACTACAATCTATTACATTGTACATATATTATATAATAATATGTTAACCCACAACAATGTACATATATTATACAATAATATGTTAACCCACCACACTGTCCATATATTATATAATATAGATAGTTCTCGAAAGTTGAAACAAAATATCCATCACAGTCAGATAGGCTATTATAGTACACTGTAGCTATATTATATAACATATAGTGCACGAAACGAAGATAGAGATATTATATAATATATATAAATCAGTCGGATAGATATAGAAAGCAGAACCAACACAAAGATAGAGATATGTACACATCACAGAACCAACACAGAGAAGCGATGTTGAAAGAAGATCGAGAGAGACGATGCAGCAGAACAGAACGAGAGAGACAGAGACAGAGTCGACTCAACTCGACAGAAAGAGAGAGAGACTGCATACCTTGAAAACCCTAGTTCGTTGAAGAATATTAGACGACTGATTCGAAGTTGTTGGACTCTGATTCGAAGAAGATCGACTTACATGGTATTTATAACTTATTCTTGAGCAATTTATGTTTGAATCGAAGTCATTTATGGCTGTTTTCCATCACTGCTCTATCTTCCCTTTTTTGAATTTTGAAATCGAACTCTTCAGAGGCTTGCGCCTCGCTGTCGAAAGCGTAAAAGCGCATGAAACGTGACAAATGCTTACGCCTCTGCTAACGACACGTACGCATAGCTGGGGTCTCGCCCCAAAAAGAACGCATCTGTGCGTTTTCCGTACGCCTCGTCTCAAGTCGCGCCTCGAATACGCCTTTGAAAACCTTGCTTTGATTTAGTAGGAATTTGTGGGACTATTATATTGAGTTACTCTATTGAATGGTTGTTGTGCCATTACTATTGTTTGGTTGTTACTAAAATGTTCGATAACCATTCTATCTTCCTTGCTTATTAAGTGTTTGATAAAATGTTTCAATGGAATTTACACACACAAATTGACTTTAACACACACCACAAACATTGGTAATTTTCATCATAAAAATTCATAACTATCTTATGATGTGCATCCTTTTTTTTTTTTTTTTTTTTGACAAATAACAAACTTTATTAATATGATGTGCATCCTTTTAAAAGTGAACATTATTAACTTTCCCTAATATATGAGAAATCAATATTTAGCCAATAGAATGCATTCAAAAAATATACATATTCAAAGAACAAGATTGAAACCTTAAACAAATAAATTATGGGTTTGTTGGGTGCTCTGTTCTGCAAAGTAAAGATAATACTCTCATCTCTTTCTTAATAGATTATTGTGTGTATATATATTGATTACAATTTTTTTTTGTTTTTTTTCTTTAAATCCATAGAGACCATCAATTGATCATTAGTGGAATAGAGAAAGAACGATTCCCAAAATCAAACTGCGAGTATTGTTTTTCTTTAATTTTCTAGATGCAGGTAGGATTTTGGGTATACTTTTATGGGTTTTGTTGATTTTATAACCAAACATTGGTAATTTTCATCATAAAAATTCATAACTATCTTATGATGTGCATCTTTTTTTTTTTTTTTTACAAATAAACAAACTTTATTAATATGATGTGCATCTTTTTAAGAGTGGACATTATTAATTTCCCTTAATATATGAGAAATCAATATTTAGCCAAGAGAATGCATTAAAAAAAAATTCAAAGAACAAGATTGAAACCTTAAACAAATAAATTATGGGTTAAAATTTAAAAAATAAATTATACAAAAACAAATCAAACCTGAACTTAAGCTTTCTGTACAAGAAAAGTAATTGTCAAAATTAACCTGACCTACTTTGGTCAATTTGATAGAGATAAAGTCATTCTCATTCATTTTTTATTTTTGCAATCTCATTGATCAGAAGTACCATATGTATATACTTTATGGCATTCGAAGAATATTTAATAATTTTTCAAGTATGATTTAATTATTTAATGTTACAAGTCTATTGGACGAATTAATTTTTTTGTACAAATTTCTTTTCTTTTTCCTTATTGTGATTTAAAATTTATTTTCCAATTGTCAGTGCTAAATTTATCTGTGAATAGAATCAGTAATAAACTTATCTTTTCCCTACAAATTTGGGTACTCTGTTTTTTGTCATCCCATCATCCCTACCATCACCAACAAAGCTCTCACTCTCTGTCAAATCAAATGGGGTTTAAAAGGAAGAAATTGGTTTCATGTTAATACCCATTTTTATTTCATGTTATTCAAATGAGTTGAGGGTTGTTAACATTAAATGGGTTAATGTGAACATTAAGGTTAACCTGACTGTTAACATTAAGCCGAAAATAATATAGATGGTCATATTTTTTACTCATAGTTTCTAATTAGACAAAATATTTTTGGTATTTATTGAATACTTTTGTATTTACTTAAGCTTCATCTAGAACATTATTTAGTGGTGATTTGCAAAATGATGATGAGTTGTGATGCACAACGGATGTGAGCAGTGGTTTTGTTTTGGAATAATGTTCTTATACTTTTTTTTTTATTATTATTTTGAGAAGTGCTCTTCCTGATTTTGAATTTGGCGCTCCTTCATTTCTAAAAGATATATTTTGTTTATGGTGTTTCTTTTGGATGTATTTATTTATGTTTTGTTACTTTTTTCAATTGTTTTTGGTATTGGTATATATCTAAGAATGTTTCAGTTGTAGTAAGAGTGCTTCAAAGTTGAAAATCACTTCCAATTTACTTGCTTTATTTACATTTATGGTAATTTGTGTAGGAAGCATTGTGTTTGTGGTCCTATATATCTGAATCATTTCTTTAAATTTGCTTAATAGGTTCATATTAGAGAGCTTGAGGAAGAAGTGAAACTTCTTAACAACCTTTCGCATCTGAACATTGTGGTAAGTATCTGATTTGCATTCTTACTAAAGCATTTTAATGTTTCATTTTGTTGGTCATCCCTTAGAAAATAATTTAAATATCTTTCTGTGCCTATCCATAAATTCTTCAAAAGGTAAGGTATAACTTCCAATTTGTGGTTGTAATAATAACATTCTAATGATTTGAGCACGTACAAGTTTGTTTAAATATAAGTCATGATCCTCGCCATCATACATAGAACTTTAAACCCAAATCAAAGTCTAATTTTTCAAGGCAATTAAAATCCATTGGGGTTTCTGTTTTATAATTTGTTGTGGTATTGCTTTCTTTTCACTTAAAATCTATTGGCTTTGGTCTGGTTTCCTTTGCTTATATAGAGTTATGAGCCATTATGTTGGTTTTCATTTTTCTGGATAATTAATTATTTTCTTTTATCCACCAATGTCGATAGCTATTATGGGCAGTTTGGAAGTTGATTTCAATAATTTTTGACTTCTATGATTCTTTGATTTTGAAGACCAACACATGCTCTACATAGTTGATTTGTGGAGATTCTCTCTCTCTCTCTCTCTCTCTCTCTCTCTCTCTCTCAAGATTTATATTTAATGGGTTCAGTAACTTTTTCGTGGTGAGCACCCAAACTTAGATTTTTAGATATATTTTTCATGTGAATGGGGTGTTATTTCGTGCTTTTATTGGTACATTAGTACGGGATTTTGGGGTTTTTAGTACCATTATACACAAAGAGGTTTTCATTTGAACCTTTCTCACCTTTGTTTTCCCCCCCCAATATTTAATGTACATTTGTAATCTCATCATACACCACCAGTTGAGCCCACATGTGTTTGGATTTTGTTTTAGGCTGAAGATTCATAATGGAATGATTCCCACTCACTCCCACCCCCTATCTCAGTTATATCTAAATACAATTTTGGTTTTTTTAATTGGTACAAATGTATTCAATTTCTATGGAATTCGAAACTTTACCAATGGAAGCAATTTCATGTTGAGGCACAAGTTATAGATATAAAAGGTAAATTCATGACTTAATTTGTTTTATACTTATAGAAGTTATAGAAGTTGAGTTGGAGTTTTTATTTACTAAGATTTCAAATTCATAATTAATGATTAATTTCAAGTTTTTATTCAAATTCAAATTCATGACTTAATTTCAAGTTTTTATTTACTTATAGAAGTTGTGTTAATGATTAATATTTGAAATTTTTTTTCCAATTAATTGGTTTTGAATTTCATAACTTAATTATTTGGATTTGTAATATCATCCAGTTCAATTTTTGATTCATCTCATTAACAAACGTCTTCTTATTTACATAGAATCCTCTAATTGGTTGCTTAGAATTTCATCATTAGTAGTTGGTTTAACAGAGAAGCTTTCTATTTGTTAGCATGCTTTCAATTTGATTTTCAAATTCTATTGAAATCAAATAGTGTAATGATTTAACTATGTTCATTGTGTAATCTAATCTCTATTTGTTCTTGGCATTATTGGTTGGTAGGTTATTGATATTGACATAAAACAGTGCATCTTTAGCTTAAATTTTATATTGTTAGTTTGGCATCTGCATATGTTTGTGGTTTTGATTGATTGCTTAAATTAGATGGTTTGATTCTTGGTCTAAAGAAACTAACAAAATGCATAGGAAAACAAAGTGCAATAACTCATATCTTTGTCAAATTGATTCAATTCAGTTAAATTAATAGTATTGGGTAATAGTAAAATGAATATATACTCTCTTTTGGGTATAAATAGGACAGTTTCATGATTTCATTGTAAATTTTATCATTTTTACTTGAATAATCAAATGAAATTGGGAAGTTTCAACTAAAAAGTTTTGTGGGTGGGACTGTTTTGTTGAGTATTGCTCATTTGGGACATTTAATTTTGTTTTTACATGCAATCTTTGTTATTAAGTGATTTTGAATAGAGCTTCAATTTCAAGAGAGTTGTTAATAGTTGTTGATTCACTTCCTCACTCTTTTAACTAAATCTCAATTTGCTTTTTAATTTTTAATTTTTATATTGGTTTGGTTTTGGATTTAGTTTGTGTGGAATTCAAAATAGAAAATTGTTATTTTTTAAGTTGAATTGAAGGTGTGAGATGTTGTGGTGATGACTGAAATTTGGTTTTGGAGTACTTGCCACCATTGACTGAATTTCATCATAACTTTTATAGCATTTTATACTACTGATTTGGTTTCATTTGTGGGTTTTTGATTAGATCGCGTTTTTGATATAAGCGTGATAATGCTAATTACATTTTTTTTAACTTAAATACAAAATCATATTTGAACTATTATTTTTTTCCAAGTGGATTTGGCATAACTGGTAGTTTTGCCCTCTTTCCTAAATTGTGGAATTTAAGTTTTTATCATTAAGTTAATCGTTAAATTGTAATTTGTGAACTTTATCATTTCTTCTTCCAAAATTTTCTTTGTTAACATCTAGGCGATAACACTGGATGTTCAGTTCAAATATCAGTTCAGTTTTTAATTTGTAGTTCCTAATGTGCCATTATGGAGTAACAAGAAGATTTCAGAAAAAATTATGGAGTAACAACCATTTGGGTGCTTTTTGAATGGCTAAGTTCTCTCTCTCTCTCTCTCTCTCTCTCATGTAACATCAGCCACCGAAATTGAAGTTGGGTTAATGTTTATAAGTTTGATATAGAGGAATTAACGATATTGACATGCCCAATAGCCACTGCACCCACTTAGTCTTTCCTCTTTGCCGGTATGTAAGCACTACTTTCTCAAATGGCTCTTCTTAAAATACCATTCTCCACTCCTCTTTAAAATTTTCTCTGTTTTTTTTTTTTTTTCTTTTCCTTTTTATTGTTCGTTTTCATCACTTGAATTACAGGCTGTTAGGCGATAGAATATACAAGTGGGTGACATGGATTGCACAATTAGGAGACAACGCGTATCTAACATAAAAAGCCTTTTCTTTTTACTGTCATTTCTTCTTTAAATACTATAAATGCATACACATATGTATGCGTATAATGTAATGGATAGAATGAGTATGTAATGGATAGAATGAATTTATTTAACGTGAAAAGATCTAATGGTTCCATTTGAAAGATATTTGTTTGTGAGACTATAGTTCCCTTTGAAAGATCAACTGGATTTGCAAATGGATCTTTTGATCTTTTTCAAGCATCATGCATTTATGGTGGTGTGCTACTGGCAATAAGAAATAATCAGATCTAAAATGCATATAGAGATGTTGAACCAAGTTTAAAGTGGGACTACACTTGAGGCTATACATATAGAATGCATGATTATTTATTTTTTGGTTTCAAATTAATTCATGAACTATATGTATTAAGTAAATCTCTCCTGATTTCATATTGTAATTACAAAGTAAAAGGACAAGGGAATTAAAAATGAAGAATTATTAATATGAAGAATTATTAAAAATGAAGAATTATGTGTATACGGAAAGTTTCGTATACACTATGACATGGAGTTTAACCTTGAATATGAAGAATTATTAATGGATTGAATAGATCATAACTACAATGTGGTGAATTTTTACCAGTATGGAAGCGCTA
Source organism: Camellia granthamiana (assembly GCA_036172215.1). Taxonomy (NCBI): domain Eukaryota; kingdom Viridiplantae; phylum Streptophyta; class Magnoliopsida; order Ericales; family Theaceae; genus Camellia; species Camellia granthamiana. Next base: position 54,544,774 of record CM069910.1, read on the forward strand.
CATTAATTTGTCTTAACTTTTATTTTTTATTGGTCAAAAGTGTATTAACTTGAACGTGATTTTTTTTTTTTAAAAACTTGTTGGAGCGCCGTAGGCACGGGTCATCCACTAGTAATAATTAAATGATAAGGAAGTGCACTAAAAAAGTATATTTTTTACATACATAAATTTATTTAGATTATATCAATCAATTTTTATCAACAATTTTACAAATACTTTACTTTTTATATATTTTTTTTATAAAAAATCAAAAAATACACTTATTTAGACCATTTCAAATCACCTCTAATGTTATATTTGATTGGGAGATTTTAGAAGAGATTTAGAAAATAAAAAGAAAAAGGTGTGCGAAATTAAGTGAAATGTAAGTATATTTTATTCATATTTCATATTCTTTTTCTATTTTTCTTTCTAAATCTCCTAACTAAACACAATGTAAATGTTTAGTCTCTAAGATTTTTCTAATTATAATTCTTGTGTGAGTTACCAAGCAATGATGGATAAGTCCCGTACATTTTTTGTGAATATAATAGTGAGATTATTAATGCAAATGTTTATGCGCTAAATTGTTTTGAACAAAATAATAGAAAACCAAAAAAAGACAGCAAAAGTTTACCAAAAAAAGGAATGAAATATGTGTGTTTTTTTAAATAATTATATTTGATATGAGAAATTGAAGAAAAAATAAATCATGATTTAGGTTTAGGACACTTTTTTATAAGTCTCTTTTTATCTGTTTATATTTTATTTAGTTCATATTATTTTCTTATATTCCAATAAGTCCTATGAGTGACATAATTACCAACATACTCCTAATAATATTAGTGTGAATGTTTCACGATGTGAATGTTCACACTATCATTGTGAATGTTAACGTATTAATGTGAATGTTCACATTAACATTGTCAATGTGAACATTCACACGTCAATGTGAATATTTACATTGTAAAATATGAATGCTCACATTACCAAATTGTTAACCGTTCAAAAAATATTTGTAAGAGTAGAAATATTCATAAAATACTTTAAATATGAAAATTAAGATTTGGTAGATCAAATGTTCAAATAATAGGATTTATTAAAATACAAGAATATCTTATAGACTAATTAGGATACAAGCACTTGAAAAACGATTTTCTAATCTCCCTTTAGGTTTTTGTTTATATTTTGTCATTCTTTTCTCTTGTTTTCATTCTCTCTCAACTCTTTCTGTTACGACCCAAATCCGCCCCTATGGGTTTAGCGTCGTAACCGGCCAATAATCCTTGGATTACTAAAGGCCTTTGAACATGATAACATAAGATAGGGACTACAGAAACAAATATACAAAATTAACATGGTCCATAGAGCTGTGCAGATATACATGGGACATAAATTTTCAAAACAATCTTATATATATACAGATACGACGTCAAAAATACATTAGTCTTACATCACTCAATTACACAGATAGGGTCAAAGGGTACTTAGCCCAAGTACAGATATACAAAACTAGCTTAACTAAAGCCTTGACATAATCTTCTCAAAAGGAACCTCCTCAGGAGGCACGGTAGTTGGCTGACAAAACAGAAACACAGGCCGTCAACTTTGGGCTTGGTAACGTACTTGCTCACCTACATACATAATATAAATAGTGAGCTGGAGCTCAGTGAATAATAACAGAGTAAAGAGGTTTAATGAATGTTGTCCATAACAGTTACAGAAAACAGAATTCAATAGTTGTCAGAAATGAATTCGTAATTATGTTCAGAAATCATAGTACATAATAGATATCGTATTCATAATTAGAACTTGCAGTTAATCATACGTGGTACATTCATTAGTACTAGCAGAAACAGTTGACCCATAAAGGGACGGCCATAAAGGCATACAGTTGACTCTCGTGCATGGAGACAATACAGTTGGCTCATGAGACGTACAGTTGACCCATAATTGGGACGTAACAGAACAGATAACAGATGTCATTTGAAACTAAGAATGCCACGGATGCATTTCAGAAACATTGGACAACCATTCATTCATATAGAAAATAATATTTTAGAAATAGATCATCTTATATCGTTCAGGAAAATACTTATAATTGAACATAGCTTTACAAAGTTATTACTCACAGATAATAGAGGCTCTAAGGTAAGCAGACAGAATAAGCAAATCAGATGTCTTACGGCGCGTGACCTACATAACATAACAGATACATACATTGAAACACAAGCTCAGAGTTTACATAACTTATTTCATTGTTCCTAGTATGTTTCTAGCCTTTATCCTCATTATGGCGTCTTAATCTTGGCCTCGGAATGCCTAGGATGGAATGAAGATGCAAAAATATACTTGAAAGTATTTTTTAAAACTTGCTGAAAACAGGGTCCACGCTTGAACGTGGTTTTCCTCACTCGAGCGAACATGCAAAATGTGAGGGTCCGCTCGAGCGTAACTTTCTTTGCTCGAGCGGTTTACAAACTTTTGACAAAAGTATTGGTTGCTTGATTTTTACGCTCGACGGACGCTCAATCCCCGCTCGAGCGTGAGACCCAGACCTTTGCTCGAACGTAACTTTTGTCACTCGAGCGATCTGCAAAACATATGAACTTTTGAGAATATGCATTTCACAATCGAACGGGTTTCAGGTCGCTCGAGCGGAAGTGCAAGCACTTAGAGTGGTCGCTCGAGCCTAAACTCCTACACTCAAGCGTAGGTACAAATTTTGAAATTTCTAGATTTGTTCCCTGTGACAACCACCACCTTAATTAAGTAAATTAATTATATATTGATTACGTGCTTAATTTTAATTATGTGATTATGCATTGTTAAGTGTTATTGATTGTTATGTCATTTATTGAATTGTGTTATTGAGAACAGATAGGTTAAAATGAGAAATAAACCTGTCTGATTCGTAAATTTTAACATGCTAGAATTAAATTATGGGATAGGCAATTAGAGCCTAATTCGCACTTATATAATTAAATTTAGTGTAATTGAGATCATAATTTGATGAGGAGTAATTTAATTTGAGTGAATATAATTTAATTTAACTTAAATAAAACTTAGGAATTAATTAAAGCCTTAGACAAATTAATTAGTGAATAAAATAAAATAAAAATAGAAGTATCCTATTTATAATTCAAGATTTAATTAAGTGTGGTATGTATTAGGACAATTTAATGATGTTGAGTGTAGGAGATTATTTTCTGGTGGGTGTGTTGAGAATCTGGGTATGTGCAGAGAAATCTGTGTGGGTGTGCGTGTGCTGAGCAATCTGGTGGGTGTACAGAGTAACCAGATTTGTGTGTATAATTTAGTGTAGTGAGAGAAAGAGAGGGAGAGAGAGAAGCTTAGGTGGAAGAAAAGAGAGCTATGGAGATTCATCTCCTAATCCAAAAGTAAACTCTTGGTATGTATTTATCTTTGCATTTTGTATCACCTAATCCATGGAATTAAAGGGATTTTGGAAGTAATTGCATGAACTAGCTTGAAGATGATGAATATGGAAGTTTTGTATATATGTATGCATATATGTTTATATTTGTGTGTGTTGAATCACCATTTGTAAGCATGAATATGTAATCTTTGTTGAATTTCAAAGTTCACTCTTACATGTATCCTTGATTTAAAGAGTTTTGAAGTCTAATCTCATGTTTTGAAAGCCATTATTATGAGTTTGAAACTAATCTTTGCATGCATGAACATTTGAGACCCATTTATGAAAGAATCATGAGATTTGTGCAAGAGACTTGAGAATAATTATGTATTTGAATTTCCTAAAGTGTTTACAAATTTATGGAAGTGTTTTCATGGATTAATGCAAGGCAAACTCCATTTTTGAAGCTTGAACCTAGTTTCGGAAAAACCCAGAAATTAGGAAGGAATGAAGTAATTTGAAATGGATTGTTGTAAATTAAGGGCCGCAAAGGTGATAGAAACCGAAATTAATTACTTTATTGTGATTAGTGTAATATTTAGAGTCTATTGTGAAATTTAATTAAGAAATTGATTCATATCAAATTAAGTAGATTAAATTCAATTAACTTAAGTTATAATTATTTAACTTAAGCTTTGATTAATTAAATAAATTGATTGAGCCTATATCATATTCTTGAGCTCAAAATATGAGAGAATTAGTGGGCTTTATAGAGAGAGAAGGAGATACAACTTGAGGAAGAGAGGTTTTTTTTTAGAGAGCTGAAGGAAGACATTGAAGAATAAGCTTAAAACTTCATAATTCAACAAGTTAAGGTAGGAATTTCTTAAATTCTTGAATTTAAGACATCTACATTCATATCTTCTTGAAAGTAATTAATTGAGAAAGAATCATGCATGATTAAGAATGTTTTGTGATGTAAATTGAAGTAGGATACCTACATAAGTTTGTATGGTTGGATTTAAATAAAGTGGTTTATAAACATGACATGCATAGTATAAATTTATTGCAAATCATGTTTAATTGAGAGTTTTGGGTGTAAATTAATGTTAAGAATTCATATGAGCATAAAATTGAAGAATTGAAATAATTGAGTTCGCATTTTGCACATTGTCCACTCGAGCGGCCAAGCCTTTTCAGTATATTTTGACATGTTGTTCCATGTTTACATCTTTGCTTCTGTCTTCTTCTGAGTATTTCTAAGCATGAATTATGACTCATTAAGGTACTGATATGTAAGGAAACAACATGTATAATTGAATTAGAATGAGAAGAAAAAGTATGTGATTAGAACAATGTGTTCCAATGTATTTAGTATATGTGATATGTAGGTTTGAACGTTGTGTAAAGACACCAACCTACTTGAGGTGAGTAATCTCTTTGTAACGGTATTTGTGTATGAATTACTTTGAAATTAGTTTTGCTAGACGAAGAATTATGAAATATGACGAAGTTTATAAATAAGTCCTTTAAAATTAAAAGTTATGCTTTGACATACTGAATTGTGCACAATGTAATTTGTTTCTGAAAAGGAAATTTGCTAAGGAGTGAATGAGTTCCCTTTGAACAACTAATAAGAAAATATGTATTGATTATTCAGTAACCACTGTTTTGTTTATGATCCGTAAATGACGTTCTGTATAAGTTAATGGACCCGTTGTCAACGTTTTGTTATCAATGACAAGTTTTGTGAGAAATTATGTTTGATAAGAATGATGAGCCTTCCTATTTGATCAACGAATGTGACACCATGAACATGTGTTGTGATTATCGGAAACTTCCGTTATGTTTATGTCGATCCCTAGTGGTCGTTATGTCTATGTCGACCCGTTGCGGTTGTTATGTCTAAGTTGATCTGTTATGATCGTTATGTATATGTCGATCCGTTGCGATTGTTATGCCTATGTTCTCGTTCCAATGTGGACGTTCTGCCAATTTGCTAACCAATACTATTGGATCGCATCACAAAATAAAAGTGACATTGAATGGTATGAAGAACTTTATGACTTCTGAATGTATACGTTTTATAAATACTTCGTTTTGTCATTGTAGACACCCCATTTTTGACCGTCCTCAAGGCTTAGACGTCACCGTTTGAACACTTGGTGATCATCCTTGTTTGTGTTCGTCTTGAGTTCCCGGAGGTCTCGACCACGCGCCTTGCCTCAAGACCTTTCGACTCGACTGTTTTGTGTTTGGTTTTGCACCAAACACCTGTGTTTTGCTTTTGAGGGGCAGGGAATGGCTTTTTGGCCATCCCCACACCTCACCGGCCATGACTTGAGGCCACCGGCCATTTCTTTGTTGCCATCGGCCAAATGTTTGGTTGGCCGGCACACTTTGTGGTCGGCCGACCATTGTTTTGGCCAATTTGTCTTTTTTGGCTGGCCGACCACTGTGCATCTGCTTTTGGCAGATATTTTGTGCCAGCTGTGATAGCTGGCACCCACTTTGCACCCCCTCCATACACGTGTATGAAGCGATTTCACTCTTGCTTAGCTTGTTTTGTAAGCTTTGCAAAAGTGAATCTCTATAAAGGGAGGCCTTCTCCTCCCTCCCCAAGGGTTACAAAAAGTTCCAGAGAGCTCTGAGATTAGGGTTTGCATAGTGTATCTATCTATCTCTATATCTCCCTCTCTTTTTGACTTTGTGTGTGTTTGTTCTTAGTTTTGCACTAAGGCACCTACCATTACACTATACCTTGGTTGTTGAGCAGCCAAAGGGGTGTTCTTGAAGTTTTTGAGTGGATTCAAGCTAAGGAAGGCTGCTGGAACTCCTTTCTTGAAGAGGTCTACAAGGGTGAGTGTTCTTGCTCTTTATTCCCCATTTTTGCTTAGGCTTTTAGCCATCCTTGCTCCTGTTTTTAAGCTTAGTCTATAACATATAAAAGTTCTGATTTTAAGTGCTTAAAATAGTTGTTTAAGGTTGCTTTGGTGTTTGGGATTGTTTGACCCCTCTTAGGCCTTGTTTGGCCCCCATTTTTGTGCTATTTTGGTGAGCTCCGGGACCATCTTGTCTTGGCCTCCTCACCACTGAAATCCAGATGGATTTTAGTGGTGGGGATGGTGCTTTAAGGTCCTAAGAAGGAGAGGGCCATCCCCTTTCCTTGTTGCCTTCAATATGTGCCATTTTAGCCTCATGTGTGAGCACCATTGTTGAGATCATGTTGGCCATGTATTAGTTAGTATTTGTGCTTATTTTGTCGTGATATAGCACTATTTTTAATTGGTTTAGACACACCATACTTGCTTTGCATACTTGTCTTGTAATGCCATGAATTTGCCTTAACATGTACTTAGCGTCTAGACCACTATGCTTACTTGTTTTAGCTTAGCTTTGTGAAACTTTTATGCATGTTTTAGCATGCTTGAGGTCTGTTTTTGGTTGTTTGTGTCATCTATGACTTGCTATGAATAGCTACCATGCAATCTCCCTTGTAGGTCTTGAGTGTTGGCCCCTCTAGCATGCTCTCCTTGCATCATTTCAGTGGTTTGGCACCACTTACCATGTAATTTCAGTCCATTTAGCATGCTCACATGCTTGCATTTGATGCTCCTTTAAGGCCTTAAAGAGTTTGTATTTCATGCTCCATGAATGTGTCATTGCGTATGCCATCATGTTTAGGCCTCTAGGATGCCATGTTAATGTATTTTTTGGCTTTGTTTTAACATGCTAAAACTCTGATTTTGGTTGTTCAAATCATGCCATGTTTGGTTTTGCTAAGTGTAGTTCAATACTTCTTTGGCTTGCCTTGAGTTTTGGACATAGTTGCATGCCTTGTTTGTCTTGTTTAGTTGGTTTGGCACCATCCTTAACATGATTTTCAGAGCTTAGTATGCTTGCCATATGCCCATGTTTGTCTCTTTTAAGTGTGCTTAAAAGTTGCTCTTTGATGCTCAAGTGTTGGACCATGTGTGCATGCATGTTTGTATGTGTTTTGGCCCTCCTTTCCATAGCATTTGGCTACTGATTTGGACATGGTTGAGACTTGTCCATATTAGTCTAAGTCCGCCCTTTGCATGTTGCTCAAATGTTGTTACATTGCTTCATGTTTGCATGCTTTGGTTACATAGTGTTTTGCATGCTCATTACTTGCATTGTTGACACATGCTTAACCATATTGCATTTAGTTGCATTGCTTGAGCTATATGACATGTTGTTGTATACTTAGGTTGTGATGCATTTTGCATGCATTGTACTTAACATGTTGTCCGTGTTTGCATGTTTGCCACACTTGTTGGCATCCTCACATTGCATACTTAGCTCACATGCCAAGGTTGCATTGCATTGAGCATGCATGCCTTGTCTCTTGATCAAGTGATAAAGGTTGGGCCTATTGTTTGTTTATGTGCATTTCATTCCACATTGAAATGGCACACTTGGTTTCTTGGGCCATCACGCATCGAAATGCGCGATTGGTGGTCCGAGAATCGAGTACCATCCCCTTTTGAGTCATGGACATGATAAGGGGTGTGGTGGTGCCCACATTGCTTTGAAATGTATTGCCATACCTTGCTTGTCCTCTGTTGCTGTCAAAACAGAATTCTGCAGGCATAGATAGCCGACCGACTACATTCATTGTCGGCCGGCCATGAATTGGTGGCCGAGGGTTCAATAAATGGTCGATGACCACTTTGCCATGGCCGGTGGTGTTTCCTCTTGGACGGTGGCATCCCACAGTGTTCAGAGAGTGTTCCTTGGGACTTGTGCAGTCTTCAGAGAAGAAAAACAGTGCAAACAGAGGCAGCTTGTGCATGGTGATGGATTTCCAAGCGGAGCCGAGCACGCATGCATTGGACCCTCTTCCCGAGGCTGTTTTATCGCTTTATTAGCTTAGTTAATTTGCTTAACTAGTTAATTGGTTTGTAACTATTTAATTAGCTTGTTAGTTGATTAAATTGTATTATTCTTTCGGTTCCTCCGAGCGAGGGCAAATTTGTAATAAGTGTGCGTGTGTGCATGAATGTCTTCCCACCCCACGTCTTTCTCCCTTTTACTTACCTGCTTTTGATGGTTAGTATTAGGACATATTTCAATTAGCATCCTTATGCTATGCATGCGTGCATTCATTCATCTGTATTGCATGCACCGGGCTCGGCGCATCATACTAATTGCATAGTATTTCAAATCTAACTGGGATACGTGTTATCTGCTACATTTCACATGCCATCTATAGATTAGCCGAGCCTATTCTAATGACATTTTGCTTGCGATGCATTAGCCATCTTAACATGGACTTGGATCATACATTTGATTACTAACATGTTCTTTGTTTTGGCTTGGAGTACTAGGTGAGTGTTTATACTTTAGCATCTTGCATGCGTTTGAGTGATTGCCGTGATAGCATGCTTACCATAAGGCTATATGCTTATGTGATATAACTACCTGAATGCCTGTGGGTGAAGGTTGGATTGCTTGAGTTGGAACAACTCGTTGAAATCCGTGTTTTAGCCTACTTGCGAGTAGCAAAATTTAAACTGTCTTTCAAAAAAACGGATATGCAATGCTTTGTTCCAAATTAGGCGATCTAGTCTATACTTTTGTGTTGTGCGCATCACATAGTAAGATTAGCTAATTAACCGGAATAAGAATGCATAATGTTTTTAAACAAGATATCGTGGTTAGTAAAGGCCGATTTTTGATCGGGCGAGTGGGGGTGCTCATAGCTGACCTTCCCCAATCGTACCTAAGCTCCCGAGCCGAGGCAACTTTGGTGATGACGGACACGTGGCCTTAGGCAAACGAGTCAGGGTTTCCTAAATTCTCCCATAAAAAAAATATTTAGGTGGCGACTCTGTATCTGGCAAAGCAATCTATGTTTGGCACTTCTTTCAAAAAAATCTGTTTTCCAAAACGATTTGCCGGATTTGGACTCTTTGATGATTCATCGGTCTCGCATTGCACTCTGCGAGATTAGATACAGGACCGTGACTATTTGAGTCTGAACTGTAGCATGGGGCCCACGGGCACGTCTACAGTTTCTGGCGACTCTGCTGGGGAGATTAGAGAGCTTGACTCGAACTCATGATATCTTGTTTTGACTTCACTTATGTGTTTCTTTGCATTGCATGTGCATTGGTGCGCCTAAGTCACAGTGTTTGCCGTCTGCTATTCCTGAACGGTTTGCCGGAGGCTCGTTTCGAGAAGCGTGCCATAAGGCTAACCGGTTTCGGGCTCTGCCATGATGGGAACACAAACCCCGGTTGTCACCGGGGCGCCCTTTTTGACCATTCGACCTAGTGTGTATTCGGAATCCATAGTGACCATTCCAAGCTAGGACAGGTTACTTACCCGATCATAGGTTGTTTGAAACCGCTGCGTGCGTAGTGAAACCCTAGTTCCTGACAAAATAGGACAGAGAAACCCTACCCTAACATAGGGGTGTTTTGGCTGTCACTTGTTTGTTATGTGCTTTTTGAGTTGACCTCTACAGGGAATGCATATATCAGTTTGCAAGTCTGAGTATCAGGCCTGAGGGCATCAGTATCGGAATTTGAGAATCAGTTATATCTGCGGGTATCAGATTCAGTTTTCAGGGCAGTGATTTTGGGGAACAGTGATCAGTAGTAGAGTACAGTTATTCGGCTATGCTTGTGTCTGTTTTGATTGGGCCGAAATGCTGCGTGTTTTCTCTTTCAGTTTAGAGATCTAGTACAGAATAACTAGTGTTCTTCTTTGCTGAGGCAAGACAGACATCTGATCCATTATCTTCGTTCAGTTCAAGAGGACTTATGATGACCCAAAGTTCAGAGGAAATTGTGGTTATGGCAGCCGCATTAGACCAAGGAATCATCTTACAGAATGAAACCGATGTTGATGTACCGCACCCGCCCAGGTCGCCTGCCGCGCGCCCGATCTGGGAACCCCAGTTGTATCAAGCTCGTGAGCCTACCATGTTCGAGTTAATGGGAATGATTGGCGACCTCCAGAGGTCTGTGGCTGATCTCGCCTATGGGATGTCGGCTTCGCCACTAGCCACATCGTATGCCGGGAATTTTGTACCACAAGAGCCCCCGCTACTGGGACGGATTGTGATTGAGCTCAGCCAACCTGAGGTTGCCTCAAGATATAGTAATGATGTGTCAACAACAACCGGGTTTCGCTCTGATATAGCAACCCAAACCCTCGATCAAGCTAAGGCCAGAGGTAAGAATAAAGTGGGAACAGGTGCTAATCCCGTTGAACAACTGCTGTGGGCAGTCGAGGCTTTGAAAGCTGGGGGGATGAATAAGTAGCAGATATTCGCAGTGGTGGCTAAAGCTATGGATGATGCTTTCCCCGCTCCAACCGAGGGGAGTTCCAGCTAGACAGAAAATCGGGATAGGCCCCGTCATGCCAGAACAGTTCCTTCCATTCCCAACTCTGCACCTGGGAAGGATCAGAAAGTCAAGGCAGTGCCTGCCGACCCTTTCGCTAGTGCGTCTAGCAACAATTCTCAGACTTCAAAATACCTGCCTCGAGGTCGCAGGGTCTTTCATGCTCTCTACATGCCTTTGTCTAAGGCGCTCCAGATCCTTGCTGAAAGGGGGCACCTTAAACCTCTTGAGCCTCGGCCTCTCTCGAAGAATCTCCCTCTCTCACATGATGCTACCTTGTACTGCGCGTACCACCAGCAAACCGGTCACAGTACCGACAGTTGTTTCCGCCTTCGCCATGAAGTGCAAGATTTGATCGACAATGAGATCATCCTCCCACCCACCTCAGCAAAGTCTGTCACCGCTGAATTGTTAGATTTCGAGGATACTGCGAGTATGTGATCAAAAGTTGGACTACCTGCGGGCGGCACCCGGTGTATTTCAGATGTGGCGTCTGGCACGTACTTTTTTGAGCATCTGTGAATGCTAATTTTATAGTTTCTGACTTGGGTGTTGAGTCAGCTCTGTGGTCTTGTTTTGTGTCTGTCTCATTGTTTTGAGTCAGTCTTTTTGCTTAAGGGTCTGTCTTGTTGTGTCGAGTCAGTCCCATTGTATAGAAGTTCGGTGATTTCGGAGGTGTTACCTCGGACATCACTATTTTATTTTGTGTTTATCCTTTTGCTTTCTTTCGAGTCTGTCTCTGCTGTGGAGCCAATTGCAACCAGGAAATCTGAATGAAACAGCTGCGGCTATCATGTTTCCGTGCCTATTGCTACTTTGAGCCTGTTGTGCCAGCAAGCTTAGAACGGAACGGCAGCGCATTTCACCTGCTCTTTTGTGCCTACAAGTCATTGCATTAACCTAAGTTTTTTTTTTTTTTTTTTTCAAACCTTTTTAACACTGCAGTGAAAACGAAGAGGGAGGAACTCCTCGGGTTTTGCAAAACTTTGATCAAATTGAGAGAAAGAGAGGCATGCTAAGCCCTTAATGAATGAAATCATGTTTGTTAACGTGAGTACTAAGAAGGACCCTGACTTGATCTAGATTGATTCCACACTATCTTCAGCGTGAGCGATTTGTCGCTTTCTTAAAAACTTTCAAAAACAAAATGTTTTGTGCAGTCCTGCGAAGACCTGTGTGGAATCGCTCTTGAGATTGTGTAGCTTAGGATCGCTCTCAGCCTCGAGACTTGAGCCTTGCTTTCAAACCTTGGACCTTGGGTTCAGACTGTTTAACGATCAACCGCGATGTAAGGCCTGTGTGGCCAGATTTAAAGCAACCCTTGAACAAGAGGCAAGGGAAATCAGATCAAGAAAATCAGATGTCGTCAAAAGAAGTTTGCGAAGCTAAAACAGAAGCACCCCTCGAACTAGGGGCAAAAAACGTCCGATGTACTCGAAGAGCCGAAGATGAATCCTTTTGCAAATCAATACAACAGCTATTCTCCTGGATTCAGATGACTTCAGGATCTCAGAACCATTTGACATGGACAAAGCTACACTTTTACCCTTGAGAGGCTCGCTAGGCCGAAAACCCGAAAGGGCGACCCAGGCAAAAGTTAGAGCAAGAAAAAGAAAAAAGAAGAAAAAAGAAGAAAAAAATGCAAAAGAAAAGAGAAGCAGAAAAGATGAAAAAGAAAAAGGAATGAAAAGATACAAAAAGAATTGAAAAGAAAAGAAAAACATAGCTCGCAAGGTTGAAAACCCAGAAGGGCGACCTTGGCAAAAGTTAAAGCATGGTGAGGGTTAATACACGAGTGTACCTCAACCTGAACTATGTAAGGCTTGATTCCCATGTTTGGGATACATAGGCAACTTCATCCTGAAGTCCAGCCACAAACACTTCCAAATCGAGTGTCTCCATGTAATGGTTTTGATCATCCTTGCCTTCTCTAAATCCGATAGTTCGGTTGTGACAACCGGAACTACGTAAGGCTTAATTCCCATGTTTGGGATACGTAGGCAACTTCATCTTGAAGTCCAGCCACCAACACTTTCAAAGTGACTGTGTCCATATATTGGTTTTGACCATCTTCGTCTTCTCTGTATCCGAGAGTTCGGTTGCGATCATCACTAATGAGAACTGTTCACAGTATACTACGGCGTTATCCGAACAAGGGGCAACTTTCCGTTGCCATGAGTCACCATTCAAACCAGGGGCAACTTTTCGTTGCCGTGCAGTGCCATCCAGACAAGGGGCAATTTTCCATTGCCTCCGATCTGAGGTTGTGCATCTCGAGAGTAAGTTCTGCGCTCGTTGAGCATTGACCGTTTGCAAAAATAGTTTTTGAGATTATTTTACTGAGGTTGACTAATTTCTCGAAAATTATTCCATTTTTCAAAACTGGACCTTTTCTTGGACCTAAAAAAGGAAAATTTTTAGTGCTCATAGCCTGACTTGCATGATTTCAAATCAAAAATTGCACACACATGTTAATCTAACTCTCATGATTGGTCAAAATTGTTTTAGTAGAAAACCAAAACAAAAAATGGTCAAAGTGATGAACTAGGGGCACAGTTGAGTCAAGTGTTCTGTCTTTCCCCCGTTGTCAACATACTTGCCAAAAAGGCACTCCACCTGCCAACAAAGGGCACAGCGGAAGCTAACAGAAAGGGGCTGAAAGCTCTCAAAATCCTCCAAGCAGCGAGGTATCAAGCCAAGTGCGAAGCACGAATCGGCATGGGTTGAGATACTCCACTCCCTTATCCGGAGCATCGACTAAATGTCACCGGAGGAATAGCCGTGAGCTAACAATGTTGGGCATGAACCCACAACCTCTTATTTATCCATCAACCACCCAGGGGAGGGATATAAAATGAGAGATTAAAGAATAGAGAGGTGTAAGTTGAAAGAAAAGTGAGCAAAAGGGTTTTTGAGTGAAAAACCGAGCCTGAGGGTCGAGTGATGTGAGAATAACAAATCAGAAAGGGTGAGAAAAATACCCGAAGAAACTGGCTCCTCGTGATTTGAGAGGTCTCTTGTCTTTGTAACACGTCTGTGTGTCGTGTCTTTTGTTTTGTTTACCTTAACTCTTGTTTTAGGTCTGTTCCGAGCGTGTCTCGTTGTGTTTAGGTAGTCTACCTTTTTGTTTTACGTTGTTGAGTCTTTTTGTTCGCTGTGTTCAGTTGTAGGCTCAATACCCAGTTGAGAACCCTTTTCTCATTTTAAAAAAAAAAATCGTTTTGTGCTCAGAGTGCTGTGCCATTCTCCACATTTGTGCAAAACATGATTTGGTTCTTTTGTAAAACCATAGGGGCTCAACCCCGGGTCACTTGGAAACAGTGAACGTATGGGTTCCAGATTGCGTCCGAGTGTGTTTCAGCTTCAGCAGATTCCACCTTTGTATCCCGTCTTTTCAAGATTGAATTGTTTGTTTATAATGAGCCGTGTGCAAATGAACAGAATACTGTGTTATGGGCTGTGTGTTCAGAATGAGCAGTGCGTTGTATGAGCTGTGTGCAGATTGAACCAAGTGTTGTGTTATGGGTTGTGTTCAAAATGAGCAGTGGGTTGTTTGAGTTGCTTTGCTGTTGGCCGGTTCCTCATCTGATTATTACGATACAAGTGTTTGATTTTCAGACAGGAGATCGATCTCATTTACATTGAGGTGTAATATGATGCAATGCAATGTGAAGTATGAAATGTACAAATGTAACACTTTTTTAGACAAAAAGTTTGTTCTATTTCATCACTTTTCAAGTACATAGCTTTGGAGAAAACAAAAACCTGCCTACGGCAGTACAGTGTACTCAAGCTATCAACAAAAAGTAAAGCAAAACAAAAAGAAGAAAAAGCAGCAAAAGTCTGGATCAATGCTAACTGGTCTCAGGCACGTGAGTCTGTTCTCGTCTTCTTTCTGGACGAAGGTCCAGGAGCATCGTCATCGGCACCATCATCTGAGCCTGAACCCGAGTCATCTCCGGTCTCCTCCTCAGACGACTCTGCCTTCGACTCCGCCTCTGTCTCCGCCTCGGACTCATCATCATCGGGAATTGGTGCCCGAGAGCTACTCCCAACATAAGTACGCCCCGCTTTGGTGTGGGGATATACTGTGCCTCCTCGCCCTCCTCCTCGAGCAGGAACAGAAGGCCCAGCTGGAGCACCCCCTACAGCAGGAATCTGGAATGGAGGCTGAAAAGTGCAAATGGCAAACGCATCAGTATGCTACATAAAACAGAGTATGAATGCTGTGAGAAGTGTATCAGTACATAATGCAGTGTATGAATACAGTGTATGAATGTTATGAGCAGTATGTCGGTACAGAATGCAGTGACTGAGTGCAGTGTATGAACGCTGTGAGTAATGATGTGAACAGTCAGTGGGATGCAGTGTATCAGATGCCGTGAGGGCAGTGTATCGAGTATTGTGTTGGCAGTGCGATACATCAGGTTATGTGAAACAGTTTATGTATGGTGTGAGACCGTGGTCAGAAGAACATATCGGAATACTGTAAATGGCCAGAAGGTCGAGGCTTCACTGGAGCATCCCCATCACAGAGGCAGTCAACTCCAGGGACTGGCGAGTGTACTCGGAGGAAGCCTGCAAAAGTGTTAGAAACATCAGTATTCTGCGGAATATCAAATGAAATGAAGTGAAATGACAGTGCAAGATGTAAAATACAGTAGTACATACCGGAGGCAAGTCGTAGAATCCGACTAGCTCGTGATCAGCCGGAGGGGGAGCAATGGGGATATGGTAAGTCTCCCCACCCTGCCCTTGGCATGTCATCATCGTGGGCAGTACTGGCCAACTAGCCCCCCGTCCTCTTCGGGTCCCACTCCTGCCACGGACCCGAGCCGTCCTCGATGCTCCTGCTCCCGCTCCCGTCCTAGCCGCCGGTGTCGCGGGCCTCTCTCGCTCAACTTGACGGCCATTGCTCAAAGGCCGCATGATGTAGGTCCGGACGTAATCTGCATAGTCGCCCTCACCCCTGAAGCCCTCGGAGTCCCAACCGATCATGTAGTCTGCCATCTCCTCGAGAGTGCACCTCTCGGTATGCCTCATATGAGTAAGAGGTGGCCGCGAAACTGTCTGCTCTGGCACACCTAAGGTCTGCCGCAAGAAGCGCTCCTCCAAGTACCAGGCGCGGCAGACGGGGCCCTCTAGTAAAACTCTGAATCGGGCCGTCTCTCGGGAACCAGCATACCGATCCCGTACTGCGATGGGCAATGAGGCCCATGGCTGCCAGGTGATCTGCAAAAAAATATATACAGTTTGTTATCCACTGCTATTGAAAATGCAATGCAAGGCGAAGCTTAAATGAATTGTAATGTTTGAAATACCTCTGCGGCGGTGATGGTATCGAAATAGCAGAGGAAGAATATGAAAGACTCCCGAGGTCTCTGCTCGCACTTCACGTCGAAGCGGTGAGAGAATGGGATCATGAGAGGCATCTCCTCCTCTGGCACTGGGGCAAGCCTCGGGAAGTAGGCGTATACCCACAACTACAGTATGACAGAACAGATATCAGTATACTTATCAGATAAAGCAGTATGCAGATAAAGCAGAAAGCGGTATGTGCAGTGTATTGTGCAGTGTGTGCAGTGTACAGAATACAGAGAATGTAAAGCAGAAATGCAAAACAGAAGAAGAAGACATACCTCCCAAGCCCGCCAGTAGCCTCCGAGCAGCTGTCCGCTGAGGCGAGAGGATGAGCTCATGTAGCCATAGAGTGTGGCCAAGCCTGCACCACCCTAGTCGTAGCTATGGATCCTGGTCACGTCAACCAGTGCACTCAGCAGGTAAAGGGGCACGGTGTTTGCCCGGTCGGTGAAAAGGGTCATCCCTAGCAAGAACATAAGGAAGCCGCGAGCATACTGCTCCTCCTCCACCTGAGCGGTCGGCGCCTGAATCCTGAAATGAGCCTCGAACCAAGAATATCGTACGAATCCCGGACGAGCAAGAGGTGGTAGAGCGCCAAGCAGGCACATCTGAGCGGCCTCCCACTCGTCCATATCTGTATCGAAGGGGATCGGATCACCCCCTACCCCGATGCTGGTAAGCATCGAGAAGTCGAAGGGAGTCATCGTCATCTCCCCAGCGGCGGAAAGGTAGAAGGAGTCGGTGGTGTCCCACCACCTCTCCGCCAATGCAGCAAGGAGCGGCTTGCTCGCAGTAAGGCGCGAGAGCCCCATGCAGAAAGTCCCGAAACCGACTCGGTCGATGATGTGACGAACTGCGTTAGGTAACTCCATGTACCAACCTCGTGCGGCGACGTTCCCATACCCCTGGAGGGCATGAGAATCTCCCTGTGGTCAAAACAAACAGCCACGAAGCGGTGTTACAAATACAGTGTTGAAAATGCTCAGAGTCAGTACAGATACAACGTGTGCGCACGTGTTCAAATTCAAACAGACATCGGGTGCCAGTGTGCTCGCAGTGAACTATGACATATGATGTGTCAGTGTTTTCAAGTGGTTCAGTACAGATATAGCGTGTGTGCACGTGTTTAGATTCAAACAGATATCGGGTGCCGGTGTGCTCACAGTGAACTACAGCATACGATGTGTCAGTGTGTTTGGGTGGTTCAATGAAAATACAGCGTCAGTACATATGTTTAGATTCAAACAGATATCATGCAAGCATGTTCACAGTCAACTACAGCATGCGGTATATCGGTGTATCCGAGTTAAATAGGTAAAAGGCAGAATCGACTATTGCAGTTATACATTCTACTTTGCAGAAAATGAAATGAAGAAGAGTGTACCTTGGAGGCACCAAAGGACAGATGTGACTCTAGCTCGCGCAGTAGGAGCTCCGGTGCCACACCCCTCGCAAAACTGCTGAAGTGGCAAATGCCGTCGAGAGGTAATACATGAATCGCCGGTCTGTAGGCCGCCGGATCGAACAGCCGGATGTGAAGCGGCAAGAGCTCGGCCTCCAGGTCCATATCTATCTCCGGGGGAGCCCCACCGCCTGGAATGTCGTCTGTCATCTCGAGAATGGTGCGAAAATGGCCGGGAATGTGAAGACCGAGCGAGAATATGAAAAGTCAACTGAAAAGTCAACCCCGAGAGGGCGAAAAATGATCGGAAAGGTCGAGGTGCGGAAAAGGCACAAAGATCGAGGTAAACTCAAGGGAAACAAACCCCGAGTGGGGGAAATCGAGAAAAGGACGGCGAAACAAAGATTTGTTCGGTTCAAAATGTTCGAAACGGCGAGGGTTTCGTGAATCAAACGTCGAAACGGGCCCGAAAACCAAGAAAAAATGAGGATCGAAGATGGAAAAAACACCTAGAGAGAAGGGGGAGAGGTTTTCGAGTTTGTGGAAGTGATAGAATAAGGTTTCAAGCCCTATATTTAAAGACCCATGCCGAATTGACAAAACTACCCCGAACAGGCACTTTTGGCCGGTCGGCTAAATAGATGGCCGGTGGCCTTATTTTGTGGCCGGTGACCTCCCCCGATGGCCGGTGAACCTCCTGCACCCTTGTTTGGGTCTCTGATGTGGTTTGGGGCCTTCATTGCTCAAGACAATGCAAGAAAAGTGCATTTTCGAAGCTTAACCGGTCTCTAAGCCGTGCCTTCTGTGCGATCCTTGAATACATACAAGGTGTATCCTTTTCGTATCCTTTTGGATCTTGCGAAGTCCGGAAACTGCTTTAAATACGTTGCATTGTTATGCATATCATTGTATGCGTTGCAGCGCGCATCATACTCGCATTGTCATGCACATATGTTATGCGTTGTCATGCACGCCATACCTACATTAGTATGCACATTCTTTAGGTCGCATCGTCATGCGTACCTCATATGCATTGACATGCATCTTAAAAGACGCGTGTTGTCGCGCATTCAAGATCATGTGCATTGTCATGCATATTAAAAGAAGTGCGTTGTCACGCACTCGTTTCATTCGCATCATCATGCACTTTTCATGCATTTCAAAAGACGCGCGTTGCCACGCATTCAAGTTTACATGCATTGTCATGTATCTCAAAAAACACGTGTTGTCGCGCATTTCGAGTCCATTTGCTTTGTCATTTGCATTTCAAAAAAAAAAACAAAAAAACAAACAAACATGCATATGTTATGCATTTACTGTAAATAGTGCATATGTCATGCATTTCATTATATATAGTGCATATGTCATGCATTTCACTGTAAATAGTGCATATGTCATGCATTTCATTGTATATATTGCATATGTCATGCATTTCATTTTATATATTGCATATGTCATGCATTTCATTGTATATATTGCATTGTCATGCATTTCATTGTATATATTGCATTGTATATAGAAAGCATTGCATGCATTCATTGCATCACCTCTATCTCCGGCTTGCGCCTTTCCTTGTTGAGCTTGGTCTGGTATGTGCCTGTACTCTTCGCGTTGAAGCACGGTTATGAGATTATGTGTACGCACCTAGTGTTGTGGGTGACGGCACCGTTTCCGTGTTAAACGTGGTTTGTTTGTGTTCATGCCTTTTCTAGGCAAGATATGTTTTGGCCACGCGCCTTATCCCCTGCATCCATTGCATTTTAGCTTATATATTGCATTGTATATAGAAAGCGTTACATGCATTCATTGCATCACCTCCATCTCCGGCTTGCGCCTTTCCTTGTTGAGCTTGGTCTGGTATGTGCCCGTACTCTTCGCATTGAAGCACGGTTATGAGATTATGTGTACGCACCTAGTATTGTGGGTGACGACACCGTTTCCGTGTTAAACGTGATTTGTTTGTGTTCATGCCTTTCCTAGGCAAGATACGGTTTGGCCGCAGGCCATATCCACTGCATCCATTGCATTCTAGCTTAAATATTGCATTGTACATAGCTTGCATTGTCATGCATCTTTCCTTATATGCATTGTATTGCATTCTTCCTTACTCTGCATTGTCATGCATTTCCTTACTGCATCATTTAGTATGTAGGTTTCATTGTACATAGCTTGCATTGTCATGCATTCATTGTATATATCGCATCGTAACTTGCATGCATTCATTGCATCACCTCCATCTACGGCTTGCGTCTTTCCTTGTTGAGCTTGGTCTGGTATGTGCCCGTACTTTTCACGTTGAAGCACGGTTATGATATTATGTGTACGCACCTAGTGTTGTGGGTGACGGCACCGTTTCCGTGTTAAACATGGTTTGTATGTGTCCATGCCTCCTACGCAAGATATGTTTTGGCAGCGTGCCTTATCCATTGTATATATTACATCGTAGTGTAATTTGTTGCATCCAGCATTTAGGATCACAATCTTTCCCGAGCGGGTCATTTCCCCACTTATATCATCCCACCTAATTACTTGTATCTTGTGTTCCGTCTACACACTCATAGTTCTGCATGTGTACGCGCCTATTCCACTGCTAGTATTGTGGTTTGAGGGTGTCGGCACCTTTTCTATGGTAGACGGACTTTGCATCTCCATTTCTTTATGATATTTGTGTGGTTTTGAACTGCTTATGTTTTGATCATGTTTTAAATGCATTGCATATCATTTGCATTGTTTATACATAGTTTTGTAAATATTGCATTGTCATGCATCCATTCCGCATTGTTATACGCCACGCATAGGTTGCATTGTCATGCACTCCTTCACTTGCGTTGTTACGCAGTCTTAACTTGCATGTCATGCATGTTGCCAACGATATTGTACCTGTTAAGTTTCTCTCTTTTACAGGCACGATATTGTATGTATGGTTCATTTGAAGCTGGCACGACTAGACGAACCGCACAGGTATTGTATTCTCCGCGTGAAACATAGCGAGAATTACATAATTCTCTTACATCCTTTCTGCATTGTAATGTAGTTGGATTTGTGTTTGATTGCTTAAAACTGTCGCATGTTATGCTTCGTTACAGCTTTCTTGGCATGATCATAAGTTATGTTCGGCTTTGTGCATTGTCTTGCATTTTGCCCCTGCCTTCGGGTGCATATCTTTATCTGTAGCTTGTATGCTTTGTCTAAGTCTTCGGCCTTGTCAAAAATTGGTCGTCTCTAGGCTTTGACATTCACTCCCGTCATTGTTATGACTTTCGAGTTCTGTCAAAGAGGGGCAACTGTAGACACCCCATTTTTGACCGTCCTCAAGGCTTGGACGTTACCATTTGAATACTCGGTGATCATCCTTGTTTGTGTTCGTATTGAGTTCCCGGAGGTCTCGGCCACTTGCCTTGCCTCAAGACCTCTCGACTCGACTGTTTTGTTTTTGGTTTTGCACCAAACACCTGTGTTTTGCTTTTGAGGGGCAGGGAATGGCTTTTTGGCCATCCCCACACCTCACCAGCCATGGCTTGAGGCCACCGCCATTTCTTTATTGCCATCGGCCAAATGTTTGGCCGGCCGGCACTCTTTGTGGTCGGCCGACCATTGTTTTGGCCAATTTGTCTTTTTTGGCTGGCCGACCACTGTACATCTGCTTTTGGCAGATATTTTGTGCCAGCTGTGATAGTTGGCACCCACTTTGCACCCCCTCCATACACGTGTATGGAGCGATTTCACTCTTGCTTAGCTTGTTTTGTAAGCTTTGCAAGAGTGAATCTCTATAAAGGGAGGCCTTCTCCTCCCTCCCCAAGGGTTACAAAAAGTTCCAGAGAGCTCTGAGATTAGGGTTTGCATAGTGATCTATCTATCTCTATATCTCCCTCTCTTTTTGCCTTTGTGTGTGTTTGTTCTTAGTTTTGCACTAAGGCACCTACCATTACACTATACCTTGGTTGCTGAGTAGCCAAAGGGGTGTTCTTGAAGTTCTTGAGTGGATTCAAGCTAAGGAAGGCTGCTGGAACTCCTTTCTTGAAGAGGTCTACAAGGGTGAGTGTTCTTGCTCTTTATTCCCCATTTTTGCTTAGGCTTTTAGCCATCCTTGTACCTGTTTTTAAGCTTAGTCTATAACATATAAAAGTTCTGATTTTAAGTGCTTAAAATAGTTGTTTAAGGTTGCTTTGGTATTTGGGGTTGTTTGACCCCTTTTAGGCCTTGTTTGGCCCCCATTTTTGTGCTATTTTGGTGAGCTCCAGGACCTCCGTGTCTTGGCCTCCTCACCACTGAAATCCAGAGGGATTTCAGTGGTGGGGATGGTGCTTTGTGGTCCTAAGAAGGAGAGGGCCATCCCCTTTCCTTGTTGCCTTCAATATGTGCCATTTTAGTCTCATGTGTGAGCACCATTGTTGAGATCATGTTGGCCATGTCTTAGCTAGCTAGTATTTGTGCTTATTTTGTCATGATATAGCACTATTTTTAATTGGTTTAGACACACCATGCTTGCTTGCATACTTCTCTTGTAATGCCATGAATTTGCCTTAACATATATTTAGCATCTAGACCACTATGCTTACTTGTTTTGGCTTAGCTTGTGAAGCTTTTATGCATGTTTTAGCATGCTTGAGGTCTGTTTTTGGTTGTTTGCGTCATCTATGACTTGCTATGAATAACTACCATGCAATCTCCCTTGTAGGTCTTGAGTGTTGGCCCCTCTAGCATGCTCTCCTTGCATCATTTCAGTGGTTTGGCACCACTTCATTTAGCATGCTCACATGCTTGCATTTGATGCTCCTTTAAGGCCTTAAAGAGTTTGTGTTTCATGCTCCATGAATGTGTCATTGCGTATGCCATCATGTTTAGGCCTCTAGGATGCCATGTCAATGTGTTTTTTGGCTTTGTTTTAACATGCTAAAACTCTGATTTTGGTTGTTCAAATCATGCCATGTTTGGTTTTGCTAAGTGTAGTTCAATACTTCTTTGGCTTGCCTTGAGTTTTGGACATAGTTGCATGCCTTGTTTGTCTTGTTTAGTTGGTTTGGCACCATCCTTAACATGATTTCAGAGCTTAGTATGCTTGCCATATGCCCATTGTGCGGGGAGCAAATATTCAGGCAAGCCCGCACTCCTTTCTTCCAAGCTCCGCTTCTATCCGATCACCTGCGTACACAACGGCGGTGAGCTACCCGGCGGTGTGTGGCCGAAAAACCCCTCCGACGATCAAGTTAGTACACACACCAGGGGATAAATAGAGAGAAGGGAGAGAGTTGAGTGTAAGTGTATTTCTTACAAAATGTTCGTCCCCTGTTGTATGGGGGGCCGCAGACATGCTTATATACCCTCTGCGCCCCATATCTACTCCCAGTCATCTCCTGACACGTGACCCTGCCATCCCATCTGTCAGCGTAAACCTTGCTGAACATCACCTAACCCGACTGCCGGCCCACTCTACTGGAGCTCGGCAGCCGGGCAACATCATCTCGGCTGACAACGGCCGTGCTGTGCTTCATGTCCAAGCACTCCACTAGCTAAGCTCAATGAGGACCGGGCTAGGCTGCATCTCGGCAAAGCCGAGCCCGGGACAGCTTGTGCTCACCTGTGGTCGGCCTTCCTGCCGAGCAAGCAGGTACCTCGGCTGACCACGCCTTTCGGGCGCCGGTCACTTAACACGACTGGCTTCGCCACCGTCAAAACATGTAGCTCGGTCCAACCGAGCGTGCCTTAACCGAGCAGATCCTTTCCAAACTGGGCCACACGTCCTTGGCCTAACACTTGCCCGGCCCAAATCTGTTCGGCAAAACTCTGTCCGGCCCAAATCTGTCCGGCCCAGTGCCAGATCATTAATCTCCCTCTCAATGCCCATGTTTGTCTCTTTTAAGTGTGCTTAAAAGTTGCTCTTTGATGCTCAAGTGTTGGACCATGTGTGCATGCATGTTTGTATGTGTTTTGGCCCTCCTTTCCATAGCATTTGGCTACTGATTTGGACATGGTTGAGACTTGTCCATATTAGGTCTAAGTCCGCCCTTTGCATGTTGCTCAAATGTTGTTACATTGCTTCATGTTTGCATGCTTTGGTTACATAGTGTTTTGCATGCTCATTACTTGCATTGTTGACACATGCTTAACCATATTGCATTTAGTTGCATTGCTTGAGCTATATGACATGTTGTTGTATACTTAGGTTGTGATGCATTTTGCATGCATTGTACTTAACATGTTGTCCGTGTTTGCATGTTTGCCACACTTGTTGGCATCCTCACATTGCATACTTAGCTCACATGCCAAGGTTGCATTGCATTGAGCATGCATGCCTTGTCTCTTGATCAAGTGATAAAGGTTGGGCCTATTGTTTGTTTATGTGCATTTCATTCCACATTGAAATGGCACACTTGGTTTCTTGGGCCATCACGCATCGAAATGCGCGATTGGTGGTCCGAGAATCGAGTACCATCCCTTTTGAGTCATGGACATGATAAGGGGTGTGGTGGTGCCCACATTGCTTTGAAATGTATTGCCATACCTTGCTTGTCCTCTGTTGCTGTCAAAACAAAATTCTGCAGGCATAGATAGCCGACTGACTACATTCATTGTCGGCCGGCCATGAATTGGTGGCCGAGGGTTCAATAAATGGTCGATGACCACTTTGCCATGGCCGGTGGTGTTTCCTCTTGGCCGATGGCATCCCACAGTGTTCAGAGAGTGTTCCTTGGGACTTGTGCAGTCTTCAGAGGAGAAAAACAGTGCAAACAGAGGCAGCTTGTGCATGGTGATGGATTTCCGAGCGGAGCCGAGCACGCATGCATTGGACCCTCTTCCCGAGGCTGTTTTATCGCTTTATTAGCTTAGTTAATTTGCTTAACTAGTTAATTGGTTTGTAACTATTTAATTAGCTTGTTGGTTGATTAAATTGTATTATTCTTTCGGTCCCTCCGAGCGAGGGCGAATTTGTAATAAGTGTGCGTGTGTGCGTGAATGTCTTCCCACCCCACGTCTTTCTCCCTTTTACTTACCTGCTTTTGATGGTTAGTATTAGGACATATTTCAATTAGCATCCTTATGCTATGCATGCGTGCATTCATTCATCTGTATTGCATGCACCGGGCTTAGCGCATCATACTAATTGCATAGCATTTCAAATCTAACTGGGATACGTGTTATCTACTGCATTTCATATGCCATCTATAGATTAGCCGAGCCTATTCTAGTGACATTTTGCCTGCGATGCATTAGCCATCTTAACATGGACTTGAATCATACATTTGATTACTAACATGTTCCTTGTTTTGGCATGGAGTACTAGGTGAGTGTTTATGCTTTAGCATCTTGCATGCGTGTGAGTGATTGCCGTGATAGCATGCTTACCATGAGGCTATATGCTTATGTGATATAACTGCCTGAATGCCTAAGGGTGAAGGTTGGATTGCTTGAGTTGAAACAACTCGTTGAAATCCGTGTTTTAGCCTACTTGCGAGTAGCAAAATTCAAACTGTCTTTCAAAAAAGCAGATATGCAATGCTTTGTTCCAAATTAGGCGATCTAGTCTATACTTTTGTGTTGTGTGCATCACATAGTAAGATTAGTAAGATTAGCTAATTAACCGGAATAAGAATGCATAATGTTTTCAAAACAAGATATCGTGGTTTGTAGAGGCCAATCTTTGATCGGGCGAGCGGGGGTGCTCATAGCTGACCTTCTCCAATCGTACCTAAGCTCTCGAGCCGAGGCAACTTTGGTGATGACGGACACGTGGCCTTAGGCAAACGAGTCAGGGTTTCCTAAATTCCCCCATAAAAAAAATATTTAGGTGGCGACTCTGTATCTGGCAAAGCAGTCCATGTTTGACACTTCTTTCAAAAAAATCTGTTTTCCCAAACGATTTGCCGGATTTGGACTCTTTGATGATTCATCGGTCTTGCATTACACTCTGCGAGATTAGATACAGGACCGTGACTATTTGAGTCCGAATTGTAGCATGGGGCCCACGGGCACGTCTACAGTCATGAACGTTTTGTATAGTATTTTGCTAAAGGTCTAGGAACGCTTTTGACAACGTACTGCACTATGTGTTGATCTATGGAAAGTTTACTGAAGGTTTATGAAACTTTATTCATTAGTACAAGTTAAACATTGTTTTGCTTATATAAGCTGTGAATCTTTACATTGGGATTATTCACTGGGCTCTAGCTCACTGTTTAATATATGTGTGTAGGTGATCGGACACTGGATCAGAGTTAGTGGCGCCGACCCGAACTTTCTTTTTTGTCAAGCCAACTATTGCGCCTCACTGCCAGGTTCCAAGCCAACACGTGTCAAGGCTTTTTGGGTGGTTCAGATTCACCCTTTAAAAATCAGTCTAATGGCAAGAGTGGTCTATGACTTTTGTTTGTACTGTTTTGATTATGGGATTTAATTCCCTAACTTGTGTTTCATTTTGTATATAAGTGTTTATAAACTTAAGTGTTTGTGCATTCATAAATATTTGAAAGTGGGTTTGTACATTTAAGTCCTCACAGCTCGTTGGAAGTTATTTTCTATTATTGAATTGGCTTGCGCCAGTCCATTTTTATTGTGTTATTGCCATTATTGTTAAGTAGGCCTTTGGTAATCATGGATTACTAGCCGGTTACGACGCTAAACCTATAGGGGCGGGTTTGGGTCATGACATTCCCCAAGTTCAAAACTCAATCTTTAAGCATCAAAACTTGATTTTTTTTCTGGGCCAAAACTTAAGGAACACTTAGAAACTCATAATACATCATGAATTAAGGATCTTTTCAAGAAATCATGGCCAAATAGCTTGCCAATTGTGCAAAAATTCAACTTAAAATTTATGTATGTCCCATGAACATGACATGCATGAATTTCTTTGAACTTAAGCTTCTCAAAACATGATCAAATGCTACAAAACAACATGAAACTTGATCATTTCCCAAAATAAAGGTGAATTCAAGACATGCATGGGGGAATTCTTGGAAATTAAACGCAAAATGTGAGGAAAATATGCATGCATGCATGGTATGGCTCAATACTCTTCCTTTCTAACTCAATTCTTGCATCAATCAACATAATTCTCTTGTGTTCATGCATTATAGTCTAGATTTCAAGGCTTAAGGATAAAATTCTTACCTAGAGACTTGAGTTCACAAGTGTTGAAGTTGAAACTCTCAAATCCTCTTCACTCTCAACAATTTCTTCTTAATTCTCTTCCTCTTTTAGTGTTGGCTTCAATCTCTCTCTCTCTCTCTTCACACGTTGAGCTAAAAAATGAAAGGGGTAAAAAGGAGTCTTGGGCTTGGTAGTGGCCTTATACAGGCTAATTAGTGATGGTTCATTAAAGCTAATCAAATAGGCATTAAACTAATCTAACTTAATTGTTTCGAATCGAATTTTAATTAAACCTACCATAAAATTTCAAAAATTCTGATTAACACATAAATCAAGTCAATTTCTGAATCGGATGCCGATAAGGCCTTTAATTCACAAACCAAAACAAAAACATGAACAGATCTTTCTATGTTAAATAGATATATATACACACATAAGGCAACATATGATACAACATTTCACTTCAATTATTTATTAGGCGTAATTAAGCATGCATTAACGTTAATCATGGGTCAGGGTTGGTAGACTTTTCTTCCTCTATAAATCCCCATCTCGTTAACATTTTTCACTAGCTATTTACCAATGTTAACTCGTCCCTGCCAACCCAATTCCCACTACAAGAAAATACACATTCGGCTATTAAAAATACCGACTTAAAAAAAATTAGTAACCAAAAGTACACTCTTTAGCTACTAAAAAAAATTTGGTCGGCAAAGGTGCACACTTTAGCGAAGAAAAAAAATTTCGTTGGCAAATGTACAATCTTTAACTACTAAAAATAAGTTAGACAGTATTTATTTTACTTTTAGCGGCTAATTGAGTTTTAGTCGTTGCACATAGGCGACTAAAAAAAAATTTGGTCCGTAAATGTACAATCTTTAACAACTCAAATATTTGTAATCGGTATTTATTTTACTTTTGCTGACTAATTGAGTTTTAGTCGTTCAAAATAGAATTTTGGGCGACTAAACAACAATTTGGTCCCTAAATATATAATCTTTAGCTACTAAAAATAGTTTAGTCGGTGTTTGTTTTATTTTTAGCGACGAAATTTTAGTCGGCAATTGTAATTAAAAGTTTTGGAGGCAAGTCTTCGCATTTTGGTGGAATTCCTAAATTAATTGGTGACTAAAATATTTAGTCGGGAAAAAAAAATACCTTTACTTTTTATTGGTGACTCAAAAATTAGTCAAAAAAAAAAAAACTTGGGTTTAACAAACGTCATTGTTGTAGGCATATTTAGCTACTAATTTTTTTTAGTCTTCAAAAAAGAAAAAAGAAAAAAGAAAACCACTTATGCACGCACTCTCTAGCTCTCTCACGCCTCTCTGTCTCTCTCATCCTCCATCTTTGAGTTCACTTTCACGGGCATCAGTTTGTTGATCCACTTTCACCTGCCTTTTTCCAGTCCTTCTCAGTCACCAAGCCGACATTGTCGCGTGCTTACTCTCTCTCAATCTTGCCATTGTTTTATCGTTTTCCCGTCTCTCCCTGTCCCTAGATCTAGGGTTTTTCATCTCTCTCACACTAGGGGAAGGAATTGAGATTGGGACTAGGGAAGCGATAGGTATATGATGGGATGTGATTAACGTAGGAGAGAGATTTGTATTCTAGTTGCAGTGAAAAATGAGGTTAGAGATAGGCAAAAGAGGTGAGGACGGTAAAAAAATAATTAGATAGGCTAGAGTGAGAGTGAGAAATAAAAGGGAGAGTAAATATGGGAACTGGCAGTAGCAAGATTAAGTATTTAAAAGATAGTTGATGACTATGAAAAATAAGAAATGGTGTTTGATAGAGAAAAATAGTTGGGTGAGGAAAATAAATGGAGAGAGAGAGAGAGAGAGAGAGAGAGAGAGGAAAACAACGGGCTTGTTTGGTTTGTTTTTGGGAGAGTTGTTTTTGAAAAATTTTTTGAGAAGAGAGTTTAGAAATTTTTTTAGTTTGTTTGGTTGTATATTTTGGGAGAGTTGTTTTTTTGGGAGTTTGGAATGATTTGATATTTTGGAAGAATTTGAGTAGATGTGTGTGAGAGAAAAAGTGATTGAGAATGAGAGAGGAGAGAGAAAAAGTGATTGATTTATGTGTAAGGGAGAGAAAGTGATTTTGGAAATTTTTTGAGAAAAACTCAAACCAAACCATTTTTTAGAAATTTTTTTCTAAAATTCATCTCCCAAATACAAACCAAACATACATGTTTGTAATATTACATTTTTATTCTTGTATTTTTGAAGTTATTTATTTTAAAATTCTATTTTTTCTTTATTTTTTTATTTTAAATAATAATACAATGATTATGTTTACCTATTACATTGGATGTCCTACATCATTTGCCATAATTGTATTGATTAAATAAATTTCACCACTCATATCTATTATTAATACAATAATAATATATAACATAATCAACCAAAAATAAATGCTGACAAATGTTAATATTGCTTGGTTTGGCAACCAACTAAAAATCTAAAAAGTTAAAAAGGTCAACACAAAATTTAAAAGTTAAAAAAATATACAAAAAATTAAAGATTTATTCTTCTTTCTTTTTTTTTTTTACATATTTTTTTTCTTAAAAAAACCTAAAAAATCATTTCAAACATACTAAATTTTTTATCTCATATTTTAATTAAAAATAAAAAAATTATCAAAATAGCCTATTTATATAAATATATTAAAAAAATATAATACGATAAAGTGCTAAAATTGATTCAAAAAATATATTGAATTTGGTGCTAAATATGTTTGAATTCACATATTTTTATATATTTTTCTCATAATTTAACGATATCTCTGAAGTGGTCTTTGATAAAGCTGAATATTGAAAATTAAGTAGAAAAATTGAATGTTGAATTCATAAGTTAAAAAATTATTTGATAAAGTGCTAAACTAAAACAAATTATTTGATATGTATAATATCAAATTTTAATTTTTTTTTTTATTTTCAAATTTTATATTGTGAAAGTGAGTTGGTGATGCTAGAACAGGATGAAGCAACAATGTTAGCTATGACCCATTGGCAATGGTGATAAAGATTAAGAGATAGTTTGTTGTGGTGATGGTAGAAGAGTAATGTTGTGGAGATAAAAAAATGAGTACTAATGGTGGTGTAATGGTGATGGTGGCCGTGACAATGGTGGTAATAGTTGTGGACGTGGATGATTGTAATGGTTGTTATAGTGGTGGTAGTACTAGCATGACAATTTTAATAATGGTATGGTGGCTGTACGGGGAATAAATATTCGACACCGCCCGTACTCCTCGCTTCCAAGTTGCGCCTTCCTCCGATCGACCTGCGAACACAACGGCGGTGAACTACTCGGCGGTGTGTTGCCGGAAAACCCCTCCGATGGTCAGGTTAGCACACACTCAGATAGATAGAGAGAGAGAGAGAGGAGCAGACTATGTGCTAAAGTTTATCTTACCAATTGATGTTCTACCCCCAGCATGGGGGGCGCAGTCATGCTTATATACCTTCTGCGCTTGCCTCTGCATCCATTCGCCATCTAACGCGTGGACCTACTCTCCCATCCCATTTCCCTACGTGTCAGCGCAAATTCAGCTAAACACCACCTGATCAAACCGCCAAACAGCATTGGCGGGAACGGGCAGCTCGGCAGCACCACCCCGGCCTCCTACGACCGTGCTACTTAACATGTCCAACAGTGACATTCACCGAGCTCTATCGCGACCGAGCTCAGTAGCACTTCGGTACGACTAAGGTCCAGACCGGTTAGGCCGGTCCACGGAAGACCTTACTTGCCGAGCTAAATGTGCAAACAACAAAGCCCGGGCTGGCAGACGATCATCTCGGCTGAATGGGTCTTGGACCTCAACCGATCAAACCAATCCTGGATCAGCCCAGGTTAGTTTGGCCCAAACACGCTCGGACCTCTTACAGCCCGACCTCTACCACAGCCCAAAGCCAAATTATGAATCCCCCTCTCAATTGCCCCTTAATTCCGTCCGCGCTAGCGTGACTGGGATTACATGATCCAACCGGGGTCGATTCTCCGCCCGGTCTTACTCCGCAAGACATCAACCGTGCTAATCCCCATGCTCGGTCTCTTGACTTACTCGGTCGGCGCCTCTACTCGCCAACTTGTCTCTTCAGTACTGACGCTGCCGTCGTTTCATATGCGTGTCAATCATTTATTGGCCTCGAGCCACCAACCCCACCGCCTCTTCACATTCAAATTTTTGGCGCCTTTTTTTTTTTCCCTCTTATATGCATGCCGCTTGCCCCTTCGCATTTCTTTCTTACTGTTCTTCTTCCATTCTAGACGACCCAGCGCTACAGGGTAATCCCCTCTAACCAATACCATTCTTGCCCACACCCTAGTATCCGTCTGGTGGATTTGGCTTCACTGTTGTCGCCCAGGATTGTCTACGTGCTCGAAAATCCGACTCTCACCTCCCAACCTGTAAGTTCCTTGAATTTCTTCTGCTCCACCTCCTCTATTGCTCATTCTTACTATACAACTGGGCCTTAGAATGTCATAGTTGTGTTTAGGGCACGATAGCATGTAGGTTTTAGGACGTAATCCCCAAGAACCATCCCTACCCCTTCTCCCTCGACTGTTCTTCATTTTCTGTGATGAACACGCAAGGATCTGGGGCAGACCGGGCTCCCCGACCTCATTTGATCCCAAGAAATACCATAACCGAGCAAGTTTGGAGTCTGTTGGGTAAGAATTCGTCTGACAGGATGCTAGACCGCTCGACCGGGCTAATGTCTGGTCCGCTCGGGCGACCGAGCTTCTAGGTGCACAATAGTGACCGAGGTGTTGCTGCACTTCCTGTGACCGAGCTAAAGTGGAGCTCGTTTGCGCGACCGCGCTGCCACTCACACTTGACTTTTACTGCAGAGTCCTAGGGGACCAACCACCAACACCAGGGCTCTCAACAACGGAGCAGCCAACGCACGAAACTTTGCCAAACCAACACCGCCGTGCTGAAACAGGCTGGCTCCACATGCGGCGTTACCGCTTCCTCATTGATACGTCGGTCGCAGTAGCCACGTTCCGGGAAGAATATGGCGTCCCTGCAGACGTACATCTCGAGCTCGGTGCAGAGGACACCACCCCATGGGGCAGACTGGACCAATGCCCCTTCACCGTGCTTTCCATAATCGAAAGCAGCCTACGTTTCCCGGTTCAACCCTTAATCTGTGAGTTCCTAAGGTGCACCGGGCACTAACACAAATTTCAACCAACACCTTTAGAATAATAAACGGGGTAGCCGAGCTGAACAACCGGCTCGGCCTGAACCTAGGATTAGCCGAAATTCTACGCCAGTACACCCTCGGGCATACAGGCGATGGGCTTAACTACTACTTGAAGATTAGGCCGGGCAAGGAAAAGCATGTAACTGGCACCCCAGATAAAGATATGCACGATAATGACTTTTTCTGGGTATCAGGAAATTATGAAACAGCCGATGTGTCCGGCTGGTACATCAACAAGAACTTCGGTTCGACATGTAAGCCGTGCTCACTACTCGGTCAAACCACTTTTCTTCAATATTCTGTACTAATGCCTTTTTTTTTTTTTGGTTTATGTTTGAGTTTTTGTAACCAGGCTACAAGCCCCACTTCATGTACATAATTTTCCCATCAATGAAAAGTTCTCGTTTTGCTTATACTTTTGCACTGCTTGCCGTAGTCCTCCATTTAACCATGCTATTCTTGCCTGGCGTATTACAATTTGTAAGCGCCGAGGAAATTATCTCAGTCTTAAAGATGTGAAAATTATCTAAAATTGAACAGATCAGACTCTTCGAGTCGAGGTAAGACAGCTCGGCTAAACCTTCGGGGTAGGAATTGTCGCCCCTTTTTAGCCGGGGTAAGTCATCTCGGCTAAAACAATCATCAACCCTTCTAGCCGGGCTAATTTATTCCGGCTAAACCATAGAGTTGAGCAAATCATCAACTCTTTCAGCCGGGGTAAATCATATCGGCTAAAGCATGAGAGTTCAGCATATCATCAACTCTTTCAGCCGGGGTAAATCATCTCGGCTAAATATGAGAGTTGAGCAAATCATCAACTCTTTTAGTTGGGGTAAATCATCTCGGCTAAAACATGAGAGTTCAGCATATCATCAACTCTTTTAGCCGGGGTAAATCATCTCAGCTAAACATGAGAGTTGAGCAAATCATTAACTCTTTTAACCGGGGTAAATCATCTCGGCTTTGGGGATGTATGCCCCATCATTCACTACATTACTTCGAACACAACAAACTTCTTAAGTAGAAATAATTCATTTCTATTACATTAGCAAATGGAGTATTACATTCAAAAATAAAAGAAAACAAGTCATTTTACAAAAAATTACATATAAAAGACAAATGCTAGAAATAGTACAGTTTGAGACTGGCTGCATTCCATGGCTGAGGTATGCTTTTGCCATCCAAGTCCTCTAGATGGTATGTCCCCTTGCCCACCAGACCAATTATTCTCTAAGGCCCTTCTCAGTTTGCCCCTAGCTTGCCTTCGCCTGGCACCAGCGTGTTGCCCATCACCTTCCTCAAAACCCAGTCCCCGACTTTAAACAGTCTGGGGTGCACTGTTTTGTTGTACTTCCTTCAATTTGGGCTCAAAATTTTCGCTGCGGGTGGTGGGCATGCCGATTTCCAGTGGAATGACCACCTCCATGCCATATGCCAGGGCAAAAGGAGTTTCCCCGGTCGACCGTCTTGGGGTCGTCGGATATGCCCAGAGGACACTAGGGAGTTCCTCGGCCCATTTTCCTTTCGCTTTCTCTAGTATTTTCTTCAGCCCATCGAGAATGGTCTTGTTTGATACTTCAGCTTGGCCGTTGGATTGCGGATAGGCCGGGGTGGAGTTGTAGAATTCTATCTTCAATTCCTCACAAAATCCTCTGAATAGGCGCTCGTCAAATTGGGTGCCATTATCAGAAATCAAGACCTTGGGAACGCCAAACCGCGTTATCACATTCTGCCAAACAAACCGTTTGACATCTTTCTCTTTGATAGTTGCTAAGGGCTCAGCTTCAACCCATTTGGTGAAGTGATCCGTAGCCGCAATGAAGAACTTCCGATTGCCTGGTGTCTTTGGGAGTGGTCCCACTATGTCCAGCCCCCATATCACAAAAGGCCAAGGGCTTGTGAGAGGAAGAAGTTCTCTGGCCGGCTGGTGAATTTAGTGGGCGAACTTCTGACACTTTTCACATTTTCTAACATATTTCTAAGCATCCGCTTGCATGCATGGTGTAGACACCCCATTTTTGACCGTCCTCAAGACTTGAACGTCACCACTCGAACACCCGGTGATTATCCATGATTGTGTTCGTTTTGAGTTCTCGGAGATCCCAGCTGCGCGTCGTGCCTCAGGACCTCTCAACCGGCTTGTTCTGTGCTTGGTTTTGCACCAAGACTTGTGTGTTTTTGTATTTGAGGGTAGGAGGAGGCTTGCTAGCCATCCCTAAATCCCACCGGCTGCCCCCACCCTCCACCGGCACTCCCTTTTGGCCATCGGCACTTTTTTTCTAAAAAACTTTGGCCGGTCGGCACTATATGATACCGACCGGCACTTTTTTGTGCCGATGATCTTTTGGCTGGCCGGCGTGCACCCTTTGAACCCCTGAGGCATGGTGCATGCCAGCTGGAATGCACCATCACACTCCCCCGTGCACAAGTGTGACCATTTTGCACCCTTTGCACCCTTGAACCCTCCAAGCTTCTAGAAGCTTGACCCTTTGGCCAAAGCTTCTTGAAGAAGCTTGGCTTCTCCAAGAAGCCAAGCCCCCTTTGCACCCCTTGAACCCTTTTCCTTTGCTTAGCCTCTAAGCTTCTTGGCTTGATTTTGCCTATTTAAGCACCATCCATCTCCCTTTGTCAAGGGTTGGCCATTTGA
This sequence comes from Camellia granthamiana, assembly GCA_036172215.1. Lineage (NCBI taxonomy): Eukaryota > Viridiplantae > Streptophyta > Magnoliopsida > Ericales > Theaceae > Camellia > Camellia granthamiana. The sequence goes on from CM069910.1 coordinate 54,579,226, forward strand.
GAGATAAAAACCAGAGCTCATATATCTCTATATCTGAGATACACTTCCTCTCTCTATATTTTCCATCTCTCTCATCCTTGTGTGTGTGTTTTTAGACCTAAATAGTGTGTTTTACCTTACTTTTACACCATTACACACACTATTACACCTAGCTCCGAGATTGAGGGACTTGGAGGTTTGTTTGTGGTGGTTTTGGACTGATTTTGATCATTAGAGGAGGGCTACATCACTTGTTCTTCAAGGAGTCTTCAAGGGTAAGCATGTTGCTTTAGTTTCCCCAAACTTGCACTGGCTTTCTACCTATCTTGCTTCGTGTTTTTGGCTTTGTGTTCAACATAAAAAAGGCTTACATTTTCATGCTTAAGAACATTCATTAAGGGTATTTTGTGGTTTGGGTGCCAACTCACCCTTTTAGGCCTTGTTTTGGTCATTTTAGTGCCTTTTTTTTGAAGCTTTGTTTAACTTGGTGTTCTTGGTCTTCTCACCACTGAAAACCAGTGGGTTTTCAATGGTGAGGAAGGGATTTTGAAGCCATGAATAGGGGAGGGACACCCCTCTCCCCTTGGCCCCTTTCTTGCCTTTGTCTTTGGCTCACAAGGTAGCATGTATGCATACTTGCATTTGGCTTCATTTCAAAGTTTTCTTGGGTGTTTTAGGTCATATCTAACCTCTGTCCAAGGTTGGATTTGTACCCCTTAGCATGCTTCTCATACTTGTTTTGTAATGCTCTCTTATGCTTAGAAGTGTGTCATGCATCTAGGCCATGTTCTTTGCATGTCTTAGCCTAATTCCATGATGGTATTAGCATCATTTTGCCATGATTAGAGGCTGTGGGCCACTGATTTCGTCACCTTTGGCATGCTTGACATGTTTGTTTTGCATGATGGCTTGTTAGTCTTGAGCGTATGATCCATGAACATGCATTGGTTAGGCTATCTAAGTGATTTGGAGTCCTTTCATATGCTATTTCAGTCCCTATATCATGCCTATATGTTTCCATTTACCATCTTATTCATGCTTTGAAATGTTGCAATTTTATGCCTTGAAATAGGCCTTTTGCATGCTTCCATGTTTAATGCATTTTAGAGCTGCCATATCAAGGTTTTGGGGTGTATTTTTGCATGCTAACAATCTGTTTTGCTTGTCTAATATATGCCATGAGTGGCCATATTAATGGTAGCAAGGAGTGCTCCCTTTGTGCCTTAACCTTAGGCCCTTTGACTTGCATGTTTGCATAGGTAATTGGTCACCATTTCGGGCATCTTTTGGCCACTGTTTTGGGGAGGTTCAAGGCCTGCCCCATTGTGGTTAAGTCCATCATTGTATACTTACCATGTGCTTGTTGCATGTTGGGTCCATTAGGTGTGGTAGCATGATGATTCTTCTTACATAATGGCCCATATTTGCATGACATTTGCATCTTGTATACTCTAGCATTTTGCATGCTTAACATGGTAGTTGCATGACATTTGGTGTGCTTGCATCCTAATCCTCATGTTGCATCATTTGAGCTATGTTGCATACATGCATTTCATAGCTTGGTTTGGGGTTGTCAAACCAAGCATGAGGGTTGAGTGGAGTTCACACTACAAGTGGTGCAACTTGTTTCAACCCTTGGTCACCAAGGCCTTTGATCCATACATGATAAGGTTTTGGTCTCATTTGTGTGTTGCATGCATTTTCACATTAAAAATGCAATCTTGGTTCCTTAGGCTAGCATGCACCAAGATGCATAATTGAGGGCCCAAGAACCAAGGGTCATGCTTCCTTGAGTCCCATACATGATAGGGAGCATTGACCATGCTTACATTTGCTCTAAAATCCATATCATGCACTGTCTGCCTGCTGTTGCTGTCAAACTGTCCTCTGTAGGAATTTTGTGCCGACCGGCAAACATTTTGTGCCGATAACTTCACTCATGGCCGGTGACTTTTGTACACGGCCGGTGGACATTCTATTCAGCCGATGATGATCCTCAGTGTTCAGGGAGCATGTCCTGAGACTTTGGCAGTTTTCCAGAGAGGCAGGGCAGCAAAAGCAGAGGCAACAGTGTCATGACGCGGGTCCCCGGGCGAGTCGGATTTGAGCATGCATCATTCGCGCATCCCGAGGCAGGGCTGGGGCCCCTTTCTTTTATGTTGGTATTAATTTGATAATTAGAAATTTCTGTAATAATTAATTTATTCTGTATTTGGACTGTATTATTTTGGGGCTGTATTATTGTTTTGGGTCCCTCTGTGCGAGGGCATAATTGTAATAAGTGTGTGTGGGTGTGTGTATGTCTTCCAACCCCCATCTCTTTATTCCCTTTTATTTACCTGCTTACGATGGTAGATTAGGGCATATTTAAATTAGCATACAGTATGATAGCATGCGTGCATCCATACATTTGTCTAACATGCACTGGGCTCGGTACATCATACAAACTGCATTATATTTCAATTTCCAAATTGAATACTTGTTACTTGTAGCATTTCACATGCCATCTTAGGATAACCGAGCCTACTCTAACTGCACCTCTGTATGTGTTGCATTAGCCACTTAACATAAACTAGGATCATGCACATGATTACTAACTAGTTTCTGTTTTGGCTTGGAGTACTAGGTGAGCCTTTATACTTTAGCATATCGCATGCGTGTGAGTGTTGCCATAATAGCATGACTACCATGAGGCTAAGTGCTTATGTGACATAACTGCTTGAATGCCTGTGGATGGAGGTCAAATTACCTAGATTGGAATAATGCATTAAAACTGTGAGTTTTAAGCCCACCAGATAGTGGCAAAACTGTTTTTTTTTTTAAAAGCCCACTTAAGGGTGGCAAAACCTGCATTTTAGCCTACTTGCGAGTAGCAAACCTTTTTCAAAACAAACATGAAATGTTTTATTCCAATTTAGGTGATTTGGTCTATACTTGTTTGCTGTGCGCATAACGTAGCAATTCTAGGCTAATAACCGGAATAAGAACATATAATGTTTTCAAAATCGGATATCACGGTTAGTAGAGGCCGGTCTTCGGACCGGGCGAAAGGGGGTGCTCATAGCTGACCTTCCCCGATCGTACCCAAGCTCCCGAGCCAAGACTACTTTGGTGATGACGGACACGTGGCCTTCGGCACCGAGTCAGGGTTTCCTAAATTTCTCAAAATAAAATATTTAGGTGGCGACTCTGTATCTAGCAAAGCAGTCCATGTTTGGCACTTCTTTCAAAAATCAGTTTTCTCAAAACGATTTGCCGGATTTGGACTCTTTGGTTCAAGATTAAGAATCGTGACAATTTGAGTCCGAACTGTAGTAAGCCCAATATGAACAGAACGGGGGTTCATCCTCCCGGGACGTTCGGGGACGTCTACACATGGCCACCAGTATCCTTGCGAGATAGCTCGGTAGGCCAGAGATCTCCCCCCGATGTGACTTCCGCACATGCCTTCACGGATCTCGTACAGGAAAGCTTCCACGCTGTTTGGATGAACACACTTGAGGTACGGACCTGTGAATGACTTCTTATATAAAGCACCAGATGAAGAGAGCCAAAACCGCTCTGACTTCACCTGGACTTTATATGCTTCATTCTTGTCGGCCGGAAGAATTCGTTCTTTTAGGAAAAGGATGATAAGGTCCATCCAAGAGGGGCCAAGCTCGGTGCATAGTACTTTCGTCTGCACGGAGTCCTCAATACTAGGCCTTGGAAGAAACTCGATCAAGAGAGGACTGGGTGTTCAACTATCGAACATGGAGGCTAGTTCGGCCAGCTCATCTGCTTGATTGTTTTCTTCACGACCAATTTGTTAGACCCTAATTGCCTGGAATTCCTTGATGTGTTCTTGTCACAACCCAAACCCACTCCTATAGGTTTAGCATCGTAACCGGTCAGTAATCCTTGGATTACTGAAGGCCTTTGAACCAATTAACAAAGTTAAGGGGCTAGCGGAAGCAATTACATAAATATAGTTGTCCAATAAGCTATGCTGACTTATATGAAACAAAATATTTAAAAATTTATATACATAACCATAAGTCAACCATACATTATATTACACCCACACACATTACGGTATCTTAAGTACAGCCATCAAGAATACAAAACAAGTCTTAAATATGTACAGGACCAACAGAACTCGAATACAAGACACTTCGGGAACCTCCACGTGAGACACGATGGTTAGCTGACAACAGAACACTGGGCTAGACAAAGCCTTCGGGCTCGAACTCCAGAATGCTCACCTATAAATATATATACAAACAGTGAGCTAAAGCCCAGTGAATAACATTAAGGTAAAGGGGTTAGTGAATGAAATCCGAACATATCATAAGCGGAAAAACGTATCATAGCATAATCATCCCCATATCAGAACATAATAATGGTACATCCCATAGAACACATTACAGAACGTCTTCCGACTAGAGTAACCGGTTCTGAATACCGATTAAACACATATCACCACAATGAAGTGGCTAACGAGATCTCGTAAACTTGTACGTCATGGACCCGCATTTTCATGCCCCCCCTCCATGACTTGAGACTATCTATGGATGCCATAATAGATTTCAAACTTGGGATGTTCGTTCACATAAAATAGATATCATATCGGAAAACATAGCTTATCACATTTCATTTGGAACATAATTCATATAAACGTATCTTTACGATAACGTTACTCACAGTGGTTCCAGTAAGCGGTCAATCAATCCTCGAGTCTTGACCTACAGTCACAAAATACATAACACAAGCATGTCTTATCATTACACATTCAAGTGGCCATTAAGGCTTAGCTTACATTACATTAGTTCCTATTCTTCCTTAACATATGCTCAACACACACTCTGAATCTCATAACTTCGTACCTTCTCTACCTAGTGTGTTTCTAGTCCATAACCTCATTACTATGGCTTAAATAAGGCTTAGGAATGCCTAAGATGCAATGAAGATGCCAAAACATGCCTTGGAACACTTAGGCAAAATTTCTGAAAATGAGGTTTACGCTCGAGCGTGGGTTTCCCCGCTCGAGCGGACATGCGGACAATGAATCTCCGCTCGAGCGTGCCTTTCCCCGCTCGAGCGGGCTATAAACTCTAAAAGTACTGGATGCAAGATTTTCACGCTCGACCCACGCTCGAGCGCAGTGCATGAATTCAGGGTTCACGCTCGAGCGTGAAAGTCCTTGCTCAAGCGTAGGTCAAATTTCTGGAAAATCCAGATTGACCTCCCAAGCTCAAAACTTGAATTCAACCATCCAAAACACATTTTTCTGGGCCAAATTTTTGGAAAACACTTAATAACTCATAGAACAACATGTTTGAAGAATCATTTCACGAAATCATGGCCTAAGAGCAACCCAACTTGTGCAAAATCAACATGAACTTTATGAATATGCTATTAATTCAACATGCAAGAACCTCTTTGAATTCAAACCCTCCAAAACATAATCAAACTTGATATTTTGATGGAAAACAAGTTGAATGACCATAATGTGAGTGAAATGAACACATGCATGGAAGAAATTTTAGAATTCAAACTCAAAACAAGGAAATTTATGCATGCATGCATGAATTAACTCTAAATTCATCATCTTTGGTCCAATTCTTGTACATAATCACAAATTCTTCTAGAAATGATCTACTTGATGGTTAAATCTCATAATTAAGTCTTAAATCCTTACCTAGAGTCTCCAATTAGCTAGGTACTTGCACAATTTTTGATCAATTCAAGCTAGCCTTCAATTTCTCTTCAATCTCTACCTTTCTCTCTCTCTCTCTAAAATGAATTCTCAGAATTTTCCACTCAAAGAAGACATGTGTGAGTTCAAGAATGAATCTAAAGCTCGCTTATATTTGGTATGCTAAATAACACAACACTTGAAACATTGGTCCATCCAAACACAACCTAATTAATTGTTCTGAATCAATTTTTAATAGAATTTGCCAAATGATTCTAAAAATTCCAAATAACACATTGGTGTAGTCAATTTCGGTTTCGGGTGCCGATAAGGCTTTCAATTAACATATTAAAGCGGAATTCTAAACAGATATTTCTACAAGTGACAGATAGAAAGCTAAACCTCATGCAATTTACATAATAATCCCGTAATTTATTTTATTCACTTAATTAACATCCTTAATTACTGATTAATAGCTAATTACGGGTCGGGGTTATTACAGTTCTTTCACTAGAGCTTGGTACTTGGCCATTCTGTCATCTTTGGCTTTGTAGACTCTAGACACTTGGTTGATGACGAGTTGGGAATCGCTGTAGACTATCAGCTCGGATGCGCGCAATTGGAGCGCGCTTCTAAGTCTAGCCAGCAGTGCTTCGTACTCAGCCTCATTGTTCGACGCTGGGAATCCAAGTGCAATAGAGTGTTCGATGGTTAGACCGTGCGGCGAGATCAAAACAATGCCCAGCCCGGTGCCGTGCCAGTTCGAGGCGCCATCTACGAAAAGTTTCCACATTTCACCAACAAAAAGTTTCTAACTTTCTGAGGGATCCTAGGAGGCCTACAGGTTGACGGTATCATGTTCGCTCGGCTGCTCGGTTATGTCTGCTGCAAACTCGCTGTTGACGGTTTCGACAGACATGTCTTCAGCCCCTCTTGGCGATGCGGCTCCGGACCCAATAAGCTGGTCGATTATTCCCAAGTCCATCGCCACATTGCTAGGCTGGGGTACAATTCCGACTGAAGGTTCTATGGACGGGCGCGCAAGTTCCGCATCGCCAACATCACTCTGTTGTGTTATTTCTGTTGAGCCTTCATTCGCCATCTCGGCTACCGCGATAAGATCCACCGGGTATATCTGGTGAGTTCCAGGCGAGAATTCCGCAACGAAGTCTGCTAGGGCTTGGGCTTTGATGGCAGTTCAGGGTTGAAACTTGATGTCGAATTACCCCAATTCGACTGCCCACTTCAGAATTCGACCGGAGAAATCCGTCCGCTCAAACAAGGCTTTTAGAGGGAATTCGGTCAACATGACGATTGTGTGAGCATAAAAGTAGTGTGCCAATTTCTGGGAGGCCATCATTAGCGCCAAAGCAAGTTTTTCCAACGAAAAATACCTTGACTCTGCCGGTAGCAAGGTTTTGCTCACGTAAAAGATAGGGAGATGCTGGATGCCCTATGATCGGACAAGCACCGTACTAACTGCATGTTGAGAAACCGCCAGATAAAGGTAGAGTTCTTTGCCGAGCTTGGGTGTCACCAATAGTGGAGCGGAAGACAAATACATCTTGAGCTCGGCCAAAGCCCTATCACATTCCTCGTCCCATGAAAACTTGGACTTCAAAGCTTTAAAGAAAAGGCGGCAACAATCTGATGACCGGCTTATGAATCGGTTAAGCGCGGCGGCCATACCGGCAAGATGTTGCACATTCTTTGTCGAGTTGGGCTACTTCAATTCTTGTATGGCTTTGATTTGTGAGGGATCCGCTTCGATGCCTCGGTTTGTGACTAGGAAGCCCAGGAATTTCCCGGATCCCACGCCGAAGGCACACTTTAACGCATTCAGGCGAAGCTTGTGTTGTTTAAGAATGGCGAACATCTCGGCTAGGTCGGATAAGTGGTCGGCCTGCTGCCTGCTTTTGACCACCATGTCGTCGATGTAAGCCTCCATCGTCCGACCTAGCAGAGGGGCGAACATTTTGGTCACCATTCTTTGGAAAGTCGCCCTGGCGCTCTTCAAACCAAAAGGCATGACTCGATAGCAAAACAGTTCCCCTGGGATCGTGAAAGAGGTTATTTCGCTGTCGAGAGCATGCATGGCGATCTGGTGATAACCGTGATAGGCATCCAAGAAACTGAGCCTATTATGCCCAGCCGGGAGATCCACTAGCTGGTCTATTCTAGGCAGAGGAAAACTGTCTTTAGGGCAAGCTCGGTTGACCGTCTTGTAATCAAGGCAAACTCGCCACTTTTCATTCTTCTTGGGCACTATGATTGTGTTTGAAACCCACGGAGGGTAGTGCACTTCCTGGATGGCCCTTGCTTCTAGCAGGTTTCTCATTTCCTCCGCGACTACCTCAGCGTGATAAATGGCCGATCTCCTTGTTCTTTGAATGACGAGACGTGCATCCGGGAAAACATTGAGTTGGTGGCAAATAAAGCTTGGATCAATGCCAGGCATGTCGTATGGCGTCCATGCGAAGACTTCGATATTTGCTATCAAGAACTCTACCATCTCAGTCCTTTCTTGGGTGGTCAGGCTTGATCTTAGCAAAAAGAACTTGTTAGGACTTTCTATGTCGATCTGCACTTCCACCAACTCTTCAACAACCTTTTCCTCGGCCCTGGTGCCCACGTCATCAAGGACACTTTGGTCTTCCGGATCTTCGATCATTTGCATGAAGCCTTTGGCAGCTCGGCTCCCATTCATTGCCACGAAACATTGCTTCGACATGACTTGATCGCCCCAAATCTCCTCAACTTCTCCCATAGCCGAGGGGAACCTCATAACTTGGTGGTAGGTTCACTGAGCTCTATCGCGACCGAGCTCATCAGCACTCCGGTACGACTAAGCTCCAAATAGGTTAGACCGGTCTGCGGAAGACCTTACTTGCTGAGCTAAATGTGCAAACAACAAAGCCCGGGCTGGCAGACGATCATCTCGGCTGAATGGGTCTTGGACCTGAACCGAGCAAACCAATCCTGGATTAACCTAAGTTAACTCGGCCCAAATACGCTCGGACCTCTTACAGCCCGGCCTCTACCACGGCCCAAAGCCAAATTATGAATCCTCCTTTCAGTGGCGATAGTGAAATGATAGTAGTATTTATGGTAATAATAATAATGATGTTGAAGCTGATGATAATAGTAGTTGCGACTGCAGTGGCTTGGTGGTGGTAACAATGATGGCGGCGGCGACGGCGACGACCACGACAGTAATATTAGTGAATTTATAATAATATATGTCAAGTATTTATAAGGGTGAATTACATTAATGGTCTCTATAATTTGGGCTTTATGTCACTTTGATCATTGACTTTTTAATTGTGACATATTTGATCATAAATTTTGAATCTTGTTCCAAATAAGGACAATTGAAGACACTATTGCTCAATTTTAAGGGCAAAGTCTTCAATTTAATAAATATATAAACTAATTTGACAAAAATAAATGTCAAAAAATATTTTTAAATTTGTAAAAATTATTTCTATCCACTAAAGATAAATTTTTGTAAAATTGATATATCTATTAGATATTTATTTAGTTTACCAAATTAATTTTTATTATGTGTTTGAATGATGATCATATAATAGGTTGTTGTTTTTATTTTTATTAAATTAGTTTATATTTTTTCAAAAGTCAAATATGGCGACAACTTTGATATCATTATTAAACCAATCCATTAAATCAAAAATCCAAAACTAAAAACATTTCATATATTAAATATATAGATTACACATTAAAAGCCTAACAACCACCCATTACATGATCATCATCAAAACACATAATAAAAATTAATTTGGTAAAATAAATAAATAAATAAATGTCTAAAAAAATTATCAATTTTACATAATTTTATCTTGGGCAAATTACAGCAATGGTCCCTATAGTTTACCCGTGGTTTCATTTTGGTCCCTGTCTTTGTAATTGTATCAATTTTGCCCCTATAATTTGGTTTTTGGCTCTATGTGGTCTAACAATTAACAGTCGTTGGCTTTTTGTACGGAAACCCACGCGTGCCTTGCACGCACAAGATGAAACCATCATTCTCTCTCCAAAGCCATCAATGGTAGTCTTTCAAAAGCCTATTGTTGAACATTTTCTTTGGCTGGTAAGTTTGTTTTGGTGTAAGGGATCAGTCTCTCTGTTCTATTATATTCTTCATTAGATATTTGTATATTTTGTATCTAATAAAATTTAAATTCCCACAAAACAAAATTCACCTTCCAAAATAAATATTATTCACAATATATTCAATTTTCACTTCCAACAAATCTCTCAAACCCAATCATTCACTTGTAGTCAAACTGAATTTAGCTTTAACAAAACATATAATTTTTTTCCCCTTCCTTTCTTTCACCTCATGAATCTTCGAAAGTGTTGATGTAATAACTAGAAAACAGAAAGAACCTAAAAACCTTAAAACAAATCCAAAAAATAGTCATTTGAATACAAATTAGGGGTGAAACTTGGTCGGGCTCAACCCCGAGCAACTCGTGCCCAGCCCGAGTTTTTTTAGAGCTTGGACAACAATATCTTGTAATCTAGATGGGCCTAGACAGATTTTTAATGCCCGAATTGTAATTCGGGCCGGGCCTGGGCAGAATTTGTGGGTAACCCGAGCAACCCGAACCCGAATTGCATTTAATATATTATATAAATTATATAATATATGTATAAATTAAATAGGTGGCCCTTGATTTTTTATTTTTTTGGGCTGGTCTTTGACCCTTGGATTAGAATATTTTATTTGGACCATTAGATTAAAACTAAAAACAAAACCCTACCTTATCTACTCTTTTCTTCCCTCTCTATCTCAGACTCTCATTTCATTTCTTCATAAGAGTTGAAGAACGACGAAGATACAAGGACCACGAACACGAACACGAAGTGCAGCCACTAACAACGATGCCACCCTTTCGACTCTCAACGACGCCACACAAAACTGGTACATCCCTCTTTGTGTTTGTATTTGTGCTTCAATTTATCTATTTTTAGTCACTCGTCGTTCGATTACCACTCAAAACTGGTGAATCTATGAGTTTAAAATTTTTTCTTAATAGATTTGCAAAATTTGTTTATGTTAGTGAAATTTTGTGTATATATTTGTTTAGGTTATCTTCTTCTAGCGGTCTTGGTCTTGCAATCTAAGACGCTCAAGCTGAGCCACACCTATTTCTTTCTGTGGTTGTTTCTTTTTTCTTCTTTGGGACTGACTTGTTGGATTTTGACTTTCTTTTTCCACTATGGGTTTGATTATGAAGAGAGAGAGAGAGAGAGTGTGTGTGTGTTTATACTGAGAACCAGCAAGAAATACTAACCATAGGTTTGTTGTATGGAATAATGAAGCACTGTTTGTTGCCTTGTGAAATTCGGGCATTTTGGGCTAACTCGAGTTCAAATTATGAAGCTTGGTGCGAGTGGGTAGCCAAGCTCGGGTTAATAGTCGGGCTTGGACGGGCTTGGGCATTGCCAAACACAATTCGGGTTGGGCCTGCGCAAACCTCTAACTCGACCGAACCCGCCCGAGTTGTACCCCTAATACAAATGGTAACCGATATAAACTTCTTTTTATTTTTATTTTTTTATTTTTAACAAACAATCAAATAGTCATAGCTAAAATTATACATACATACATACATACAGACCCATATATGAAACTAAACTATAATCTCAAATCAAACACAAAAAGCAAAGACCTTGAATAACAATCTCAATCTACAGACAATATATAGTAGATATAATCCATGTATACAAAGGAAACAAACCAGGCCACATTGGGCTAATCCTAGAGAACCATCCAGGTATAACAAAAGATATATAATCGGTCTCTTTATTGCTGTTATTATTGTTATTGATGTCCTCCATATCTACAGAAATAGAGACTCCATTTTCTTCGTCTTCTCTCGGCCTCTTCACAGCTCCACTCTCCTCTGCCATCGTCTCTCATAAACAGAGACTCCGTTTCCGGTGAAACTGAGTTCGGTTTCAGATTCAGATTCGTCACGAAATTTGTTGAATGACTGAAACAAAGGGAAATTTGTATATTTTTCCAACAAAATAGAAGTAGAGAACACATCGGTGTGAATACCTACACCCACAAAAGTGTAGATAGGGTTGTTGAGGAAGTCAAAGAGGAATTGAGGGATTTGGGGGGAGTAGATGAGTTGGAAGATGAGGCATCGGCGATCGACACAGAGTTGGAGAGTGGCAGTGGCGGGGTTATTGTGGAAACGGTTGTTGGGTCGCCACTCGATGTCGAGGCCGACGATAAGGTGGTGGAGAAGGGAACGATGGATGATTGTGATTTCGGAGATCCAAGAGTCAACGAGGAAGAGAGAGCAAGTGACAAGGGTGTGGATTTGATTGGTGAAGAAGGTTATGTTGTGGGTGTCATTGGGTAACTGGTAGTCGACAATGCCGAAATTTGTGGTTGCTGCTGCCATTGATGGCTTTGGAGAGAGAAGGGTTTGATTCAGAGAGAGAGAGATAGAGAGAGAAGGAAAGAACCAAAAAGAAATAAATCAGAAAAAAGAAAGAGAGAGAGAGAAAGAGAGAGAGAGAGAGAGAGAAAAGACCTTTCCCTGGTGGTTTCATTCACAGATTGACTGGTTTCATCCCGTGCGTGCAAGGCACGTGTGGGCTTCCGTCTAAAAAGCCAACGACTGTTAATTATTGGACTACATAGAGCCAAAAACCAAATTGTAGGGACAAAATTGATGCAATTAGAAATACAGGGACAAAAATGAAACTACGGGTAAACTATAGGGACTATTACTGTAATTTTTCCTTTTTATCTTTGATGGGTAGAAATTATTTTTACAAATTCAAATTTTTTTGACATTTGTTTTTGTCAAATTAGTTTATATTTTATCAAATTGACGATTTTACTATTGAAATTGAGCAATTGTATCTTCAATTATTCTTATTTAGAACAAGATTTAAAATTTAAAGTCAAATGTATCACAATTAAAAAGTCAGAAGTCAAAGTGATATAAATTCCAAACTATAGATTGTTAACGTAATTCACCCTATACCTTATTTAAAAGTTAAGTTGTAATTAAGTTCATCTCGAATACTTCATCTTTAAAAAAACAAAAAAAAAAATTGATGAAAAAAATAATTTTGATAAAAATAAATTAGAGATAATTTTTATTTAAATTTAAATTGAATTTAAAAAAAAAAATGGAGATGCGTGTGTTTGGTAACGTTTACGTTTTCAGTTTATATTTACAAAAATTTTATAAACTGGTTTTTGTTTATTTTTTGTTTATTTTTAGAAAAACATAAACTACAAACGCGTTTGGTAATTGACAAAATGTTTAAAAAATTTTAAAAATATAAAAAAGAATGAGAAATGCAAGTGGTGGCAAGTGGCAGCAGAAGACGGTGGTGGAAAGTGGTGACGGTGGGTGGTGGGTAGCTGGTGGTGGTGGGTTGTGGCGGATGGGTGGTGGTGGTGGTGGGTGGATGGGTAGGTGGGTGACGGTGGTAGGTGGTGGGGTGGTGGTGGCAGGTGGGTGGCGGATGGTTGTGGTGGGGTGGTGGTGGTGGCGGATGGTGGGTGGTGGTGGTGGGTGTAGCGGGTGGGGGTGGGTGGTGATGGTGGGTTGGGTGGGTGGGTGACGGTGGCGGGTGGTAGCGAGTGGGTGGTGGTAGTGGCGGTGGTGGGTGGGTGGGTGGGTGGGTGACGGTGGTGGGTGGTAGCGAGTGGGTAGTAGCGAGTAGGTGGTGGTGGTTGTGGTGGCGGGTGGTGGGTGGTAGTGGTGAGTGGTGGTGGTGGTGGTGGGTGGCAGGTGGCTGGTGGTGGTGGTGGGTGGCTGGTTGTGGCAGGTGGCTGGTGAGTGGTGGCGGCAAGTAGGTGGCGGGTGGTGGTGGCAGGCGGTGGATGGTAATAGGCGAGTGGATGGCAGGTGAGTGGTTGTGGTGGTGGTGGTGGTGGTACCGGCAAGGGGGTGGGTGGTGGGTGGCGAGTGGCTGGTGGTGGCAAGTAGGTGGTGAGTGGTGGGTGGCAGGTGGTAGTGGGGGGTGGGTGGTGGTGGCGGAAAACGGTGGTGGAAAATGGTGGTGGATGGTGGCTAGTGTTGGGTGGTAAAAAAAAAAACTCAAAATTCAAAACGGAAACACATTTTTTTTGTTTTTATTTTTTAGATAATTTATAAACTGAGACTACTGATTTATAAATCAAAAATTTTACTAAATAAATTTTTATTTAAATTTTTAAAATTTTTATAAATATAAATAAAAAAATTAAAAACGTAAATGTTACTTAACGACAACATTGAATTTTTAAAAAAAATTGGAGATGCTGTAATGCTTCCAACATTAATCGTCAGAGCATAGAAGGGCTACAAAATCAGAGGCAGAGCTTCCTCTCTCTCTCTGTAGCTCTGTAGTAGTATCGATACTTCAAGTTCAAAACCACGACAGCACCAAATCGCAGACCCCACAAATCTCTGCATACACCACCCACCCTTCTCGCTCGCTCTCCCTCACTCCACCTCTTTCTCTTTCAGCAATGCCAGCTTCCTCCTCAGGTAAACAAACCCCAATAACCTAACTTTTTCACTCTCTCTCCTACTCAATTTTCAAATTCATCAATCTCTCTCTCTCTCTCTCTCTCTCTACTTTGCCATTTCCACAGAGACTCGCACCAAGTGGAGGAAGAAGAAGCGAAAGAGAGACCCCCAAATCACTCGACGACCCAAGCCCCAAGACGACGACCTCGACGATGATGACGAAGAAAACGAAGACGACGATGACCTCGACCAACAACAACAACCCGAATTCGAAGAAGAACCTCAATCCGGTCCCACCGATTCGGCTCCGATTGCGCGCGAGAGCGAGGTCTTATCGGATGGCGGGGTTCGAATCTCACTCAACTTCCCTCCCGTGATCAAGCACACAGTCAATCGCCCCCACTCCTCTGTGCTTGCGATTGTGGCCCTGGAGAAGGCGATTCAGTGTGGGAGGGGCAAGAACCTGCAGAACGGCGTCGTATTGGAGAACGTATCGCATGGACAGCTCCAGGCGCTGTCGGGCGTGCCGGCGGATAGTCCGGCGTCGGCCGGCAATCAGGGGTCTTCTTCCACGGCCGCGTATGTGATTACGCCGCCTCCGGTTATGGAGGGTCGAGGGGGTTGTGAAGCGTTTTGGGGCTAATCGAGTTCATGTTGTTCACATGCACGCAGGTGCTTGCTTTATCTCTCTTTCTCTCTCTATATTTTCCTATGCCCTAATCTGCTCTGTTTAGGTTGATATCTGAACTATTGTGTCTCATACTGTTCTCTGTTTATGTACACATGCATATATGTATTCGTAAAAATTTGCTCAAATTATTATTTTTATATGTTTGTCTCTTTCATTGTGCCATACTATTGCTTTGTGAGTTTCATGTTTTGGGTTGTTGATTTGGAGTTTCGCCTTGGCACATTGCTCTCACTCTCCATGTGTGTTATTAATATTACAGTCTGTTTAGATCAAGTGATAAGGAATGGAGAGAGAGAGAAATATTTTTATCATTTTTGGTTTATAAATTATGTGAGAAATGATGAGAAGGAGAACTCTTTTATTTTATACGTTTCATTTGTCATCAAAAGTAGTGAGATTTGGTAGGAATGATTGTGTATTGTTCATAATATGGAAATTGCCCCTGTTAAAAATACGAAAGAAAAAGAAATCCCACCCATATTACCATATCACATACTTTGCTTTCACATAGAGTTCATTTC
>CM069910.1:54594809-54686731 GCA_036172215.1 Camellia granthamiana
TCTCTGTCCATCTGTGCTGGAGCCACCATTCTGGGTGGCAGCATGGCCACTTTCTCACTGTAACAGATTCTGGGACTCAGCCTTTGCAGCGCCTGCACTCTTTGGGCCTCTCTGTGGCGTGTTCATTCCTTTAAGACGTCCCTCAAGTCCTCCGAATGGGCGGAGTAACAGTATCTCGACGTCGTCGATGGATGCTAGAGACAGTAGCTGCTGTCACGCATGTAAGATTTGTCCATCAGTGGGTCAGAATTGCCAACGCCGTAGCTCCTGGTGATGGAGAGAGAGGGTGTCCCTCGTTGGTGCTAGCTGCCTGAGCAATGGGGTTGGATGGGCTCACTATGGTTTCCCACTCCAACAATACCCTTCCCCTTGATTTGTCGCTTTAATGTCTCCATTTCAGCCGCCATCTTCCGAATGAGAGCATCCTGGTCTCTGAGTTTGTGCTCCAAGCGTTAAGCATGCGATTCTCCTCGCCGCCGGCGCCCCTTAGGACTCTGCGAATGGTCAGTGCTCCTAGCGCTTTTGTCTTATGCATCTCTGGATAGCCCTCTAGAGGAGGTCTCTAGGCCTACCATGGTCAGAATGGCATGAGGGTTAGATCTTCTCCGGACTGACTCTGGAGTGATACCGTCGATGACAGATAGCGGTGTTTCGTCGATGTTCGCCATGGAAAACGGCCCAAAAAGCTTGTAGAGCAAGGTTTGTCTATCAAAGAAATTCCCACAGATGGCGCCAATTGTACGGGAAAGAAATATTCACCTCACTCCGTACCTCTTTACTACCAAGCTCGTCGCACTCCGTTAGAATTTCGTTACGCTGTAAACAAAATAAATGTGAGCTACCCGGCGGGTGGGTTTTCCGAAAAACCCCTCCGACGGTCAAGTTAGCTTTTTTAGAGAAGAGAGAAAGCAGAGCACTGTAGAGAGAAAGAGTTGCACAAAATTGCTTACCTCCAACGTCTGCGTGCTCCGCTTCTTCAAGGCTGGCTATGCAGTCTCAGAGATTGTGGGTGGACTATCTCTGTTGTCCTTCTCTGGGCAGGCGATTGTGCTCCCCTCTACATTTCTTACATGTATAGAGACCAAAACTACCAAATAGTATTTATCGTACCGCCAAATGGTATTGACGCATACCAGGAGTGGATTCCTTTCTTCTCGCTATTGGTCCACGTAGAATACTGGACCAAGCTATCACTTGGATCACACCCAGAACACTGTCTCTAAACGCTCCACTACTAAGTTGATCCAGAACAGCCATCAAGTCGTAGCGCGGCCATGGCACACTGCGTGTTCTACGCGAACGCACTACGCCGCGCCTGACCTGGCCAACCTAGTAACGTTGAAGCGATCCTTTGGAACCGTGATGCCAAGAGATGGCCCAACGCAGATCTAGGTTTTGTACCATGATAAGCCGACCAAGATAATTCCACGCAACACCAAACTGTGAGTTGTCGTAGCTTGGCCGAGCCCATGTTCCTTTGGCTCAGCCCAACAGCATGTCCCGTGTTGACGTAGCTCGGCCCAACACCATATCTCGTGTTGGGGTAGCCCGGCCCACTTTTCAACACAAATCTCCCTCTCAATCAGTAGTCTAGATATAGTTTCTATAATTTTCTTTCAATTGAATGTGTTTCGAGAGAGGCCAGAACCCACGAGAAAGAATTTTGGATTGTTGGGTTGGTGGGAAAAGTGCATACATGAATAGGTGTAACATGACATGTGAAATGATTAAGAGAGGAGTGACCCATGGCTTTGTAGGTGCATGGATTGGATTTTTTTTCTCTTACTTCTAAACTAGTAAATATAGAAATCTTAGTAGAAATTTTTGTCAAACAAAAATGGAAACCTTTAGAAACCTGCTAGAAATCTGATTGAATGTTTCACCAATTCTAAATTTAAACGAACAGGAAATTTAGAAATCGTAGTAGAAATTTCTGTCAAACAAAAATGGAAATCTTTAAAAAACCTACTAAAAATTTGATTGAATACTTCCTCCATTCTAAATTTTTGAGTATTTATTAAAAAAAATTAACTTATTTCTAATTATATATTTCCAGAAATGTTTTCAAAATGTTTCCAAGAACTTCCTACATGTCTGATTGAAATTTCTTAAATCACTCTCCAAGGACATTTTTTAAACATGTTCAAAAGAATTTATATATATATATATATTCCACAAATCTCTCAACAAAAATTCACAAAAAACTTCAATAAGTTTCTTAGTAGTTTCTGCAATGTTTTTATAAGTTTTCCTTCAGTTTTTCTTCTTCTTTTTTTTTCTTCTGAAAAACTTACTCTAAATTTTCAAAAGAATCGTATTTCTCTTGCCAAATTGAGTTCCTCGGACTTGTTTAAGGATGTGTTTGGATCAAGAATTTGAGTGAGAATTTGTGAAGGGAAAAGAAAAAAGAAGGAAAAAAATAGCTTATATTTTGTCCACTTTTGTCTTTCTTTTTTTTCTTTTTTTTCGCCTTTCGTTCCACATCACTCCTCAAACCTTTCATCCAAAGACGACTTAAAAGTTAGCAAATGAAAAATGAGATATGCTGGTACATCTGATCATGATTCACGAGTGCATATCTTGAAAAACACAATCATTTCCAACATCTTGCCCAGTGCTTCGGTTTTGCATTTTGTTTGGTACAAAAACTTTTTTAAAGCGCACCGAACCCTATAGAAGAATTTGAGGTTGGGAGTGGAAGCAAGAGTGGGGGCAGAAACGAGACCCCCATAGGAGCCTTTACGTTTGGGAGCTGGAGTGACGCTCCCATTAGAGTTTTCTGCTACTAAGTACATAACCAATGAAAATCAAATCAAAGGATGTCTTTTAGAGGACGAGTAATTATTCTGTCTTCCGAGAATTCTAGGTTAGCGGGTGTGCCCAATCAATATTGGGAGGCTAAAATATAATTACATGGCCCAAAAAAATAAGGAAATAATGGAGAAATCACAAGATACCATTGGACTGGCATGTAGCCACATGGTGTTCTGGACCTATGTGATAATTTCCAGACACAGAGGCCTGTTTGGAGGCGAAGAATTGTACAATGCACTAGATACATTTGTGCAGACTTGTTAGTGTGCCTAGTGGTTATCTCCAAACAAGGACACACCTACTGTGGTTAAACCATTATAATCCCTGTGATATATGCATATATATAAAAAAAATTCATGGCAATAAATATTCTCTACTTATTTTTCTATTTCCAACTACATTTACAGTCTCATCACAATTGCATCTTGGAGAATTGGCACCAAAGATTGGCAAAATTTCATAACATCCCAAAAACTCGTGCATTTACATGAATAGTTTACATCAGAAATCATTGTTTCGTTTGGCTCTGTGTAGACCTTGGATTTACATAAATAAAAGCACTGAAAACATAATGGTTCACCAACATGATATTAGTTCTTTCAGTTGAACACAAAATCTAATCACATAGTACCAGACACAACTCTCTCATATAGATGTGGGACTCACCTCATTGTTATTGGTTTTTGTCATCTTAGATTTTTTCTTAGTTTTTACATTTCGGCATTTTTGAAACCTGTTCTTGGAACTGCAGAGAGATGAAGACCTCCACTGATGTGAAGTGTGAACATGGTTTTATAAGTCACATTTTTGGTTTCATCGGCTAACTTGAACTGGAAGAATCGGAGAAGAGCAGTTGACACAATCTTCATTTGGCGATAAGCAAAGTCTTTCCCTAAGCAGATCCTAGGACCTGCCTGCAAATCACAAAGACAACCACAAATATTTGGTAAGAGCATGCTCAATTTACAAATTTTTCTTTTCATATTTACAAAAATTTTGAAAATTGTGTAATAAAAAATTCGTTGGAAATCTATTTTTATTTTCAAAAAATTATAAACAATTTATAAAATTGACTACACTCTTTTAACCACACAAAAAAATAAAAAACAAAAAACAAAAAACAAAAAACAAAAAAAGAAAGAGTAGGTTTCACTTGTTTAGTTTCATAAACAGAAACCATCTCCATTGACAATCTCCTATAGTTGACATATTACCTTCGGCCACCATCTCCAACTAGCAACACCTCTGAACACCACCTCTTGTTGAAAACCACCTCCCGTCAGAAACTACCTCTAGTCACTCAGCAGCCAGCAACCACCTGTTGCTACTACCTCCCTTCAACAACCACCTCAGACCACCCCTCTTACTTGTTTTTAAAACATGTTTAAGCTTAACATGTTTTTATTTTTGTTTTTGCCAGAAATAAATATAAGCATGTATAATCTTTTCTGTAAACCAAAAAAAAAAAAAGTAAACTGTAAACATACATGAAATGCGATGAATTTGAACGGTGATTCAGGTTGGAAAACACCATTGTTGAGCCATCTTTCAGGTCGGAAATCTTCTGCATCATCTCCCCAAATGTAAGGCATCCTGCCCATGGCATAGGACATGTAGTAAACCCCATCTCCCTTTTTCAGTTTAAATCCATCTGGAAGAATGTCATCTGTTTCTGCACACCTCCCATCCTTAAAAAGTACAAGTATACACAGCACAAAGTACAAGTCAATATCACCATTGTGTAAAACTGAAAAGATAGAGCTAATGAGGCAAAAATGGCAGAACAGAACCATCAGAATGGAAAAGAAATTTATGTTAGTCAGTTGTAATCGTCATGTGAAAGGACAGTTTGGTCTAACAGTAAGACTTGTCGTTAGCATCCTTAGGCTATGTTTGATTGTCGAATTAAGTTGGGTGGCATTATTGCCTGATCATGAAACTTCCAGTATGTGATGTGCAACCTTGAAAATGACCAAGAAAACAAAAACTAAATTATAGAATTATCCATAAACTCAATCCATTCATGAAAGAAAACCACCCACTGCCCATCAAAACTCAATCCCTAATCTAAAATTTATGTGGTTTTGACATTTATTGCAGTATTGAATTCCAAAAATCACCCAAGTCTCCTACTTTAACAGGGTCAATGTGGACCCATATACAAATACTGGGTCAGACCTATCGACCCGAACAAGTGATAAGCATCATCTGGGTTGAATTCAAGACACCCACAGTCCAAAAATTTGAAACACCAAGAAAAACAAAGAAATTATCATGCCATACAATTATCTACAAACATATATATATATATATTGTTTTGAAGAACAAACAAAGAAATCTCTGAGGTTTCGGGGATAATTTACCAAAGGGACAGCAGGATATAGTCTTAATGTCTCTGTCAATGCTGAGTGAAGGTAATGCATTTTCTCAAGTACTTCATCGGTTAAACTTGTGGTGAAATCATCCACGCTAGAACCATACCCCTGACTAGTGGTAACTTCTTTCACTTCGCATGCAATTTTTTCCTGTATCAGTGGATTCTTGCATAGAAGGTAAAAGAACCACGAAAGAGTGTTTGCGGAGGTGTCTTTGCCAGCAATCATAAAATTTAGGATTATATCTCTTAGATATTGATCGTTCATCCCTTTTGGATCCTTCTTGCTCTCCACCAGAAACCTCGAGAGTATGTCCTCCTTGCCATTCTTGTGATCATAAAACAGTAATAACTAAATCAGTAACCAAAAGCATGAAACTACTATAAAATTAGTACTCACTAACCGTGAGGGTGATTAGCACATTTCATGAATTCAAAGTCAATTCATTAAAACCTAAAATATTTGGATTTAGTAACCAAATCATCTAGAACTAACCCATTGCAAACAAGCCTCTACTATAAATGATAGTGTTGTATAGTCCTTAAAATTTCCTGACATTGCTGCCATCTCAATCATTGATTAGAGGTTGAATCAATCATTAGAAGAAGAATTAGGCCAAAAAGTATGATGAATTTTGGAAAAGTAAAACTTCTATCTGAAAGAAGCACGTGAAAGACTTTCATAAAAGTTCTTGTAGAATCAAGAATGAAGTATTGGTTTTGTACATGCCTGATCATGAATTAATAACTACATCTAATTCCCAAAATAATAATAATAATAATCTTAATTGCTTCGAATTTTCTATTTTTGGAATGGAATATTTTTATCTCCATGAATAGGATTTTGGATTATAACTTCATTTCATGATATGATTCAAATGCTATGAAGTCAAAAGAGGCACCAAAAAAAAAAGAATGTTTATAAGTGTTGAATCTAAATTTTTTTTTTTAAAATCTTTTTTAATAAAAGGAACTTTTTAGAAAAATCTTAATTCAAAATGGATTTGTCTAAATCCCGAAATTAAGCAATCAATTTTTTCCCCCAAAAATAGTAAATTTTATAATTTGGAGACCAAAACGATAGAATTTGCCCAAAACCCAAGTCACTGCGACATAGTGAGTTGTACAACTGTTTCAGATCGAATATGGGTGTTTCAGGTTTCATACGACAACTTTAGAAAATTGCCGTTAGCATTTTGTCATCAAACAATTAAACTGCTCCATAAATTTGATGTCAATCACTGTACCGTCTAGAACTAGTAATAATAAAGATGGCAGTACTAACACGCACACAGTTCTGTTGCATTTCTAGCTGTTTCCTCTTGGTCCTGATTAAATTGTGCGTGAAATTGTTGATGAGTTTGACATTCTTCTGAAGGGAAGCTTCGGATCCAATGTTGAGGAACTTTTTTAGCTTCCAAACTGGATCGACGTAGCGCCAATAGACCAACGCGTTTGAATCATCAAATGCCTTGATGCTATCACTACCCTCTTTGCTTGATCCTTCAAGGCAATTCAATTCCACTCCAAAACCTACTTTGAACATGGAGTCTAAGGTACATTTCATTAGCAAATCCTGCAAGAACACATTTAGATTTCATTTCAAGGCTTAATCATTACTGGAAAGTATGGTGCAGGAATGTTTCAGTTCAGCTAACTGCATAGATTAGCTCAACTGATATCTTTGAGCTCTGCTTTTTGTTTTTTGTTGGCTCAAAAATCTTATGAAACAATATAATGGTGTCAGAAAAAGGGCAACCCAACGCATGAGGCTACTGGTAAAGCGGGTTTTGGGTAAGACAAAATTTTGATCATCAAAATGCTCTGCCGACTTTTCACTTGGATGAAATAATACTCTTGAATCATATTGTGGACCTTGATTGTCAAAATAGTTTATTTGTAATATACTCTTCTTACAGAGCTCTACTCTCTATGCCTAAAGATAAAAATTATCATGCTATTCATTGTGGGTGCGTCTCGAATTTGATGCAGTATTTGTGTCCGTGTTTATTTTGACCCGGTTTGCTATTTTTGAATCCTTTTATTGTGGCTCATCTCTACCTTCATAATGAAACTCCTATATCGTTCTCAAGTCATGGACGGAGACTTACTACCGAATTACGTAAATCTTTTGTGTGCTTGTGTGTTTGTCATGCTTCGGCTTTTTCTTTGCCATAATAGTTTTGAAACTAGCATCACTTGTAAAGATAAAATTCACACAATAATCACTTAGGTTACTGTTTTCATTTTTTATTTTTTGTCATCAAAGTGATGGTGTTTTCTAACTTTTATTGTTTTTGTTCCAAACAGAGAAACTGTTTTTGGACTGCTTAATGGTTTCAGATCACTTACTTGAACATCAAAAACCCGGTTGGCCCCCGACAATTCGAAAACTGTTTTAACCAATTTGGCAGCATTTTTTCTGAAAACATCACAGCTGAAATCCCTCAGCACCCTAGTAGAGAACTCAAAGCTTGCAAGCTTCCTCTGCTGCTTCCACTTCTCACCATCCACTGCAAAAATCCCTTGGCCAAACAAGTCCTGCATGATGTCTTGGTTATACTTGCCTTTGGAATATTTCTCAAAGTTGGTTTTGAGTGTGTGCTCAATGTTTCTTATATCAGTTGTGTATATTTCACTTTGGTCTGGGGCGAGAAGCCGAAAAGTCCGGCAAGTTTTGGCAAGGTCTGTTTGGTAGTCATAGAGTTTGTTGAAGTAGAAGAGCTGATGAAATACAGTTCCAGTCACAGGATGGTATTTTGGGTTTTTTATTGATTTGCCAATGAAGATTTTTAGGGTTAGAGATGAGAAGGCAAGGAAGAGAAGTGTTAGTGCAGTTGCTATGAAGATGAAGATGGCATAGAGGAAGTCCATCTTTGTGTGAGGTTTGTGAAGAGGGGAGACTGATCATATCATGGACTTCGTGGACATATATAGAGCAGTGTTAGAAACATGAATAATCAGAGGTAAGACAAGAGCATGTTTGTTTTCGTGTTCTAATTTTGTATTTTTTGTATTTTTTTTAAATACAGAATCGATTACAGAATTGATTACTGAAAATATAAGTATAGTAATTTAAGTGAAACAATTTCTTTAGTAACGGACTGAATAAAATATAAGTATGTGATTATTATTATTTTTTGTGATTGATTATATGTGGGTAGAATTTTTTTATAGATATATGCAGATACGAATGAAGAAGTGGAAAAACTAGTTCCATTTGCACTTGGGTATTTTTTGAAGAATCATTGATATATACTACTAATTTTGTGATTGGCTGTATTTAAATATATGCATATATATATATATATATATACGGTAAATATATGCATGTAGGAGCCAATAATTTTAAAACTATTTCCATTGGGAAGGTGGGATAGAGATATAGGTAGGTGTGTGAGTGGGAATGAAATTTGTTTTATTTATTCAGTGATATTTCATGTATTAATTAGTTCATTAATTAGTGTTATGATATTATTATTGATCATATTTATTATACATGTTACAAATATCTAAAATCATATAAATAATGTTATATCATCTGTTAATATACTAATATATTCATTAATTGATATATATAGCATTTGTCAACAGGTGATTGCCTGAATTCCTATACGTCAAGAGGAAGGGACGTCTTAGGTGAAATCTATGAAAGTGAAATGGCACATGAATTCAGTGGAAATTTGGAAAGAATCAAATGTACGCAATTATATCTTGTTTGGTTTTTTAGAAACTAAATTATCTTAATGTTTCGATCCCATTACATCCAAATCACAATGGAGTAATCTTAATGTTACATTATCCATACAAAAAGGGGAAAAAAAAAAACAAAAAAAAACAACCCTTTGTTATCAAGAGATTTGAAAAAAAATTAGATGTATGCAATCAAATCTCGTTTGGGCTTGACGACCCTGTTTTGGGGAGGCTATATTTATATGTTTCAAACTGTTTCATTTGGCACCGGCTTACGAATATGTCAAATGAATTAAATGTTTTTAAGTGATTTATTTTATACACTAATTTCTTAACAAATTCCGAAAAAAATTAACAGGAAATTATTTGATTGGTGATGAGATTGGTCATGGTGCATCATTTCTCATCGTCAATGTCAAGCTTTTTAAGGGTAAATTAATTCAAACATTTCAATATAATTTACATATATATAGTCATATGCCCACTGGAATAAACTTTCAATGATGTGAAAGCCATTTTGTCAGGAGATACTGTCATCTATGTTAATACCATGGTATTTTGGAAGACATTCAAAGATCAGAACCGTTGAAAATTATGTTGACTTTAAGGCCTAGTTTGCTCTTGGCTTTTTTATGTCTTTTTAGGTTTTTTAGAAGTTTTAAAAAATTAATGTGCTTAAAAAATCACAATGATACTTTTTGGTGAGTGAAAAAATTATTATGACATTTAATTTATTTTTTTTTTTGACTGATGGTAAATAATTTTTTAAACCAGAAAAATGACTTTTTTTAATAGATCCCAAACAAGACTTAATGGGTTTTAAATTGGGTAAACTACTAATAGGTCCTAATAGTTTGACTTAATTCTCATGAAGTCCCATTGAAAATAAATTTTGATAAATTATCGCTAAAAATAATTTTTTTGTAACAATTTTTTATATATGTCGCTAAAAATTGACAATTAGTGACTTTTTTTTGCTATGATTTTTATAAATTGTCGCTATAACTTATAATTAGTGACTTTTTTTATAACAAATTTTTTTCATAGAACTTCTAAGATAATAAATCTACCTACGCGTAAATACCCCTTTCAAATTTTGATGTATAACTTCATGAAATGACTTATAGGCTACGGTAGAAGTCTTTTTCATGTGATTATTCAAATATATCTTTCTCTTTTCAATATATTCATAATTCAATTGCCTTTTGTCATTCAAACCAATAACCTTCCGTTTTGTGTTTGATTTTAATGACTTGTACACCCATTCAATATATGCAAAATTCAATTGCTTTGTCAGTAAACCAACTCCTTAAAATTATATTGATAAAGAATAGGCCCTTAAAGAATATTACTTTTCTCAAAAATTGACTAAACTAGAAGCTTTTACTTAGTAATTATGTAGCACTATTTCATATTATGAATTCAGCTTCTACAGAAAAGAATTTGATATCTTTTGTGGTATTTATTTTCTCTCCCCAATATGAGAGTTGTATATATAGTTGTTTGTTTTTTCCCTAGTTTGAGTTTGGTGCCTATTGGATTTTCTACCCAATATGAGGGTTGTACATATAGTTGTTTGGTTTTTCCCTAGTTTGAGTTTGGTGACTATTGGATTTTCTACCCAATATGAGGGTTGTATATATAATTGTTTATTTCTTTTCTAGTTTGAGCTTGGTGACTCTTGTGCTTTCTAACTAATTTTCCTATTGTTGGACTTTAGTTATTTAGTTTGATATAATATTTCTCATATTTATAAATTTTCTCATTGATTGAGAAAAAAATATAATATATATATATATATAAATCAATTAAATTGTACAATTGTCTCATTGTGGGCTCACTTTAAAAATTTAAATCGTTCCTCTTTTATGTCCCACTAAGATGATTGTTCAAACAAAAATTAGAATGATCAAATATCGATAACTACGTGATCGAATCACGTTTATTTTTAAAAAATGATTAGTTTTGATAATAGACCATTTATTTATTTTAAGACAAATCTGATTTTTTTACAGGAATAATCATCTTGGTAGGACTTACAAGTGATAGTTTGGATCACTAAGGTAGGCCGAAGCGAGGCAAGATGGTCCTTAACCCTTATATGAAACTATGGCTGAGAACCCTGAGGTCATTTTGATTTACATAAGATTAGGCAGGATAATTTATTCCCAGATATTCAAGATTTTTTTGTCATTTACACTAAAGAGTTATCCCATCTGCACTTAAGGGTGTGCACGGTATGGTTTGGATGGTTTGAGAGTAAAATTACAAACTAAATGGTGGATTGACAGATTAGTGGATTGACAAATTGCGGTTTTGGCGATTTTAGGCAAATTGAATAATATTCTAACCAATTATCAAATATTTGCATAATATATAATACTAATTTGCATAATATTTTTTATTTATGTAACACAAACTAATTTTATATAATATGTATCATATATATAACTACTATTTTGTAACAATTTTCACATCTTAAATTTTTTACACACTCATTTTACTTTGATATTCCATTAGAGATTAAAAAATATATATGTATTAACTACAGCGGAGCGGTTTGTAAGACGGATTATAAATTTGAAAGTTATTCTGCGGTTAGCAAATAGAACGGTGCGAATTGATACGGATCGGTGCGATTTTAGCAAATTATACAGTATTTTACATAGTCTTATCTACACTCCCTCTATGCTATCCTACGTTATCGTGGCATACACAAGATAAAAAGGAATTACACTATAGAGGCCCAAGAAAAGTGTAGGCCTAAGTAAGTCTACTCAGTCCAAACAAAAAAAATCCAAAACTAATAAAACCGACCAAACTAATCAAGTATATCAAGTGAAATCGGACTTGAACCACAGATGGATCCCTGACAAAAGGTTGATCATCCGATCAAGGGATATTCAACGGTCAACGACGATTGCAAATTGGCCACTACTAAAGTGATCACTGACAAAAGGTCGATCGTCTGATCAAGGGAGATCCGACGACTAACAAATATTGCAAGTTGGGCCACTACCAAAGTGATCTCTGATAAAAGGTTGATTGTTTGATCAAAGAGATCTGATGGCCAACGACAATTGCAAGTTAGCCATTACCAAAGTGATTCTTGACAAAAGGTTGATTGTTCGATCAAGGGAAAGCCAACAACGATATAATCGACGATAAAAGGGAATCAACTAAACAGGTAAACGAACACAACAAATAATACAAGAACTATCACATAACCACATTTACATTGTAACACCCTCAAAAAATACATAGAACCCATCATTTTAGACATGCAATGATATAAGAGAAATCAACACCTTTCTATTCATCAGAGTAGTTCTTACAACAGTATTACATGTTAATAACAAAAGAAAATGCCCTAACGGCTTACAGCTTTCCAAGTCAACACTTGGTTACAAAAAGAAGAGTACTAACTCTATACAAAATAAGCCCTTGGCTTGATATACATGCAATACAAACAAAATAATCAAAAGAGTCTTCAACTCCCATAGCCATCCAAGCTAAGTCCTTGGAGGTGGCATGCTACCTGTACCTGAAAATGATGTCCCGTATAGGGTGAACCAACACCCAGTAGAGATATACTAAACACAATATGAGCAGTAACTATGACGTTAGCAATTGATAAATGTTTGACTCACATAAATCAATTTATACACCATTTTCATTACATGACCAATGTGTCCATGTTTTATTTCGTTTTCCATTTCTTATCAAATTCACAATTCACAACTACGGCTCAGAACCTGGCCAACAATTTCAATGAGGTAGTAACTCATATTAAACATTTCTCATTTCACAACAGATAAGCATACTAGCTGTATTAACACTTCGATAGATAAGCATATAAACTATATCAACTTTTCAACAGATAAGCATATGAGCTGTATCCATACTTCAACAGATAAGCATAGGAGCTGTATCAACACTTCCATAGATAAACATATAAGCTATATCAACATTTCAACTGATAAGCGTATGAGCTGTATCAACGGAGTCCATCCCTTATCTCCTCCCAAACAATATCCGGTTTAGAGGTCCATCCCCTATCTTCCCCTAAACCGTGGAGTACATCCCCTATCTCCTCCCACACAACACAATGCATATAAACAATTATCATATACATCATCAATCAATACATAAAGTTAATGTATTCTGTCAACCGTCATACTCTATGACACATCTAATTGATTAGTTTAGTTTGCCTAATCATCATGCATTGTCTATAACAATCAAAACTACCCTCCACTGGTAGCCCAAAGCAATTATTTCTAAACAGATAATAAAAGCACCAACAGATAAAATATCCGCATTTTCAAAAGTGAACGATTTATTAATCCGACTCCACTATTCCATCTCATAATGAACCACTATCATTATGTGCAACTCAATTTCACAAACCCATAACTTTTCCAAATTAATTATACCAATTAATTTAGGGTTTGGTTATGGTGTGCAACTTACACCTTACACCTTACACCTTACACTTATACCTTACACTTACACCTTTTGTGAAAAATTAAACCTTACACTTACACCTTTTTTGAGGTTGCACACCATATGCAACCCACTTACACTTACACCTTACACTTACACCTTACACTTACACTTTTTGTGTAAGTAGCACATGGTGTGCAATTGCACACTTAAGAAAACTCCATTAATTTATATACAAATTAGGGTTTTCTTTCCCGTCTCTCAATATTAACCCAATGGTTCAAATATCAACTAACAACAATAATAACATCATTTTGAAACCCAAAATATATATTTAAGAATCAAAATAACAAAACCCTCCTTTATATCTTTTGAAACCCTAAGTCCCAAAATCAACCATTTAAACAACAAGCTCAAAATCTTGGTCAAAACCCATAAGAGTGAGTAGGAATCCCTACCTCAAATTCGGAATCCAAGGAAAGAAGATGAAGAAATTGAAGATGCTCCAAATCCCAAAATTTTTGGATCAAAAGATAGCCCTCGACGATCAACACAACTTTTACAAAGGCCCAAGGTGAGGAAATCACTCCTACTAGATCAATACCTAGAGAAAAGTTGAGGTTCTAATGAGAGAAGGTCTCCAATGGTGTTTTTGAAAAGTAAGAGAGAGAAATGGAGTTGAAAAAGTGATCCAAAAAGTCGGATCTCGGAGTGATATACTCGACTCCCCGCTCGAGCATGGAAACCCCCGCTCGAGTGTCACTCACAGACTCCTGCTCGAGCGTCCAAACCGCCGCTTAAGCGCCGGATACACGCTCCCAGAACTTTTGCAGAACTAGGTCCCCGCTTGAGCGTCAAACTCTCCGTTCGAGCGTCAAAACGCCCGCTCGAGCGTCCAACACTGCAGAGGAAATACTGGGAGATGGATTTTCCCGCTCGAGTGCCAAAATCTCCGCTCGAGCGTGAAGGCTAATTTCTGGGCAACTACTTTTGGTTTCTAAGCTCAACCAACTTGTTTCCAACATGCCCAACACAACCCAAGACTCAAATACAAAGAGTAAAGGATGTAAACAAGATATACACAGCAACCAACTCCACGGAACCTAAGTCCGGATACAACAATTAAAGAAAGGGAAACCGGGATCGCTATATACATAGTATCACTTTCTCTAGATAGTCATGTCCGATCTAAGTGTTAACTTAATCGTTAGAGGATTTTCCTGACCTATCTAGGTTGGGGGTTGTCACGACCCAAACCCGCCCCTATAGGTTTAGCATTATAATCGGCCAGTAATCCTTGGATTACCAAAAGCCTCTAATCTGAATATCATAAAATGTATGGACTGTGGAAACAAATATACAAAATACAATGTCCATAGAGCTATGTAAACATACATGGGATAGAAAATTTAAAACTTATATACATTATATATGTTGTCAAACTTCCATACGTCAAGCTTCATAATACAGATAGCATCATAAGAGACTTAGCCCTATGTACATATATCCAAAAAAAAAAAATAACGACCAAAACATCCTTAACATAAACCACAAAACTTGACTTCTTCCAACGGGAACCTCCTCGGGAGGCATAAAAGGCTGATTCACAAAACTCAACTCTAGGTCGTCAACTCAAGGTCTGGTCACTAGCCTGATCACCTACATACATAATATAAATAGTGAGCGGAAGCCCAGTGAATAATAACAGAGTAAAAGGATTAAATGAATGATGTCCCATATCAAATTTAGAAAACAAACTTCATAACAGAAACAGATTCATAATCATATGCTTATCCGAATCTTATACAGAAATTAGAATTCATGCTTAATCATATATGGTACATCGATTAGCGCTGACAAATCAAATATAGAGCATAATGGGTCATGCTTTCCGGTTCCAATAAGGAACCTCCGGTACCGGGAACTTGTAACGTACTTGAGCCACGGTATTGTTACCCCCGGGAGAGGCCCATAAGACCACGGTATTCTTACCCCGGGCAAGGGCCTTGTGCTCATAGACCACGGTATTGTTACCCCTAGGCAAGGGCCTTGTGCCAAGGATGCCACAAATACTTATCAGAAATTGGACAATCATTCATTATACTAAACATAACATGTCAGAAAACAGATCTTATTTCATCATATAGAAAATAAATAAAGTTGAACATAGTTTTACTAAGTTATTACTCACAGATGGCTCCCAAGCAGACAAATTAGATAACTTGCGGTGTATAACCTACACAGATACAGAACGAATACGTACTAAATTTCACACCCAGAAGTATTAACTTAGTTCTTTCTTATCTTGGTGTATTTCTACTTCTTATCCTCATTATTATGTCTTAACCATGGTCTAGGAATGCCTAGGATGCAATGTGGATGCCAAATTGCACTTTGAAAAACTTAACAAAATTTTCTGAAAATAGGGCCTTCGCTCGAGCGCAACTTCCTTTGCTCGAGCGGTTTGTAAACTTTGCAAAAGTACTAGTTGTGTGAATTTTTCGCTCGACGTTCACTCGAGTGCGAGACTAAGGTCTTCGCTCGAGCACAACTCTGGTCGCTCGAGCGGTCTGCAAAAATTGTAAACTTCTGAGAGTATGCATTTTATGCTTGAGCCAACTTTTGGTCGCTCGAGTGAGAGTGCAAAATACAGTGTGGTCACTCGAGCACAGGTTCTGTCGCTCGAGCGGAGAGACAGAATCTAGAATTTCCAGATTGCTCTACCAAGCTCAAAACTCGAATTAAATACATCAAAACTCATCATCTTGGACCAAAACTCAAGAAAACATGTAGAAACTTGTAGAATATTAGGAATTGAAAGTCATTTCACAAAATCAAAGCCCAAAAGCATGTCAATTGTACAAACTCAAGCTTGAAATGTTGAAAATAAAGCATGTATGTAATTTTTTGACTTCAAAACTTCTAAATCATGATCAAATAAGACAACTTGATGGAGAACCTGATGAATTCTCAAAACTATGGTAGACTTGGTGTATGCATGTGAGAATTCTTAACATATAAGCTCAAAATGAAAGAAAATGTGCATGCATGCATGGTATGTTCTTCCATCCTACTTCACTAGTTCAAATCTTGCATGACTTAGCTAAATTCTCTTGAATTCATGGTCTAGACGTCATAAATATACAATTCAATGGTGGAATTCTTACCCCAACTTCTCAATTAAGCTCTGCTTGGTGAATTCACTAAGGTTCCAAGCCAATTTCCTTGAATTCTCTAGTTATCCTTGCTTGAACTCAAATCTCTCATCTTACTCTCTCTCTCTCTCTCTCTCTCACGTTTTGCTTGCTCAAGATGGAGGGAATGAGAGTGTGTAATTGAGTGTCTTGAGTCAAATAAGCCTTATATAGGCTTGATTAAGAGTTGGCTAATTAAATTTTAATTAGTCTAAGCAATGACCATTAATTTATTCTAAATTAATTCGTTCCAAATCGACTTTCAATTCAACTTACGATAAAATTTTAAAAATTTCAAATACCACATAAATCAAGTCAATTTCATGATCGGATGCCGATAAGGACTTTAATTCACAGAATAAAACGAAAACCAGATTACAAACTCTTGACGGACGATTATTCTCGCACCAGATTAAAATTTTAAAAATTCCATCTCATGCAGATTACAAACTCTTGACGGACGATTATTCTCGCACCAACCAGAAGGCTTTCAGAGTTGCTCTGCGATTTCCGACCGAGGAATGAGAGGCCCAAAAGCTGCTCGGATACGAACCGAGCTACTGGCATACTGCTTCGCGCAAAAGCAGGGTCATCGATTTTCTTCGTGCCCACTCTCTAAAGCCAGATCTAACCCTTTCGCCGATCAAACTCGTTCTCTTAACTGCCGAGCAAGAAATGGCTAAGATCTATGCCATCAAGTCCATGATCACCGGCGAGCCGAGCGATTCTCGGCTGGCGAAAATGGTAGGGGGCAATCTTCTCAGCAGGTCGCCCGTGAATCTGGCTCGGTACTGGCTCTTACCAGCAAACAGGGTGCTGGCTAGTCAAGGAAGAGGCAGAGGTAGACACTGACAGAGCAAACATTGGTCGATGAAGATTTCATCGAGCTTCCTTCTACTGATCAGGGAGAGCAGACTGAACAAACCCTGGCAGAGTAATCCGGTCCCTTCATTGCCCCTCCAGTCTGGTCGCCCGAGCTAAAGTACAAAGGCCAAGCAATGATCACGACTAATTCGGTCTACGTTGACAAGAATTACTCCCTTGGTTTCAACATGACCAAGGGTCTGCTCCTGCCGACAGATATGAAGAAACATGAAGAGCTTTCTGACCTAAAGGTCCTTAGGTCGGCTGCCAAGTCCATTGTGCTGGTAGGTAAACGAATCACTTTGTTTCAAGTTATTGGTCAGTTTCAACATATTGAATTCATCTTTATTGTAGGCCGTGTAAAACAATTACTTGGCCCACAAGTGCATGATTTCTGTGCGACAAAGTTTGCGGGAAGCCACTGCCAACAACAAGGCCAAGACTACCGACCTGGGAAAATTAAAGTCCACTCATGAGGTGGCACTAGTCGAGCGGGATCAGCTGGCCGAGAAACTGGAGCAAGCCGAAGAGAACAAACAAAAGGTTGTCGGAGCCAAGAAAGAGAGATATCTGGCCAAGCTGCGCAAGCTCCACATTGCTCATGTGGCCGAGTTAAAGAAGCAAGTCGACAATACGGAAGACCACGGCTATGCAGAGGGGGAGAAAGTTTATGAACGGCAAGTGGAGGGAACGAAGGATATCTTTTTTCAGTGCGGCTGGAAAGCTACCACGGAGCAACTTGGCCACGGGCCTGATTCTGATTTCTTTAAGCATCCCCCACTTGCCTTTATCTCGCTGCACATGAAAGCCTACGCTGCAACCGTCCAGTAGAAAATGATTGAGGTGGAGACTGCGGCTGCCGTGACTGAGGTGACAACTCTTCCACCGACCAAAGAGATCACTTTGCCAGTCATTGTGGAAGAAGAATCTGCGGGTAGTGGCCAGGCCGAGCAAAATGCCAGTCTGGGCCTTGGTGCAGGAGAAGAAACTGTGCCAAATGTGACTGATGAGGTCCCAGCCGACTTGGCAGATGTTGCGAATGTAGATTAGGGCATAGTTAGACTCCTTTTTTGCTGTATTTCTTCTTTTTTTGTGTTGTAACCGGGCTATAGACCCTACTTTTGTAACTGAGGTACATTATGAATAAAAATCGCTCAACTTTTTGCTCGCCTCATACATTTATCTTCTTTGATTTCATTTGTTCGATTAAATGATTGTAATCATATCTTGTATAATGGCCGAGATAAAACTGCTCGGTTTAGCTTGGTCATGTTAAATTTTCACAAATGTGAAGTGTACTTGGACGTGCTGAGCTAATTTCCACTTAGACAGTACAAACGTAAGACAACTTTGCACTTAATGGGCTTAGCCAGTTCAAATATGGGGAAACCCAATGTCCTCTCGAGCAGATATCATCTCTGCGAAAAAAGTAATAAGTTGGCTTTGAAATTGAATCAGTTCCCTCCTCTCCCGTTAAGCAAAATCAACTCGAGATAAAGAGCAAAGTCAGCTCGTGTAGACAGCAC
The DNA here is from genome assembly GCA_036172215.1 of Camellia granthamiana. Classification (NCBI taxonomy): domain Eukaryota; kingdom Viridiplantae; phylum Streptophyta; class Magnoliopsida; order Ericales; family Theaceae; genus Camellia; species Camellia granthamiana. The sequence continues at coordinate 54,613,721 of CM069910.1, forward strand.
CCGCGTGGGACCTCGATGCTACAGTTCGGACTCCCCCTTTTTTGTTAGTTGCGGTTCGTAATCTGAACCAAAGAGTCCAACTCTGGCAAATCGTTTTGAGAGAAAACAGATTTTTAGAAAAGAAGTGCCAAACATGGACTGCTTTGCCAGATACAGAGTCGCCACCTAAATATTTTTAAAATGGGAAATTTAGGAAACCCTGACTCGGTGCCGAAGGCCACGTGTCCGTCATCACCAAAGTTGTCTTGGCTCGGGAGCTTGGGTACGATCGGGGAAGGTCAGCTGAGCAACCCCTTTCGCCCGGTCCGAAGACCGGCCTCTACTAACCGTGATATCCGATTTTGGAAACGTTATGTGCTCTTATTCCGGTTATTAGCCTAGAATTACTATGTTATGCGCACAGTAAACAAGTATAGACTAGATTGCCTAATTTGGAAACAAGCATTGCATATCCGTTCGTTTTGAAAGCGCTTCGGAATTTGCTACTCACAAGTAGGCTAAAACACGGATTTCAACGAGTTTTTCCAACTCAAGCAATCCAACCTCCACCCACAGGCATTCAAGCAGTTTAACACGTAAGTATCTAGCCACATGGTAAGCATGCTGTCATGGTAGCATTCATACGCATGCGATATGCTAAAGCATAAATATACTTACATCGTACTCCGTGCCAAAACGATAAACTATTAGCAAACATGCATGCCCTAATTCATGTTAGAGTGACTAATGCATCGCATACAGAATGCAATTAGACAGGCTCGGCTATCCTAAACATGGCATGTGAAATGCACGAGTAGCACGTATTCAAGTTAGATTTGAAATGTTGTGCAGTTAGCATGATGCGCCGAGCCCGGTGCATGTAATACTGATGAATGATGCACGCATGCATAGCATAAGGTATGCTAAAATAAACATGTCCTAATACTAACCATCAAAGCATGTAAGTAAAAGGGAGAAAGAAGTGGGGGTTGGAAGACATGCACACACTCACCCACACTTATTACAAATTTGCCCTCGCTCGGAGGGACCTAAAAGAATAATACAGTCCGAATAACGAATCAACTACTCTAGCTAATTAAATTATTACAGACCAATTAAATTAATTAATCTAATTAAAACAGTAAACCGCCTCGGGAAAAGGGCCCAATGCAATGCATGCTCGGTTCCTGCTCGGAAGCACACTGCCATGCATAGGCTGCCTCTGTTTTCCCTGCTCTGCCCCTCTGAAGACTGCCAAAATCTCAGAATATTCTCACTGGATGTTGGGGATCACTGCCGGCTGGGTAGAATGTCCACCGGCCGCAAGAGATGTTCATCGGCACAAAATAGATCCATCGGCCATCTATGGATTGCCGGTCGGCACTGAACACTGCCGGTCGGCAAAGAATGCCTGCAGAACCTGCAATTGACAGCAGCAGAGGGCAAGGCATAGCATGGCAATGCAATTCAAGCAATGTATGCACCAACCCTATCCCTTATCATGTGTATGACTCAAAGGGACATGGTCCTTGGTTCTCGGACCATCAATCGCGCATTTCAATGCGTGATGGCCCAAGAGACCAAGTTGTGCATTTTCATGTCAAATGAAATGCAAACCAAATAGTCAAACCAAGGGGGGGCTTCTACCTCTATCATGACTTGGTCAAGAGGTGAAGCATGCATGCCAATGCAATGCAATCCTAAGCATGGGAGCTAGCATGCAATACGAACATGCAAGCAAGCAATGCAAAACATACATCAATCATGCAAGGCATAGACAACAATCATGCAAGACATGGGGCGAGCATGTTAATATTAAGCATGTGAGATGTGATCCAAATGTACAAATATGCAAGGCATGCAATATCACAAATGGGACCAAACATATGACAATATGCAAAGTAAACATGCAACACAAGCTAAGGGAGGGACTTACACTAATTGGACAGCCCTAAATTAGGTCCAAAACAGTGGCCAAAGTGCATGGAACAAAGACCAAAACAAGTCAATGAAGCATGCTCATGCAAGAGGCCAATGAAGCACATAGACCATAGCTATATGGTACAATGCATGCAGGTCTCAACCACCTCAAAACAGTGTTTCTACATGCTAAAACCATGCTGAAAATGCCATGATCATGCACCAAAACAAGCTCAAATGATATGCCCAAACAATGGGCTCTTGAAGCACATGAACTACAACTATGTAATGCAATGTATGAGAGTTTTATCCTGCCCAAAACAGAGTTTATACATGTTAATTTAGGGCCTAAAACATGCTGGAAAATAGCCCAAACAAACTAGCAAAGCATGCTCTCCTTTAGGCCATTCTAAGCATTTAAACCACAACCATGCAAAGCAATGCACAAGCTACCTTAACACCTCAAAACAGAGCTTAATCACAGCAAAATATGGACTATTGTAGGCCAAAGTTAAGCTAGCACATGTTAGGAAGATGGGCTAAAGCATGAAGCAAGCTAGGCTAGGGAGCAAAATCACATTACAAGTGTATGAAGCAAGCAACCAAGCCCCCAACCAGACCAAAACAGATCTGAAACATGGCAAAACAGAGCCTAAAACATGCTTGGCTTAAGCTAAAACAAGCCACAAAAAGATGCCACTTTACAAGCCTAACAAGGCATAACAACTAGCTACAAGAAGGAGGGGCTAACCCCTCCTATTTGAGACCTCAAAACTGGTTTTTAATCACTGAAAAACCTCTGAAAAAAAGTTGTTTTTAGGCCCAAAAGAGGTTTGCTTAAAAGAGCTCAAAGGTGGATCACAATCTCACAAAACAAGGAACAAACAAAGGGAGGACACCCCTTAACTCACAAGGACTTCAATCCACCACTTTTAACACATAAAAATAGAGATTTTGACAGTTGAAAATCAGGCCAAAAGAAGCATGCAAAAGTAGTTATACAAGTGCACAAAATCAAGCTTGAGAAAAGTAGGAACCTACCCTTGAAGCTCTGCACCAAAACAGGTTTTTCTTGAACCAAAACCAGCCTTAGGAGCTCCAAATACACCTCCAAGAATCACCTTTGCAATATAGGCAAGTTTGATCAAGGGTGGAGGCTCAAGAAATGGGAAGAACACTCACTTTTGGGCACTTATATGCTTCTATACACACAATATAGGAAGAGAAAGAGGGCTGAGATTTGGTTGTGGAATTTCTAGAGAGAGAGAGGTCTTTTAGAGTGAGAAGCTCCCAAAACTTGCTTTTTTGTTCTAACCCCTCCAATATGAGATATAAGGCTCTATATATATCAAAATAAGAGCTTTTGGTCGAAATATCCCAATTGAAAATATCTGATACAGTGTATAGCAGCTGGATGATAAATATCTGTCAAAAATCTGAGTTCTGGGCACTTTTGGCCGGCCGGCAATCTTTTGTGCCGGTCGGATAAATGGATGGCCGGTAGGTAGCCGGTAAGGTCAAAAAGTGCCGGTGGATGTTCAGATTGAAGCCCCGGAAGTTAGCTTTCCAATGGCGCAAACCTTGCATTAAAATTCCTCCTGTGGAAAAAGTTATGCCCTTTTTGGTGAAGCCGCGCAGATTCGATCCAACCGGGCTGATCCTCTACTTCAACCAACCATATCTCCCCCACCCGGACTTGGCTTTAATAGATTCTTAAGTGCAAAATGAAGCCCCGGAAGTCTTCTTTCCAACGATGGTGGCCTCATAGCTAAAATCCAAGTATGTAGATAGATAAGCTTGATTTAGCGAGGACTGCTCGACTCCCTTCTACCCGGATCCTTGCCGAACTTCTTCTCCAACTTGGTTTCTCCCCTCTTTTCCTTTTTCTTCAACTCCAATCCCCTTAGCAAGGTGTTTTGAAAGATTTTCCAAAGATTTCGTCTCTCTTTCATTCATCTCCACTTTGCCCTTGCTCGGTTTACCGAAAAGCGCAACATTTACCGAAATGCGAGCGTCGGAACATCGTGGGAATTTAATTTCAAAAATGTTTTGAAAAAGAGGGTTTTAAGGTCTAAAAACCATCCAAAATAATTTTGGTCCAAAATGGGATGTGAAGTTGAGAATTCTCTCTCTCCTTGCTGAAGAAATTGAACATTTTCCCTGCACACCTTTCATCACCGAGCAAACCATCAGTAACGCCCAAGTCTCGAGGGCGGTCAAAAATGGGGTGTCTGCAGTTGCCCCTCTTTGACAGAACTCGAAAGTCATAACAATGACGGGAGTGAGTGTCAAAGTCTAGAGACGACCCATTTTTGATAAGGCCGAAAACTTGGACAAACAAACAAAATATAGATAGATAAATGGTTGTGCCCGCAGGCTGCCTACGTATCCCTTTGCAAGGAATCAAACCAGCGTAGTTCAGGGGCAGGACGCAAACGATATGCAGGAAGACTTTGATAATTGGACTTATACGCTACGCAAAGCCGATTTGAAAATTGGACTTATACGCTACGCGAAGCCGATTTGAAAATTCTGGATTTATGCAAAAACACAGTGTGCACAAGACAATGTGATGCAGAGTGAGTGCACAAAACAATGCTAAGGAGATGCACAAAACAGTGCGAAACAGGTTGGAATACACAAGACAGTGTTAACAAGATGCACAAAACAGTGCTATACAGGTGCACAAGAGAGTGCGATGTGGCATAGATGCACAAAGCGGTGCGATGCGGCATAGATGCACAAAGCGGTGCGATGCGCAAAATAGCGCGAATGAAATGTCATGCACTAACAAGTGCAGGTAAGGTGCGCAAGATAGCGCGATAAAATGCACGTGCAATGCAAGTAAAATGCACAAAATAGTGCGATGCGCAAAATAGCGCGAATGAAACAATGTAATGCACAAATCAGTACGATGCGCAAGAAAGCGCGAAAGTAAATTGCACAGAACAGTGCGATACGCTAAACAGCGCGAGTGTAATGGAATGCACAAGAGAGTGCGAGTGAGATATAGCATGTAAGTGCACAAGATAGTGCGATGCGCAAGAAAGCGCGAGTGCACAAGACAGTGCGATGGAGGTGCGTAAGATAGCGTGATGATGCGATGCACAAAACAGTGCGATTGAGTGCACAAGACGGTGCGATACGCAAAATAGCGCGATTGAATGGATGCAAAATGCAAGTAAGGTGCACAAAATAGTGCGATGCGCAAAATAGCGCGAATGATGAATTGCACAAAATAGTGCGATGCGCAAAATAGCGCGAATGAGATGTAATGCAAAATGCAGTGAGATGCACAAAATAGCGCGAATAAAATGTAATGCACAAGACAGTGCGATGGAGGTGCGCAAGATAGCGCGATGATGTGATGGACAAAACAGTGCGATACGCTAAACAGCGCGAATGATTTTGAAATGCACTAAACAGTGCGATACGCTAAACAGCGCGAGTGATTTGAAATCCACTAGACAGTGCGATACGCTAAACAGCGCGAGTGATTTGAAATGCACTAGACAGTGCGATACGCTAAACAGCGCGAGTGAGATACAACCACAAGAGGCACAAGACGGTGCAAGTGAGATACAATGTGTAAGTGCATAAAAATAGTGCGAGTGAGATACAATGCACAAGAAAGTGCGATAAAATGCATGTTCTATGCAAGTGAGGAAGAATGCATTTTCTCTGCAAAAGATACGAGCATTTTCTATGCAATATTGAAAGCAAAGCATATTCTATGCGGAATCGAAAGTAAACGTATTCTATGCATGAATCATAACGATGCGTGGCATGCATGTAGCAGAAGTGTATACGAAAGTGCACATTCTATGCAATAGAGGGGCATCAAACATGTACTCTGGTGCCTCTGATTTACCTCTTAGACGACTTTGCAACATACTCAGTTCAAAATGGGACACCCTGTCTATATTAGCGAGAGGTAACATCTGCATGTGAAACCCTCGGATGTTGCTTGGACTGCCATTTTGACTTAAAGCAGGCTTACACTTGAAGTAGAGGCACGCTCATTCTTCGGAACACTGACAAGGTCTGAAGAGGTACATCCGGAATACAATCCCGGAATTTGCCGAAGTTGAAACACACTAAGATGCTCCAAAATTTTCCTTTTTTCTTTTGCTTTGCAGTCTGGAACCCACATAGCTTCAGATAGGTCCTTGTTTTACTGTTCACACTTATCGGGGTTGGGCCCTGCGGTTTTTTGAAAGAACAAAATCTTTTTTTTTGCACAAATGTGGAGAATGGCACGGCACTCTGAGCACACCACAAATCATTTTTGAAATTTGAGAAAATGAGTTCTCGACAGGGTATTGAGCCTACAACTGAACACAGCAAAAACGACTCAACAACAGAAAATAAAGGTAAACAACCTAAACACATCGAGACACGCTCGGAACGACTCAAAACAAGAATCGAGACAGTACAAAAGACACGACACACAGACGTATTACAAAGACGAGAGACTTCTCAGTACACGAGGAGCCAGTTTCTGCGGGTATTATTTCCCACCCTTTCTCACTTGTGAATCACATCACTTGTGATTCTCAGCGCACATCTCTCTATTCTTTAATCTCTCGTTTTTCAATCCCTCCCCTGGGTGGTTGATGGATAAACAGGAAGTTGTGGGCTCTTGCCCCTAGTATTCTACCAGATTTTCATTCTTGTTCACAACAGTGAGTTTCTCCCATAGAGGGGCTGCGCTACAACTGGGTGTGTAGCAAATCTGCAGCTGACATCGGTTGACAATGATCTGCTGGGGAGTTCGGACATGGTTAGATTTGTCCAGATGAGGGAGTGGAACATCTTGATCCATTCCAATTCGTGCTTCGCACTTGGCTTGATACCTCGTTGCTCGGAGGATGTGAGAGCTTTCTGCCCTTTTGCTGCTAGCTTCAGTTGTGCCCTCTTCTGGCAGGTAGAGTGCCTTTCTTGGCGAGTATGTTGACAATGGGGAAAAGACAGAACACCTGACTCAAATGTGCCCCTAGTTCATCATTTTGACCATTTTTTGTTTTGGTTTTCTACTAAAACAGTTTTTGACCAACATGAGAGTTAGATTAACATGCTTGTTCAATTTTTGATTTAAAATCATGCCAGTCAGGCTATGAGCACTGAAAATTTTCCTTTTCTGGGTCCATGAAAAGGGTCCAGTTTTGGAAAAGATGAAACAATTTTCGATAAAATTAGTCAACCTCAGTAAAAACTATTTTTACAAACGGCCAATGCTTAACAAGCATGGAACCTACTCTTGAGACGCACAACCTCGAATCCATAACAATGGAAAATTGCCCCTTGTCTAAGGGGTACCGCATGGCAACAGAAAGTTGCCCCTTGTTTGAACGGCACCGCGGCGCATTGAATGGCAACGGAAAGTTGCCCCTTGTTTGGACGATGCCGCCGCATATTGTAGACAGTCCTCAGAGTGATGATTACAACCGAACTCTCGGATACAGAGAAGGTGAGGATCATCAAAACCACGACATGGACACACTCGAATTTGAAGTGTTTTACGGCTGGACTTCAGAGTGAAGTTGCCTACGTATCCCAAACATGGGAATCAAGCCTTACGTAGTTCGGGGTTAAAGTACACTCGGGTATTAACCTCTCCTTTTTATGCTCTAACTTTTGCCAAGGCGCCTGTTGCAGGTTTTCGACCTTGCGAGCTTTGTTCTTCTTTCTTTTCAATTTTTCATTTTTTCATTTTTTTTCCTTTTCTTTTTTTTGCATTTTTCTTTTTGTATACTTTTTTGCATTTTTTTTTTTTACTTCTTTTCTTTTTTTGTATTTTTCTCTTGCCCTAACTTTTGCCTGGGTCACCCTTCTGGGTTTTCGGCCCAGCGAGCCTCTCAAAGGGTAAAAGTGTAACAAGTCCATGCCAAATGGTTTTGAGATTGAAGCCCTCTGTATCTAGGAGAGTGGCTGTTGTATTGATTTGCAGAAAGATCCACCTTTGGCTCTTCGAGCACATCGGATATTTTTGGCCCTAGTTCAAGGGATGCTTCTGATCTAGCTTTGCAAGCTTCTTTTGACGACATCTGATCCTCTTGATCTGACTTTGGTGCCTCTTGTTTGAGGGCTGCTTCAAATCTGGCCACACATGCCTCCCATCATGATTGTCCTTTGAACGTTCTGAATCCTAGTTCAAGATTTGAAAGCAAAGGGGTTGAGTCTCGAGGCCGAGAGCGATCCTAAGCTGCACAATCTCAAGAGCGATTCCACCCATGTCTTCGCAGGACCGCGCAAAACATTTTTTTTTGAAAGTTTTTAAGAAAGCGACAAATCGCTCGCGCTGAAGACAGTGTAGGACCAATCTGGATCAAAGCTAGGGTCCTTCTCAGTACTCACACTAACAAGCATGATTTCATTCATTAAGGGCTTAGCACGCCTCTCTTTCTCTCAATTGGTCAAAGTTTTGCAAAACCCGAGGAATTCCTTCCTCTTCGTTTTCACCGCAGTGTTCAAAAGGTTTTGAAAAACTCAGGTCATTATAATGACTTCAAGGCACAAGAGAGCAGGTGGGATGCACTGCCATTTCATTCAAATCCCGGCACAACTAGCACACGGTAGAAGCAAATGCGAGAGCGTGAAAATCACTATTGTTTCATTGAGATCTGTTGGCACAACTGGCTCCTCGACAGAAACAGACTCAAAAGAAAGTGAAAAGACAAACACAAAACAAAATAGTGATACCCGAGGTAACATTCCCGGAATCACCCGACTCCAATACAACAGGACTGACTCGAAATCGCAAGACAGACCCGAAACAAAAAGACTGACTCAAAACAAAGAGACAGACTCAAATTAACACAACGAGACTGACACAATACCCAAGTCAGAATGTACAAAAAACAGCATTCACAAATGCTCAAAACAATGCGTGCCATACACCACATCTGAAATAAACTGAACGTCGCTCGCAGGTGGTTCATCCCCCGATCACAGTCACATTATCCCCCACAGGTTCACTAATCAAGTGCCGATAGACTTTGCAAGACTGGTACGGTGATGATCTTGTTGTCAATCAGATCTTGTATTTCATGGCGAAGACGGTAACAACTATCAGTGACGTGGCCAACTTGTTGATGGAAGGCACAATACTTGGCCGGATCATGGGAGGGGAAGTTTATCTGGCAGTGGCCGCAGCTCTAGGGGTTTCAGATTACTCAGGACCCTCAAGGCCGTTGATAGAGACATGCATAGTGGGGTGAACACCCTCTGGCCCCGAGGTGGGTATTTTGAGGTTTGTGGCTTTTTGCTGGATGCACCAGCAAAGGGATTGACAGGCGCTGACTGGGTTTGCTGATCTCTTCCGAGCACGGGATTAGAGTTGAAAGGAACATTCCTGGTACAACGGCCCTTCTCCCGGCTTGCTCCTTGATTCAGACTGCCCCTAACTTGAGTGGCGAAAGTGTCATCCACAGTTTTTGCCATAACTGCGAGGACTTGCTCTTCGTTTAATCCCTCGGCTTTCAAAGCCTCAACAGCCAACTGAAGATGTTCATGGGGACTAATGCTTGCCCCTGCCTTGTTCTTATCACTGGCCTCCACTTTGCTAAGAGGTTGGCCTTCTTCCAATGCAGCCCGTCCCAAGGTTGGGGAGCCTCTTGACATGAACTCCCTGGTATGTGATGCGGTTGATGACGGGGCCAAAACTCCGAAGGCCAGATCTGCCACAGTTCTTTGAAGATCTTCGATCATTCTCATCAGCTCAGAAGTAGTGGGTTCATGGGTTTGGGATGATTGGGGTTCAGATGCACCCATCATGCATAAGTCCAGGCTCTCTGGGGTAAATACATTAGGCTTGGGTAGATGGACTGGGGTGATGTATACGCTGGGGTCGTAAGGGACGGCCAGTGTGTGGATTAGGTTGAGATGTGGATGAGGTATTTGGTCATTGGGGGCTGAAGGTGGAGCTATCGTTTGGTTGTCAATGAGATTTTGGATCTCATGACGAAGGCGGTAGCAACGGTCGGTGCCATGACCGCGCTGCTGATGGTACATACAGTACTTGGAAGGGTTATGTCTGACTGGGAGTGGGTCAGGAAGAGGTTGAGGATCGAGGGGTTTGAGATGCCCTCTTTCCACCAAGGCTTTTAGTGCGATAGTCAGGCTCATATAGAGAGGGGGTGAAAGTTCTGCCCTGAGCTCGGGTTAGGCCGGCTGGTTCTAGGCTTGGTTTGGCAAAAGGGTCGGTTGTAGCAACTGTATTGATTTCGGTGGGTTTGGGAATAGCGCTACTACGAGCATTGGTATTCCCTGAAATCACCCTCCTTGTCGGTTCACTTGTTCTGGGAATGATCCCACTGTTGAACGCGTTCTCAACCTGAACCCCTAGTTCATGTAAACTTTTGAAAGTGAATAGCGGAGCGACTATCAACTTTTGCAACATATCATGCTCGAGGTTTCGCACCATCATCTGTACTTGATCCCTCTCCGAAGGGCGACGATCCGTCATCTGTGTTGCCTTTGCTCTCCATCTGGCAACAAATTCCACAAAAGGCTCTTTTGGGTTCTGGCGGGTTGCTTCAAGCTCTTGGATGGTTATTTTAACTTGGGTGTTGTACGAATACTGATCGACAAAGGCCTCAGCCAGTTCTTCCCAGTTTTGCTTCACTTTATCTTCCAACTTAGCGTACCAAGTGGCTGCTACACCCGACAGGGTTCTTCCATACAGAGAGAGTTTCTGTGGCTTAGACAGACCCATCGGCTTCAGGACATCCAAGAAAAGTCGGATATGTACCATTGGATCTCCAGACCCATTGAAACAGTCAATATATGGCATTTTGAATCTGTCTAGGAGCCACACGGCAGACTCAGTGTGCCCATCCTCAATGTCGGGAATGGAGTTAAGGCCTTGTGCCTTTTTGAATTGCTTCTCAAGGCTCGCAATTTTCGCTGCAGTCGGATTGAACTCATCAACATGAAAGGGTTGAAACCTCTCAATAGGCTGCACCAGGGGCCTGACAACTCGAGCTTGAGCCAACCCTTCTTGGGGATTCGAACCCTGTAAATCTTCAACTGGCGGAAGTGGATCAAAGTTCGGCTGGGGTCCCGAAGCTGGATGTGAGGCAGATGCCCCAGATGGGCGCTGCGTTTCGATACCGGTCTCAGCCTGCATGGCAGTTCCCTGATTTAACGCTGCTATCACGGCCACAAATTCTTCTGAACCCTGTGCCATCACGGGTCTGCTGATGATGTGACTGGTGACTGTCGGATCAGATGAACCGGTGAGCCCTAACTGGCCTTTCTTTGCCTTGCCTCAGCGAAAGAACACTGGTTGCCCTTGAATTGAATTTCTGATCTAACAAAGTCTATCAGCACTAGTCCAATGTACCGGGGAGATAGTGGAGCCTTCTGAAGCTATGATTCCAGGACTACCCCTAGCAAAAGAGAAAACAGACAGCATCTCAGCTCAATTTCACTGGAACGGATACGAGTAAAGCTGAACAACTGTATTCTATTACTGATCACTGTTCCCCGAAATCACTGCCCCAAATCTGAATCTGATACCCGCAGGTATGACTGATTCTCAAAATACTAATACTGGTGCCCGCAGGCTGGATACCCAGACTCACAAACTGGTATATGCATTCCCTGTAGAGATACACTCTAAAAGCACATAGCAAGTAAATGAGAGCCAATACACCCCTATGTTGGGGTAGGGTTTCCCTGTCCTATTTTGTTAGGAGCTAGGGTTTCACTACGCACGCAGCGGTTTCAAACAACCTAACATCGGGTAAGCAACCTGTCCTAGTTTGAAATGGTCACTATGGATTCCGAATATGCACTAAGTCGAATGGTCGAAAAGGGTGCCCCGGTAAAAATCGGGGTTTGTGCTCCCATACTGGCAGAGCCCGCAACCGGTCAGCCTTATGGTCATGCCTTGACAAGACAAGCCTCCGGCAAACCGCTCAGGAATAGCAGATGGCCAACACGGTATCCTAGGCGCACCAATGCACATGCAATGCAAAGAAACACATAAGTGTAGTCAAAACAGGATATCACGAGTTCGAGTCAAGCTCTTTAAAAATCCCCAGCAGAGTCGCCAGAAACTGTAGACAGCGCCCGCGTGGGACCTCGATGCTACAGCTCGGACTCCCCCTTTTTTGTTAGTTGCGGTTCGTAATCTGAACCAAAGAGTCCAACTCTGGCAAATCGTTTTGAGAGAAAACAGATTTTTAGAAAAGAAGTGCCAAACATGGACTGCTTTGCCAGATACAGAATCGCCACCTAAATATTTTTAAAATGAGAAATTTAGGAAACCCTGACTCGGTGCCGAAGGCCACGTGTCCGTCATCACCAAAGTTGTCTTGGCTCGAGAGCTTGGGTACGATCGGGGAAGGTCAGCTATGAGCACCCCCTTTCGCCCGGTCCGAAGACCGGCCTCTACTAACCGTGATATCCGATTTTGAAAACGTTATGTGCTCTTATTCCGGTTATTAGCCTAGAATTACTATGTTATGCGCACAGCAAACACGTATAGACTAGATTGCCTAATTTGGAAACAAGCATTGCATATCCGTTCGTTTTGAAAGCGCTTCGGAATTTGCTACTCGCAAGTAGGCTAAAACACGGATTTCAACGAGTTTTTCCAACTCAAGCAATCCAACCTCCACCCACAGGCATTCAAGCAGTTTAACACGTAAGCATCTAGCCACATGGTAAGCATGCTGTCATGGTAGCATTCACACACATGCGATATGCTAAAGCATAAATATACTTACATCGTACTCCGTGCCAAAATGATAAACTAGTTAGCAAACATGCATGCCCTAGTTCATGTTAGAGTGACTAATGCATCGCATACAGAATGCAATTAGACAGGCTCGGCTATCCTAAACATGGCATGTGAAATGCACGAGTAGCACGTATTCAAGTTAGATTTGAAATGTTGTGCAGTTAGCATGATGCGCCGAGCCCGGTGCATGTAATACTGATGAATGATGCACGCATGCATAGCATAAGGTATGCTAAAATAAACATGTCCTAATACTAACCATCAAAGCATGTAAGTAAAAGGGAGAAAGAAATGGGGGTTGGAAGACATACACACACTCACCCACACTTATTACAAATATGCCCTCACACAGAGGGACCAAAAGAATATACAAATTAATTAACTACGCAAGCTAATTAAATATTACAGACCAATTAAATTAACAAATTAATTAATCTAATTAAAACAGTAAAGCCCCCGGGAAGCGGGTTAGATGCAGCGCATGCTCGGGACTTGCTCGGAATCGCATTGCCATGCATAGTCTGCCTCTGTTTTCCCTGCTTTGCCCCTCTAAAGACTGCCAAAGTCTCAGGAATGATTCTCTGGATACTGGGGGATCCCACCGGCTAAGTAGAATGACCACCGGCACTGAATTGTGATCATCGGCTTCAAATGAGACTATCGGCCACAAATACATTGCCGGTCGGCACTAAATGTTGCCGGTCAGCTGAAAATGTTTGCAGAACCTGCAACCCACAGCAGCAGAGGGCAGAATCTTGCATGGCAATGCTATTCAAGCTATGTATGCACCAATCACACTCCTTATCATGTTAATGACTCAAGGGAGGATGTGCCTCAATTCTCGGACCACCAATCACGCATTTCCATGCATGATGGCCCAAAGAATCGAGTGTGCACTTTCACACAAGGAAGCCTAACCTCTATAATCACACAAGGAAGCCTAACCTCTATCACACTCACTTCAAGAGGCCAAGCATGCACAATGCAATGCAATCCTAGACATGTTGGCTAGCATGCAACATAGACAATGCAAGGCATTTATACAAACATACAAGCAAGCATGCAAGGCAAGTATGCGAACCAAATAAAAGAGGGACTTAAACATGAATTAGGCAACTCTAAATAGGCCTAAAACAGTGGCCAAAGTGCCCAAAAATGAAGGCTAAGCACACACACACGCATGCACATGTTAAGGCACAAACCTAAGCATTAAACAAGCAACTCTCAAACACACTTGCAAGAGGCTAATCATGGACAATTGGCATGGAATGAAAAGCTTTAAAATCATGTCAAAAAGTGGTGCCAAACCAACCCAAATTAGACAAGCATAAGCATGCAAGCATGGTCCAAGTACTTGAGGCAAGTCACGAAGCTTTGAAGCACATTTAGCACAACAAACATGGCATGCATTAAACAACTAAAAACAGATTTTTAGCATGTTAAAACAAGGCCAAAGGACTACTTAGATGACATCTAAGTGGCTCAAATTCAAAGGCATGCATCATGGTCAAAACATAGGGCATACAACACATGCTCTCAAAGCAACAAAGAGGCAACTAAGGCAAGTATATGAGCATGCTAAAGGGACTAAAATTACATGTTGGACGGTTCCAAACCACCAAAATGATGCAATCAACACATGCTACACATTCACATACTTGAGGCATACAAGCCCGACAAGCCACAAATGCAAAGGAGCTATACTAAGCATGCCAAAATCGATCCAAACAACTATGGACAGACCTAAAGCATGGCAAAATAAGCACAAAACATTCACAAGGCTAAGCCTAAAACATGCTCGAACAAAGGCTAACAACCTAAGGCATATTAAGGCAATTACAAGGCATTACATGGTAGGTATGCTAAGCATGCATGGTGTACCAAGACCAACTTAATACAAAGCTATAACATGGCAATATAAGCATGAAATACAGCCAAGACATGATCAACACACATGCTAACATAGGCTCCCTCAAGAGGCCAACAAAAGGTCCATTTCAAGGACAACAAGGAGAGGGGGTGGCCCTCCCCTTTTGGAGACTTCAAGGCACCATCTCCACCACTGAAATCCCTCAAGATTTCAGTGGTGAAGAGGCCCAAACACCAAAGTCTCGAAACTTGCACAAAATGGCACAAAACAAGGGCTTTACAAGGCCTAAGAGGGGTCAAACTTCCCCAAAGCACAAAACACTCTTAATAAACTATCAAGAGGGCCTAAAAACAGAACTTTTTTATGTTATACACTAAACACAAAAACAGCTCTAAGATAGGTAGAAATAGGATGCAAAAATGGGGAATGAAAGGGAAGTTTCTTACCCTTGTTGACCTTCTTCACAAAGGGAGGACCAGCTGCCTCCTTGGGCTTAAACCAGCCCCAAAACTCTGCAAATAATCCCTTAGAACCTCAATAGCCAAGAAAAGGTGTAATGGTAGGTGTTTGTATGCAATACTATGAACAAATGCACCTAGAACACTCAAGAGAGAAATAGATAGAGATAGAATGTATATGAGTTCTAACCCTAGAACCAGAGCTTCTAGCAATGTTTTTCTCCCTAAAATCTCTAACCCTAATGCCAAGAGAGGAAGGCTCCTCTTATAGGCAACCAATCTTGTAAAGCTTGTCAAGAAAGCTAACAAGAAGAGCATCCCTCCATACACGTGTATGGAGGGGAACAAAATGCCAAACAGCTGTCCTAAAATATCTAAAAAAGCAGATGAACAGTAGTCGGCTGGCCAAAAATGTCATTTTGACAAAAATGACTGCCGGTCGGCCAAACAGAGTGCCGGCCGGCAATATACATTGCCGATGGACACAAACAACAGCCGGTGGCCTCCAGCCACTGCCGGTGGTGTGTGGGGATGCCTCAAAAGGCATTCCCTACCCCTCCAAGGCAAAACACAGGTGTTTGGTGCAAAACCAAACACAAAACGGTCGAGTTCGGAGATCCTGAGGCAGGGCGCGTAGCCGAGACCTCCGGGAACTCCAAACAAACACAAACATGGATAATCACCGAGTGTTCAAGCGGTGACATCCAAGTCTTGAGGACGGTCAAAAATGGGGTGTCTACAGATATCCACGAAGGGTAGTCCGAATCCGGAGGCTTAATCGGCCAATCGTGATATCCACGAAGGGCGTTCCGAATCCGGAGACTTGTTCGGCCAATCGTGATGTCCACGAAGGGCGCTCCGAATCCGGAGACTTGTTGGGCCAATCGTGGTATCCACGAAGGGCGCTCCGAATTCGGAGACTTATTCGGCCAATCGTGGTATCCACGAAGGGCGCTCCGAATCCGGAGACTTTATCGGCCAATCGTGATATCTACGAAGGGTGGTCCGAATCCGGAGGCTTAATCGGCCAATCGTGATATCCACAAAGGGCGCTCCGAATCCGGAGACTTGTTCGGCCAATCGTGATATCCACGAAGAGCGCTCCGAATCTGGAGACTTGTTGGGCCAATCGTGTTATCCACGAAGGGCGCTCCGAATCCGGAGACTTGTTGGGCCAATCATGGTATCCACGAAGGGCGCTCCGAATCCGGAGACTTGTTCGGCCAATCGTGATATCCACGAAGGGCGCTCCGAATCCGGAGACTTGTTGGGCCAATCGTGATATCCACGAAGGGCGCTCCGAATCCGGAGACTTATTCGGCCAATCGTGGTATCCACGAAGGGTGCTCCGAATCCGGAGACTTGTTGGGCCAATCGTGGCATCCACGAAGGGCGTTCCGAATCCGGAGACTTGTTGGGCCAATCGTGGTATCCACGAAGGGCGCTCCGAATCCGGAGACTTATTCAGCCAATCGTGGTATCCACGAAGGGCGTTCCGAATCCGGAGACTTGTTGGGCTAATCGTGGTATCCACGAAGGGCGCTCCGAATCCGGAGACTTATTCGGCCAATCGTGGTATCCACGAAGGGCGCTCCGAATCCGGAGACTTATTCAGCCATCAAGAAGCGTATGAGCTGAGGCTTAAAAACGAGAAACTTTTGCATTACAGCAGAGTATGTACAAGTACCAAGCCCACAAATTGGGTCATTGGTAAAATTTTCGTAGATGCATTGAATTCCAAGGCCGTGGCAGGCTTCTTCCTAACATGTCCGAGAGCCGATATGCCCCTGTTCCTGTAATGGAGTCTACCTGATAGGGGTCGTCCCAGTTCGGACCCAGCTTTCCGTCGGCCGGTCTCCGGTCGGCTGGAAGTACTTTCTTCAGGACCAGCTCTCCTGGGGTGTAATGGCGCAACTGAACTCGTTGATTGTACGACTTAGCGAGCTGCTGCTGATACCGTGCCATGGAGGCTAGGGCGCGGTCTCTTCATTCCTCGATTAGATCCAGGTCCAGGGCGAGCATCATGTCATTTCGGCCCGTATCAAAGGCTTGCGATTTCAAAGTCGGGAGGCCGATTTCCAGGGGTAAGATTGCTTGGGTTTCGAAGCATAGAGCGAATGGCGTTTCTCCGGTGGACCTCCTCGGCGTTGTGCGATGCGCCCACAATACACTCGGCAATTATTCGACCCATTTGCCTTTAGCTCTTTCCAGCCTCTTTTTGATGTCGTCCAAGATGGTTTTGTTAGAGGCTTCGGCTTGACCGTTACTCTGGGGGTACGCAGGCGTAGAGAAGTAAGGCACGATACCGTATTTGCTGCACAGTTCTCGGTATACGCCACAATCGAACTGGGTGCCATTGTTTGAGATGAGAGCTCTTGGAATGCCGAATCGCGTGATGATGTTTCTCTATACAAATCGCTTTATGTCGGCATCTCGTATATGTGTTAGAGCCTCCGCTTCGACCCATTTTGTAAAGTAATCTGTTGCTACGATTAAGAATCGCTTGTTTCCTGGGGCCTTTGGCAACGGTCCTACGATATCAAGCCCCCATTGAGCAAACGGCCAGGGACTGGTGATAGAGTTCAACCCTTCGGCGGGCAAATGGGTTAGTGGGGAGAACTTTTGGCATTGTTCGCATCTTTTAACATAATCTTCTGCGTCGGCTCTCATTGTCGGCCAATAATACCCCTGTGTTATAGCTCGATGGGCCAGGGAGCGTCTGCCAGAGTGGGCACCACAACTGCCCTCATGTATCTCGGTTAGAAGCTCCTCCACTTTATCCGGGTGTACGCATTCCAAATAGGGACCAGAGAGGGACTTTTTATAAAGCCCTCCTTGTAGATCCAGATAGTATTGCAGGGCCTTATTGCGTAGCTTGTGTGCTTCTTTTTTGTCCTCTAGGAGTTGTTCAGAAGAGAGGAATCCGGCAATGGGGTCCATCCAGCTTGATGCAGATTCTATAACGTTGACGTGGGTTTCCTCCGAAGGGCCAATACTCGGCTCCGGGATGAAACCTACTTCAATGGTCCGTTTGAGCTTAGAATTGATAGCAGAGGCTAGGCATGCCAGGGCATCTGTGTGTATGTTCTGATCACGTGTTATTTGGTTCAGTTCGTGATGGTCAAACTTCGTTAGCAAAGAGTTAGCCGTTTTCATATAGGCCGCCATACGGTTGTTTTTTGCAACGTACTCCCCCTTTAGCTGGTTGATGACCAATTTTGAGTCACAAAACACTAGCAAACGCCGAGCGCCGAGAATGTGTGCATTTCGTAGACCGGCTAAGAGGGCTTCATACTCGGCCTCGTTATTTGATGCTTCGAAGCCAAGCTTGACGGCCTGCTCTATTACTGCGCCGTCGGGAGACATGATTACTACGCCGGCGCCGCAGCCCCGTTGGTTAGACGATCTATCACAGTATAGCTACCAAATATCCCCGACATAAATTCTCCAGTTCGGCTTTGATCGAACTTCAGCCTTTGGAAGAACGTCGGCAGGTTTAAGGTCGGAAAGCCCGCCTGTGAATTCGGCAACAAAGTTGGCCAGCACCTGTCCCTTGATTGCGGTTTTGGTTAAAAACTGAATGTCATATTGGTCGAGTTCAAGAGCCCATTTTGAAACACGTCCTGATGCTTCTGCACTCTGTAGTACTGATCGGAGGGGATAATCTGTTATCACTCCAATGCTATGCCCCTGGAAGTAATGCATCAGTTTTCTTGCTACCATGACCAAGGCTAGGAGGAGTTTTTCCAGCGGAAGATAACGTGTCTCGGCATCGACCATTGCCTTGCTCACATAATACACTGGCCGTTGTTGCCCTTCCTCTTCTTTTAGTAGTATGGCGCTGACGGCCCTATCGGAGACTGCCAGATACAGAATGAGGGGGTCACCGGCAGCTGGTGTTGTCAAGAGAGGTACTGACCGGAGGTAAGTCTTGAGCCCGGTGAAAGCTGCTTCGCACTCGGCGGACCATTCAAAAGCTTTGCCTTGACGTAGCGTCTGGAAGAATTGTCTGCAGCGGTCTGTTGACCGACTGATGAATCTATTGAGTGCAGCGGCCATCCCCATCAACTTTTGGACTTCTTTCACTGATCGGGGGGAACCGAGTTCCAAGATTGCTGTGACTTGCCTCGAGTTGGCTTCGATTCCACGGTGGTTGACTATATAACCCAGGAATTTGCCAGAGCCGATTCCAAACGCGCACTTAGAGGCGTTCAGTTTCATTCTGTATTTGCGCAAGATGCCGAATATCTTCTCTAGGTCGGCTATGTGATCCTGTTCTTCTTTGGACTTGACCACCATATCGTCGATGTAGACTTCCATAGTGTGGCCGAGTTGTTCTTTGAACATAGCGGTGACCAGTCTTTGGTAAGTTGCCCCTGCATTCTTCAGGCCAAAAGGCATAACTTTGTAGCAGTAGGTTCCTCTTGGGGTGAGGAATGCAGTTTTGTCCTGGTCATCCGGATGCATGGCGATCTGATGGTAACCTCTGTAAGCATCGAGGAAACTCATGCGTTGGTGGCGCGTCGTTGCATCGACGAGTTGGTTAATTCTAAGTAAGGGAAAGCAGTCCTTGGGGCAAGCTTTGTTCAGATCCGTGAAGTCGACGCACACTCGCCAAGTTCCATTTTTCTTCTTCACCACCATTGTGTTGGAGAGCCACGTGGGGTAGGTGACTTCTCTAATTGCCCCGGCGTCAAGCAGTCTGTCGAATTCTTCTATGACGGCAGCAGTGTGCTCTGCGGCAGACCAACGGCCTTTCTGAATGATGGGCTTGCATGTGGGGTCGACGTTCAGGCGGTGCTGTGAAACTGATGGGTCTATACCCGGCATCTCGTACGGAGTCCACACAAAGACGTCGAGGTTGGCGAGTAGAAAGGAGATCAGCTGCTGTCTATCGGCTTGGTTTAAAGAGGTGCCGATTATGAAGAACTTTTCCGGGCTTCCATCGATGTCAATTCGGTCTAAACCTTCTGTGGCCTTTTCGCTTGGCTACCGCCCGACGTCATCCAGGATTTCCCGATTAGGTACCTCAATGGAGTTTACCTGCAATTCCTTTGGCATTTTGGCGGCCAGGAGGTAACATGCTTGTGCCGATTTTTGGAAGCCGCGAATCTGCTCAATGCCGTGTTCTGTTGGGAAACGTAACAATTGATGGTAGGTGCTCAGGACGGCCTGTAAAGTATGCAACCACGATCGCCCCATGATGAGATTGTACGGCGATGGCAGCTGGACGACCAGGAATTCTACATCCACCGTTCTGGAACCCGCTCGAACGGGTAGGTTGATCTTTCCCAGTGGGTATTCGGGGTTGGCATTGAAGCCGAATAGTGGATAAGGGGCCGGAGTCAGGTCCGATTCAGTGAACCCGAGTTTGATGAAGGTTTTATAATACATGACCTCCGAAGTGCTGCCCTGGTCTATAAGAACGCGTTCGACGGTGAACCGGTTTACGCGTAGCGCGACAACCAATGGATCGATGTGAGGGAGTGTTACGTCGAGCAAATCAGAGTCGTCGAAGGTGATGCTTGGCGATTCTCGGGGTCACTTTGCTGGCGTGAGTTGCTGCTGAGGGCCTGGGAGGGACTGGATTACATGTACGGCCGGGGCTTGCGGCAGGCTGTATATCATATGGATGTTATCATGCAGAACACTTCGCGGGAGATGTTCGTCTTTTGTCAACTCCTCAAAGTAATCGGTTGAAGCACAACGAGCGTCGGTGTTTTGCTATTGGGCCCGAGACCGTAGATCGCCTGCCCTTGGGGGTCGCTCAAAAACCTGGCGCACTGTTTGTTTGGACTTTGCTATTTCCAAGGCCAGATCGCGGCGAAGGCGCTCGTTCTCAGCGATGGTGTTGTCTAAACTGTGTTTGGTCTTTTTGGCTCGTTCCATGATGGCTAGCATCGTCTCCTGTGCTGAAGTTGTTTGTGAATCGACATTCAAGGCACGTCTTGCAGCGATGATTTCCTTCTCGAGCATATTTTCCGGAGTGAGGTCGACTCTCTGTGTGATTGCGTCGGTGGCTATCGGAGAATCTTGAGTCACGCCTTCCATGGATGTATTTGAGTATTCCCACAGACGGCGCCAATTGTGGGGAAATGGTTCTAGAAATACTCTTCAGATCCTGGGAGACGCTCTTGATCCTCAGCTAGTCACCTGCAAAGACAAACACTCCGGTCAGGGGTGCCGGGGTTAGCACTCCGACGGGCAAGTCAGTTTCTATCCTCAAGAAAGCTTGTTTACTAAGTTTAGTGAAGTGATTCTTACATACCTTTCTAAATCTGAAGCTATTGTATTTATACTCATTCTCTGGACCTCGGGTCCAGAACCCACTTTTTACTTATTATCATTTTGTTTATTCCAACATGCATCTCCCTGTCTATTCGGCGATCTCAATGTATTCGGTATCTTAGTTGATTAGTACGGAGCCGAACAATCTCTGACTTCCGGGATACATCCCTTCCGACTCTTCTATTTATTCGGCTCCCACAGATACAAAATATACAAATATCTAATGAAGAATATAATAGAACAGAGAGACTGATCCCTTACACCAAAACAAACTTACCAGCCAAAGAAAATGTTCAACAATAGGCTTTTGAAAGACTACCATTGATGGCTTTGGAGAGAGAATGATGGTTTCATCCTGTGCGTGCAAGGCACGCGTGGGTTTCCGTACAAAAAGCCAACGACTGTTAATTATTAGACCACATAGAGCCAAAAACCAAATAATAGGGGCAAAATTGGTACAATTACAAATACAGGGACCAAAATGAAACCACGGGTAAACTATAGGGACCATTGCTGTAATTTGCCCAAGATAAAATTATGTAAAATTGATAATTTTTTTAGACATTTATTTATTTATTTATTTTACCAAATTAATTTTTATTATGTGTTTTGATGATGATCATGTAATGGGTAGTTGTTAGGCTTTTAATGTGTAATCTATATATTTAATATATGAAATGTTTTTAGTTTTGGATTTTTGATTTAATAGATTGGTTTAATAATGATATCAAAGTTGTCGCCATATTTGACTTTTGAAAAAATATAAACTAATTTAATAAAAATAAAAACAACAACCTATTATATGATCATCATTCAAACATATAATAAAAATTAATTTGGTAAACTAAATAAATATCTAATAGATATATCAATTTTACAAAAATTTACCTTTAGTGGATAGAAATAATTTTTAAAAATTTAAAAATATTTTTTGACATTTATTTTTGTCAAATTAGTTTATATATTTATTAAATTGAAGACTTTGCCCTTAAAATCGAGCAATAGTGTCTTCAATTGTCCTTATTTGGAACAAGATTCAAAATTCATGGTCAAATATGTCACAATTAAAAAGTCAATGATCAAAGTGACATAAAGCCCAAATTATAGAGACCATTAATGTAATTCACCCTTATAAATACTTGACATATATTATTATAAATTCACTAATATTACTGTCGTCGTCGTCGTTGTCGTCGTCGCCGCCGCCGCCATCATTGTTACCACCACCAAGCCACTGCAGTCGCAACTACTATTATCATCACCTTCAACATCATTATTATTATTACCATAAATACTACTATCATTTCACTATCGCCACTGAAAGGGGGATTCATAATTTGGCTTTAGGCCGTGGTAGAGGCCGGGCTGTAAGAGGTCCGACCGTGTTTGGGCCGAGCTAACCTGGGTTGATCCAGGATTGGTTTGCTCGGTTGAGGTCCAAGACCCATTCAGCCGAGATGGTCGTCTACTAGCCCAGGTTTTGTTGTTTGCACATTTAGCTCGGCGAGTAAGGTCTTTCGCGGACCGGCCTAACCTGTTTGGAGCTTAGTCGTACCGGAGTGCTGCTGAGCTCGGTCGCGATAGAGCTCAGTAAATGTCACTGTTGGACAGGTTAAGTAGCACGGTTGTAGGAGGCCGGGGTGGTGCCGCCGGGTTGCCCATTTCCGCCAATGCTGTTTGGCAGTTTGATTAGGTGGTGTTTAGTTGAATTTGCACTGACAAGTGGGGAAATGGGATGGGAGAGTAGGTCCACGCGTCAGATGGTGAATGGATGCAGAGGCAAACGTAGAAGGTATATAAGCATGACTGCGCCCCTCATGCTGGGGGTGGAACATCAATTGGTGAGAGAAACTTTAGCACGGAGTCTGCTCCTCTCTCTCTCTCTCGCTATCTATCTATCTGAGTGTGTGCTAACTTGACCGTCGGAGGGGTTTTTCGGCAACACACCACCGGGAAGGCGCAGCTTGGAAGCGAGGAGGAAGGCGCAGCTTGGAAGCGAGGAGTGCGAGCGGTGTCGAATATTTATTTCTCGTACAATTGGCGTCGTCTGTGAGAAATTTTGCAGACACAACCTTGTCCTCCAAGCTCATTGGATCGCCTTCCATGGCAAACAACGACGAAATACCGCTGTCTGCCATCGACGATGTTACCCCAGAGTCGGTCAGGCAGAGAGACGGACTCCCCGCCGTTTCGAACATGACGAACCTGGAGACTTCCCTAGGAAGACTTCTAAGAGATGCACGAGATAAGCGCGCCAAAAGCTTTGGTCACTCGCGAAGCCCAGATGGACACCAGCGGCGGAGGGAGTCGCATACTCACCGCCTGGAGCATAAGTTGAGAGACCAAGACGCCGTCATCCAGAGAATGACGGCCGAGATGGAAGCTCTCAAATGGCAAGTCAAAAGAAAGAGGTGTTACTAGAGTGGGAGACTACAGTGAGCGCACCCAGCCCCGCCGCTCAGGCAACCAGAGCCAGCGTCACACGCCCTCCATTTCTATCACCAGAAGCTATGGGGTTAGAAACTTAGACCCTCTTGCGGAAAAGTCTAATGTGCAAGATAGTACATACCATTCCTTACATCCATCGACTACATTCGAATATTCGTACTCCGTTCGTTTAGAAGACTTGAGGGACGTCCTAAAGAAGCGAGCTCACCGACGGGAGGTTCAAAGGGTGCCGGCGCTCCAGCGGTTATCTTACGGAGGTCACGACAGTGAAGAGGTCATGATGCCACCACTACATTCAGCCGTGCCAGTCTTTTTGGACAAGGATTTGGCGAAGCTGAATGCCACCCCCTTCTCCCTTGAGATAGAGACAACATCACTCCCAGCAAGCTTTCACCAGCCCAAGTTTACGCTTTATGATAGGAAAAACGATTCGTACATGCATGTAAGCCACTTCCGGCAGGTCATGGCTGGACACAGGCGTAACGATGCTCTCATGTGCCTTATTTTTCCATCAAGTTTGGGCGAGCTGGGCTTAAAATGGTTTGAGAGGCTCCCGGAGGAAAGCATCAACCGGTGGCAGCAGTTGGCAGAGGCATTCGTGACTCGATTCAAAACCAACACCAAGACGTCACAAGAAGTGGACCACATCCTAAGCGTCAAGATGGAGTCAAGCGACACCCTTAAAGCATATAACGCCAGGTATTGGGAAACCTTCAACGAGATCCTGGATTGCCTGACCAACTTGGCAATCACCCAATATAAGCGCGGTCTCCCAGTCGGATATAGACTGTGGGACTCGCTTACAATGAACCAGCCGACTTCCATAGGGCAACTGATGCAATGCATCAATGAGCACATCCGAGTAGAGAATGATGTGGTGACGTCCACCGTGAAGGCAAATCCGGTGGCAACGGACAAAATGGTGGCTAGAAAAGTGCATGCGGTCGGACATGAGACAAACCGTCCGAATGACCGTGCAAGAGAGTCAGACCGTGGCCCTGATCGTAGAAATCGGGGTAAAGGTCGCCGCAGTGACCGAACAGAATACCCCTGCGATGACGTAGCAGATGCGAACAGAAAGTTGAACGCTCGAACGGGCATCACCACGGTATTTAAGATTCCAATTTGTTGCATACTTAGTGAAATCCGCGACGAGGATTACGTCCGGTTTCCCGTTAAGTTAGGTGATGCGCAAAAGGGTTTCAATCCGCGGTACCGCTGCACATTTCATAGAAAGCGAGGGCACCGGACAGAGGACTGTTTGCCCTTAAAGCAACACTTGGAAGAGTTAGTCGCAGCCGGTCACTTAGACCTTTACATCGATTGGGGTGTTAGAGCCGCGCACCACACCCCAGCTGATCCGAGTGGTTCGGATGACCTAGAGACGCCCTCTCAAGGAGTGGTCAATGTGATCCACGGCATTGTGGAGCTAGCACGGGTATGCGAGCTCCGAGGGATGATCAAAAATGCGGAACATATAAGGGAAGTTTTGTCAGTCCAGCCCACGATCAAAAGGAGCAAGACCGAGGAGAAAGATGTGATTAGCTTCTCAATTAGGGACCTTGAGCGCATTCAAACGCCGCACAATGATGCCCTAGTAGTCACCCTCCGCGTCAGGGACTTCGATGTCAAACGCATCTTGATCGACCAAGGTAGCTCGGTTGAGATCATGTACTACGACGCCTTCAAGCAGCTCAAACTACGGGATATGGACTTGGCTCCGACAACTTCGCCACTAATTGGTTTCAACTCACAACCGGAGTGGCCGATGGGAAAGTTACTTACCAGTCAAAGCTGGATCTGTGGTCAAGCAGGTGGAGTTCTAGGTACTAAAGGTGTCGTTCACATACAATCTGATCTTAGGTAGGGGATGGCTTCACGCTATGCAGGCGGTAGCATCAACCTACCACCAAGTTATGAGGTTCCCCTCGGCTATGGGAGAAGTTGAGGAGATTTGGGGCGATCAAGTTATGTCGAAGCAATGTTTCGTGGCAATGAATAGGAACTGAGCTGCCAAAGGCTTCGTGCAAATGATCAAAGATCCGGAAGACCAAAGTGTCCTTGATAACGTGGGCACCAGGGCCGAGGAAAAGGCTGTTGAAGAGTTGGTGGAAGTGCAAATCGACATAGAAAGTCCTAACAAGTTCTTTTGCTAGGATCAAGCCTGACCACCCAAGAAAAGACTGAGATGGTAGAGTTCTTGATAGCAAATATCGAAGTCTTCGCATGGACGCCATACGACATGCCTGGCATTGATCCAAGCTTTATTTGCCACCAACTCAATGTTTTCCCGGATGCACGTCTCGTCATTCAAAGAACGAGGAGATCGGTCCTTTATCACGCTGAGGTAGTCGCGGAGGAAATGAGAAACCTGCTAGAAGCAAGGGCCATCCAGGAAGTGCACTACCCTCGGTGGGTTTCAAACACGGTCGTAGTGCCCAAGAAGAATGGAAAGTGGCGAGTTTGTGTTGATTACAAGACGGTCAACCGAGCTTGCCCTAAAGACAGTTTTCCTCTGTCCAGAATAGACCAGCTAGTGGATCTCCCGGCTGGGCATAATAGGCTCAGTTTCTTGGATGCCTATCACGGTTATCACCAGATCGCCATGCATGCTCCCGACAGCGAAATAACCTCTTTCACGATCCCAAGGGGACTATTCTGCTATCGAGTCATGCCTTTTGGTTCGAAGAACGCCGGGGCGACTTTCCAAAGAATGGTGACCAAAATGTTCGCCCTTCTGCTAGGCCGGACGATGGAGGCTTACATCGACGACATGGTGGTCAAAAGCAGGCAGCAGGCTGACCACTTATCCGACCTAGCCGAGATGTTCGCCATTCTTAAACAACACAAGCTTCGCCTGAATGTGTCAAAGTGTGCCTTCGGCGTGGGATCCGGGAAATTCCCGGGCTTCCTAGTCACAAACCGAGGCATCGAAGCGGACCCCTCACAAATCAAAGCCATACAAGAATTGAAGCAGCCCAATTCGGCAAAGGATGTGCAACATCTTGCCAGTATGGCCGCCGCGCTTAACCGATTCATAAACCGGTCATCAGATCGTTGCCGCATTTTCTTTAAAGCCTTGAAGTCCAAGTTTTCATGGGACAAGGAATGTGATAGGGCTTTGGCCAAGCTCAAGATGTATTTGTCTTCCACCCCACTATTGGTGACACTCAAGCTCGGCGAAGAACTCTACCTCTATCTGGCGGTTTCTCAACATGCAGTTAATGCGGTGCTTGTCCGGTCATAAGGCATCCAGCATCTCCCTATCTTTTACGTGAGCAAAACCTTGCTACCGGCAGAGTCAAGGTATTTGCCGCTGGAAAAACTTACTTTGGCGCTAATGATGGCCTCCCAGAAATTGGCACACTACTTTCATGCTCACACAATCGTCATGTTGACCGAATTCCCTCTAAAAGCCTTGTTTGAGCGGGCGGATTTCTCCGGTCAAATTCTGAAATGGGCAGTCGAATTGGGGCAATTCGACATCAAGTTTCAACCCCGAACTGCCATCAAAGCCCAAGCCCTAGCAGATTTCGTTGCGGAATTCTCGCCTGGAACTCACCAGGTATACCAGGCGGATCTTATCACGGTAACCGAGATGGCGAATGAAGGCTCAACAGAAATAACACAACAGAGTGATATTGGCGACGCGGAACTTGCGCGCCCGTCCATAGAACCTTCAGTCGGAATTGTACCCCAGCCTAGCAATGTGGCGATGGACTTGGGAATAATCGACCAACTTGTTAGGTCCGGAGCCGCATCGCCAAGAGCGGCTGAAGACATATCTGTCGAAACCGTCAACAGCGAGTTTGCAGCAGACATAGCCGAGCAGCCGAGTGACCATGATGCCATCAACCTGCAGGCCTCCTAGGATCCCTCAAAAAGTTAAACTTTTTGTTGGTGAAATGTGGAAACTTTTCATAGATGGCGCCTCGAACCGGCATGGCGCCAGGCTGGGCATTGTTTTGATCTCGCCGGACGGTCTAACCATCGAACACTCTATTGCACTTGGATTCCCAGCGTCGAACAATGAGGCTGAGTACGAAGCACTGCTGGCTAGACTTAGAAGCGCGCTCCAATTGCGAGCATCCGAACTGATAGTCTACAGCGATTCCCAATTCGTCATCAACCAAGTGTCTGGAGTCTACAAAGCCAAAGATGACAGAATGGCCAAGTACCAAGCTCTAGTGAAAGAACACATCAAGGAATTCCAGGCAATTAGGGTCCCACAAATTAGTCGTGAAGAAAACGATCGAGCAGATGAACTGGCCGAACTAGCCTCCATGTTTGATAGTTCAACACCCAGTCCTCTCTTGATCGAGTTTCTTCCAAGGCCTACTATTGAGGACTCCGTGCAGATGGAAGTACTATGCACCGAGCTTGGCCCCTCTTGGATGGACCTTATCATCCTTTTCCTAAAAGAACGAATTCTTCCGGCCGACAAGAATGAAGCACATAAAGTCCAGGTGAAGTCAGAGCAGTTTTGGCTCTCTCCATCTGGTGCTTTATATAAGAAGTCATTCACAGGTCCGTACCTCAAGTGTGTTCATCCAAACAGCATGGAAGCTTTCCTGTACGAGATCCATGAAGGCATGTGTGGAAGTCACATCGGGGGGAGATCTCTGGCCTACCGAGCTATCTCGCAAGGATACTGGTGGCCATGCATGCAAGCAGATGCTCAGAAATATGTTAGAAAATGTGAAAAGTGTCAGAAGTTCGTCCACCAAATTCACCAGCCGGCCAGAGAACTTCTTCCCCTCACAAGCCCTTGGCCTTTTGTGATATGGGGGCTGGACATAGTGGGACCACTCCCAACGGCACCAGGCAACCGGAAGTTCTTCATTACGGCTACGGATTACTTCACCAAATGGGTTGAAGCTGAGCCCTTAGCAACTATCAAAGAGAAAGATGTCAAACGGTTTGTTTGGCAGAATGTGATAACGCGGTTTGGCGTTTCCAAGGTTCTGATTTCTGATAATGGCACCCAATTTGACGAGCACCTATTCAGAGGATTTTGTGAGGAATTGAAGATAGAATTCTACAACTCCACCCCGCCCTATCTGCAATCCAACGGCCAAGCCGAAGCATCAAACAAGACCATTCTCGATGGGCTAAAGAAAATACTAGAGAAAGCCAAAGGAAAATGGGCCGAGGAACTCCCTAGTGTCCTCTGGGCATATCGGACGACCCCGAGACGGTCGACCGGGGAAACTCCTTTTGCCCTGGCTTATGGCATTGAGGTGGTCATTCCACTGGAAATCGGTATGTCCACCATCCGCAGCGAAAATTTTGAGCCCGAATTGAAGGAAGTACAACAAAACAGTGCACCCCAGACTGTTTAAAGTCGGGGACTGGGTTTTGAGGAAGGTGATGGGCAATACGCTGGTGCTGGGCGAAGGCAAGCTAGGGGCAAACTGGGAAGGGCCTTACAGGATAACTGGTCTGGCGGGCAAGGGGGCATACCATCTAGAGGACTTGGATGGCAAAAGCATACCTCGGCCATGGAATGCAGCCAATCTCAAACTGTACTATTTCTAGCATTTGTCTTTTATATGTAATTTTTTGTAAAATGACTTGTTTTCCTTTATTTTTGAATGTAATACTCCATTTGCTAATGTAATATAAATGAATTATTTCTACTTAAGAAGTTTGTTGTGTTTCAAGTAATGTAGTGAATGATGGGGCATA
Organism: Camellia granthamiana; assembly: GCA_036172215.1. Classification (NCBI taxonomy): domain Eukaryota; kingdom Viridiplantae; phylum Streptophyta; class Magnoliopsida; order Ericales; family Theaceae; genus Camellia; species Camellia granthamiana. The sequence continues at coordinate 54,643,122 of CM069910.1, forward strand.
CATCCCCAAAGCCGAGATGATTTACCTCGGCTGAAAGAGTTGATGATTTGCTCAACTCTCATGCTTAGCTGAGATGATTTACCCCGGCTAAAAGAGTTGATGATATGCTGAACTCTCATGTTTTAGCCGAGATGATTTACCTCGGCTAAAAGAGTTGATGATTTGCTCAACTCTCATGTTTAGCCGAGATGATTTACCCCAGCTGAAAGAGTTGATGATATGCTGAACTCTCATGCTTTAGCCGATATGATTTACCCCGGCTGAAAAAGTTGATGATTTGCTCAACTCTATGGTTTAGCCGGAATAAATTAGCCCGGCTAGAAGGGTTGATGATTGTTTTAGCCGAGATGACTTACCCCGGCTAAAAAGGAGCGACGATTTCCTACCCCGAAGGTTTAGCCGAGCTGTCTTACCTCGACTCGAAGAGTCTGATCTGTTCAATTTTAGATAATTTTTGCATCTTTAAGACCGAGATAATTTCCTCGGCCCTTACAAATTGTAATACGCCAGGCAAGAATAGCATGGTTAAATGGAGGACTATGGCAAGCAGTGCAAAATTATAAGCAAAACGAGAACTTTTCATTGATGGAAAAATTATCTACATGAAGTGGGGCTTGTAGCCCGGTTACAAAAACTCAAACATAAACCAAAAAAAAAAAAGGCATTAGTGCAGAATAGTGAAGGAAAGTGGTTTGACCGAGCAGTGAGCACGGCTTACATGTCGAACCGAAGTTCTTGTTGATGTACTAGCCGGGCACATCGGCTGTTTCATAATTTCCTGATACCCAGAAAAAGTCATCATCATGCATATCTTTATCTGGGGTGCCGGTTACAAGCTTTTCCTTGCCCAGCCTAATCTTCAAGTAGTAGTTAAGCCCGTTGCCTGTATGCCCGAGGGTGTACTGGCGTAGAATTTCAGCTAATCCTAGGTTCAGGCCGAACCGGTTGTTCAGCTCGGCTACCCCGTTTATTATTCTGAAGGTGTTGGTTGAAACTTGTGTTGGCGCTAGCCCAGTGCGCCTTAGGAACTCACACATTAAGGGTTAAACCGGGAAACGTAGGCCGTCTTCGATTATGGAAAGCACGGTAAAGGGGCATTGGTCCAGTCTGCCCCATGAGGTGGTGTCCTCTGCACCGAGCTCGAAATGTACGTCTGCAGGGATGCCATATTCTTCTCGGAACGTGGCTACTGCGACCGACGTGTCAACGAGGAAGCGGTAACGCCCCATGTGGAGCCGGCCTGTTTCAGCACGACGGTGTTGGTTTGGCAAAGTTTCATGCGTTGGCTGCTCCGCCATTGAGAGCCCTGGTGTTGATGGTTGGTCCCCTAGGACTATGCAGTAAAAGTCAAGTGTGAGTGGCAGCGCGGTCGCGCAAACGAGCTCCACTTTAGCTCGGTCACAGGAAGTGCAGTAACACCTTGGTCACTATTGTGCACCTAGAAGCTCGGTCGCTCGAGTGGACCAGACATTAGCCCGGTCGAGCGGTCTAGCATCCTGTTAGACAGATTCTTACCTAACAGACTCCAAACTTGCTTGGTTCTGGTATTTCTTGGGATCAAATGAGGTCCGGGAGCCCGGTCTGCCCCAGATCCCTGCGTGTTCATCACAGAAAATGAAGAACAGTTGAAGGAGAAGGGGCAGGGATGGTTCTTGGGGATTACGTCCTAAAACCTACATGCTATCGTGTCCTAAACACAACTATGACATTCTAAGGCCCAGTTGTATAGTAAGAATGAGTAACAGAGGAGGTGGAGCAGAAGAAATTCGAGGAACTTACAGGTTGGGAGGTGAGAGTCGGATCTTCGAGCACGTAGACAATCCTAGGCGACAACAGTGAAGCCAAATCCACCAGACGGATGCTAGGGTGTGGGCAAGAATGGTATTGGTTAGAGGGGATTGCTCTGTAGCGCTGGGTCGTCTAGAATGGAAGAAGAACAGTAAGAAAGAAATGCAAAGGGGCAAGCGGCATGCATATAAGAGGGAAAAAAAAAAAGGCGCCAAAAATTTGAATGTGAAAAGGCGGTGGGGTTGGTAGCTCGAGGCCAATGAATGACTGACACGCATCTGAAACGACGACAGCGTCAGTACTGAAGAGACAAGTTGGCGAGTAGAGGCGCCGACCGAGTAAGTCAAGAGACCGAACATGGGGATTAGCACGGTTGATGTCTTGCGGAGTAAGACTAGGCGGAGAATCAACCCCAGTTGGATCATGTAATCCCAGTCACGCTAGCGCGGACGGAATTAAGGGGCAATTGAGAGGGGGATTCATAATTTGGCTTTGGGCTGTGGTAGAGGCCGGGTTGTAAAAGGTCCGAGCATGTTTGGGCCGAGCTAACCTGGGTTGATCCAGGATTGGTTTGCTCAGTTGAGGTCCAAGACCCATTCAGCCGAGATGATCGTCTGCTAGCCGAGGCTTTGTTGTTTGCACATTTAGCTCGGCAAGTAAGGTCTTCCGTGGACCGGCCTAACCGGTCTGGACCTTAGTCGTACCAGAGTGCTGCTGAGCTCGGTCGCGATAGAGCTCGGTGAATGTCACTGTTGGACATGTTAAGTAGCACGGTCGTAGGAGGCCGGGGTAGTGCCGCCGAGCTGCCCGTTCCCGCCAATGCCGTTTGGCAGTTTGATTAGGTGGTGTTTAGCTGAATTTGCGCTGACAGGTGGGGAAATGGGATAGGAGAGCAGGTCCATGCGTTAGATGGCGAATGGATGCAGAGGCAAGTGCATAAGGTGTATAAGCATGACTGCGCCCCCCATGCTGGGGGTAGAACATCAATTGGTAAGAGAAACTTTAGCACGGAGTCTGCTCATCTCTCTCTCTCTCTCTATCTATCTATCTGAGTGTGTGCTAACTTGACTGTCGGAGGGGTTTTCCGGCAACACACCGCCAAGTAGTTCACCGCCGTTATGTTCGCAGGTCGATCGGAGGAAAGCGCAACTTGGAAGCGAGGAGTACAGGCGGTGTCGAATATTTATTCCCCGTACAGCCACCATACCATTATTACAATTGTCACGCTAGTACTACCACCACTATAACAACCATTACAATCATCCACATCCACAACTATTACCACCATTGTCACAGCCGCCATCACCATTACACCACCATTAATACTCATATTTTTATCTCCACAACATTACTCTTCTACCATCACCACAACAAACTATCTCTTAATCTTTATCACCATTGCCAATGGGTCATAGCTAACATTGTTGCTTCATCCTGCTCTAGCATCACCAACTCACTTTCACAATATAAAATTTGAAAATTAAAAAAAAAAAAATTAAAATTTGATATTATACATATCAAATAATTTGTTTTAGTTTAGCACTTTATCAAATAATTTTTTAACTTATGAATTCAACATTCAATTTTTCTACTTAATTTTCAATATTCAACTTTATCAAAGACCACTTCAGAGATATCGTTAAATTATGAGAAAAATATATAAAAATGTGTGAATTCAAACACATTTAACATTAAATTCAATATATTTTTTGAATCAATTTTAGCACTTTATCGTATTATATTTTTTTAATATATTTATATAAATAGGCTATTTTGATAATTTTTTTATTTTTAATTAAAATATGAGATAAAAAATTTAGTATGCTTGAAATAATTTTTTAGTTTTTTTTAAGAAAAAAATATGTAAAAAAAAAAAATAGAAAGAAGAATAAATCTTTAATTTTTTGTATATTTTTTTAACTTTTAAATTTTGTGTTGACTTTTTTAACTTTTTAGGTTTTTAGTTGGTTGCCAAACCAACCAATATTAACATTTGTTAGCATTTATTTTTGGTTGATTATGTGATATATTATTATTGTATTAATAATAAATATGAGTGGTGAAATTTATTTAATCAATACAATTATGGCAAATGATGTAGGACATCCAATATAATAGGTAAACATAATCATTGTATTATTATTTAAAATAAAAAAATAAAGAAAAAATAGAATTTTAAAATAAATAACTTCAAAAATACAAGAATAAAAATGTAATATTACAAAATTTCTCTCTCTCTCTCCATTTATTTTCCTCACCCAACTATTTTTCTCTGTCAAACACCATTTCTTATTTTTCATAGTCATTGACTATCTTTTAAATACAATCTTGCTACTGCCAGTTTCCATATTTACTCTCCCTTTTATTTCTCACTCTCACTCTAGCCTATCTAATTATTTTTTTACCGTCCTCACCTCTTTTGCCTATCTCTAACCTCATTTTTCACTGCAACTAGAATACAAATCTCTCTCCTACGTTAATCACATCCCATCATATACCTATCGCTCCCCTAGTCTCAACCTCAATTCCTTCCCCTAGTGTGAAAGAGATGAAAAACCCTAGATCTAGGGACAGGGAGAGATGGGAAAACGATAAAACAATGGCAAGATTGAGAGAGAGTGAGCATGTGGCAATGTCGGCTTGGTGACTGAGAAGGACTGGAACAAGACAGGTGAAGGTGGATCAACAAACTGATGCCCGCGAAAGTGAACTCAAAGATGGAGGATGAGAGAGAGAGAGAGAGGCGTGAGAGAGCTAGAGTGTGCGTCCATGAGTGGTTTTTTTTTTTTTTTTTTTTCTTTTTTGAAGACTAAAAAAAATTAGTAGCTAAATATGCCTACAACAATGACGTTTGTTAAACCCAAGTTTTTTTTTTTTTGACTAATTTTTGAGTCACCAATAAAAGTAAAGGTATTTTTTTTTCCGACTAAATATTTTAGTCACCAATTAATTTAGGAATTCCTCCAAAATTCGAAGACTTGCCTCCAAAACTTTTAATTACAATTGCCGACTAAAATTTCGTCGCTAAAAATAAAACAAACACCAACTAAACTATTTTTAGTAGCTAAAGATTATACATTTAGGGACCAAATTGTTGTTTAGTCGCCCAAAATTCTATTTTGAACGACTAAAACTCAATTAGTCAGCAAAAGTAAAACAAATACCAATTACAAATATTTGAGTTGTTAAAGATTGTACATTTACGGACCAAATTTTTTGTTAGTCACCTATGTGCAATGACTAAAACTCAATTAGTCGCTAAAAGTAAAATAAATACTGTCTAACTTAACTTATTTTTGGTAGTTAAAGATTGTACCTTTGCCAACGAAATTTTTTTTCTTCGCTAAAGTGTGCACCTTTGCTGACCAAATTTTTTTTAATAGCTAAAGAGTGTACTTTTGGTTACTAATTTTTTTTAAGTCGGTATTTTTAATAGCCGAATGTGTATTTTCTTGTAGTGGGAATTGGGTTGGCAGGGACGAGTTAACATTGGTAAATAGCTAGTGAAAAATGTTAACGAGATGGGGATTTATAGAGGAAGAAAAGTGTAACAACCCTGACCCATGATTAACGTTAATGCATGCTTAATTACGCCTAATAAATAATTGAAGTGAAATGTTGCATCATATGTTGCCTTATGTGTGTATATATATCTATTTAACATAGAAAGATCTGTTCATGTTTTTGTTTTGGTTTGTGAATTAAAGGCCTTATCGGCATCCGATTCAGAAATTGACTTGATTTATGTGTTAATCAGAATTTTTGAAATTTTATGGTAGGTTTAATTAAAATTCGATTCGAAACAATTAAGTTAGATTAGTTTAATGCCTATTTGATTAGCTTTAATGAACCATCACTAATTAGCCTGTATAAGGCCACTACCAAGCCCAAGACTCCTTTTTACCCTTTTCATTTTTGAGCTCAACGTGTGAAGAGAGAGAGAGAGAGAGAGATTGAAGCCAACACTAAAGGAGGAAAAGAATTAAGAAGAAATTATTGAGAGTGAAGAGGATTTGAGAGTTTCAACTTCAACACTTGTGAACTCAAGTCTCTAGGTAAGAATTTTATCCTTAAGCCTTGAAATCTAGACTATAATGCATGAACATAAGAGAATTATGTTGATTGATGCAAGAATTGAGTTAGAAAGGAAGAGTATTGAACCATACCATGCATGCATGCATATTTTCCTCACATTTTGAGTTTAATTTCCAAGAATTCCCCCATACATGTCTTGAATTCACCTTTATTTTGGGAAATGATCAAGTTTCATGTTGTTTTGTAGCATTTGATCATGTTTTGAGAAGCTTAAGTTCAAAGAAATTCATGCATGTCATGTTCATGGGACATACATAAATTTTAAGTTGAATTTTTGCACAATTGGCAAGCTATTTGGCCATGATTTCTTGAAAAGATCCTTAGTTTCTAAGTGTTCCTTAAGTTTTGGCCCAGAAAAAAATCAAGTTTTGATGCTTAAAGATTGAGTTTTGAACTTGGGGAATGTCATGACCCAAACCCGCCTCTATAGGTTTTGCGCCGTAACCGGCTAGTAATCCATGATTACCAAAGGCCTACTTAACAATAATGACAATAACATAATAAAAATGGGCTGGCGAAAGCCAATTCAATAATAGAAAATAACGTCCAACGAGCTGTGATGACTTACATGTACAAACCCACTTTCAAATATTTATGTATGCACAAACACTTAAGTTTATAAACACTTATATACAAAATGAAACACAAGTTAGGGAATTAAATCCCATAATCAAAACAGTACAAACAAAAGTCATAGACCACTCTTGCCATTAGACTGATTTTTAAAGGGTGAATCCGAACCACCCAAAAAGCCTTGACACGTGTTGGCTTGGAACCTCGCAGTGAGGCGCAATAGTTGGCTTGACAAAAAAGAAAGTTCGGGTCGGCGCCACTAACTCTGATCTAGTGTCCGATCATCTACATACATATATTAAACAGCAAGCTAGAGCCCAGTGAATAATCCCAATGTAAAGATTCACAGCTTATATAAGCAAAACAATGTTTAACTTGTACTAATAAATAAAGTTTCATAAACCTTCAGTAAACTTTCCATAGATCAACACATAGTGCAGTACATTGTCAAGAGCATTCCTAGACCTTTAGCAAACTACTATACAAAACGTTCATGACAAAACGAAGTATTTATGAAACGTATACATTCAGAAGTCATAAAGTTCTTCATACCATTCAATGTCACTTTTATTTCGTGATGCGATCCAATAGTATTGGTTAGCAAATTGGCAGAACGTCCACATTGGAACGAGAGCATAGCCATAACAATCGCAACGGATCGACATATACATAACGATCATAACGGATCAACTTAGACATAACAACCGCAACGGGTCAACATAGACATAACGACCACTAGGGATCGACATAAACATAACGGAAGTTTCCAATAATCACAACACATGTTCATGGTGTCACATTCGTCGATCAAATAGGAAGGCTCATCATTCTTATCAAACATAATTTCTCAAAAAACTTGTCATTGATAACAAAACGTTGACAACGGTCCATTAACTTATACAGAACGTCATTTACGGATCATAAACAAAACAGTGGTTACTGAGTAGTCAATACATATTTTCTTATTAGTTGTTCAAAGGGAACTCATTCACTCCTTAGCAAATTTCCTTTTCAGGAAACAAATTACATTGTACACAATTCAGTATGTCAAAGCATAACTTTTAATTTTAAAGGACTTATTTATAAACTTCATCATATTTCATAATTCTTCGTCTAGCAAAACTAATTTCAAAGTAATTCATACAAAAATACCGTTACAAAGAGATTACTCACCTCGAGTAGGTTGGTGTCTTTACACAGCGTTCAAACCTACATATCACATATACCAAATTCATTGGAGCACATTGTTCTAATCACATACTTTTTCTTCTCATTCTAATTCTAATTCAATTATACATGTTGTTTCCTTACATATCAGTACCTTAATGAGTCATAATTCATGTTTAGAAATACTCAGAAGAAGACAGAAGCAAAGATGTAAACATGGAACAATATGTCAAAATATACTGAAAAGGCTTGGCCGCTCGAGCGGACAGTGTGCAAAATGCGAACTCAATTATTTCAATTCTTCAATTTTATGCTCATATGAATTCTTAACATTAATTTACACCCAAAACTCTCAATTAAACATGATTTGCAATAAATTTATACTATGCATGTCATGTTTATAAACCACTTTATTTAAATCCAACCATACAAACTTATGTAGGTATCCTACTTCAATTTACATCACAAAACATTCTTAATCATGCATGATTCTTTCTCAATTAAGCTTACTTTCAAGAAGATATGAATGCAGATGTCTTAAATTCAAGAATTTAAGAAATTCCTACCTTAACTTGTTGAATTATGAAGTTTTAAGCTTATTCTTCAATGTCTTCCTTAAGCTCTTTAAAAAAAAACCTCTCTTCCTCAAGTTGTATCTCCTTCTCTCTCTACAAAGCCCACTAATTCTCTCATATTTTGAGCTCAAGAATATGAGCTATTATATATATAGGCTCAATAAATTTATTTAATTAATCAAAGCTTAAGTTAAATAATTATAACTTAAGTTAATTGAATTTAATCTACTTAATTTGATATGAATCAATTTTTTAATTAAATTTCACAATAGACTCTAAATATTACACTAATCACAATAAAGTAATTAATTTCGGTTTCTATCACCTTTGCGGCCCTCAATTTACAACAATCCATTTCAAATTACTTCATTCCTTCCTAATTTCTGGGTTTTCCGAAACTAGGTTCAAGCTTCAAAAATGGAGTTTGCCTTGCATTAATCCATGAAAACACTTCCATAAATTTGTAAACACTTTAGGAAATTCAAATACATAATTATTCTCAAGTCTCTTGCACAAATCTCATGATTCTTTCATAAATGGGTCTCAAATGTTCATGCATGCAAAGATTAGTTTCAAACTCACAACAATGGCTTTCAAAACATGAGATTAGACTTCAAAACTCTTTAAATCAAGGATACGTGTAAGAGTGAACTTTGAAATTCAACATAGATTATATATTCATGCTCACAAATGGTGATTCAACACACACAAATATATACATATATGCATATATATATATACAAAACTTCCATATTCATCATCTTCAAGTTAGTTCATGAAATTACTTCCAAAATCCCTTTAATTCCATGGATTAGATGATACAAAATGCAAAGATAAATACATACCAAGAGTTTACTTTTGGATTAGGAGATGAATCTCCATAGCTCTCTTTTTCTTCCACCTAAGCTTCTCTCTCTCCCTCTCTTTCTCTCACTACACTATATTATACACACAAATCTGGTTACTCTGTACACCCACCAGATTGCTCAGCACACGCACACCCACACAGATTTCTCTACACATACCTAGATTCTCAGCACACCCACCAGAAAATAATCTCCTACACTCAACATCATTAAATGTCCTAATACATACCACACTTAATTAAATCTTGAATTATAAATAGGATACTTCTATTTTTATTTTATTTTATTCACTAATTAATTTGTCTAAGGCTTTAATTAATTCCTAAGTTTTCTTTAAGTTAAATTAAATTATATTCACTCAAATTAAATTACTCCTTATCAAATTATGATCTCAATTACACTAAATTTAATTATATAAGTGTGAATTAGGCTCTAATTGCCTATCCCATAATTTAATTCTAGCATGTTAAAATTTACGAATCAGACAGGTTTATTTCTCATTTTAACCTATCTGTTCTCAATAACACAATTCAATAAATGACATAACAATCAATAACACTTAACAATGCATAATCACATAATTAAAATTAAGCACGTAATCAATATATAATTAATTTACTTAATTGAGGTGGTGGTTGTCACAGGGAACAAATCTAGAAATTCCAGAATTTGTACCTACGCTTGAGTGTAGGAGTTTACGCTCGAGTGACCACTCTAAGTGCTTGCACTTCCGCTCGAGCGACCTGAAACCCGCTCGATTGTGAAATGCATGTTCTCAAAAGTTCATATGTTTTACAGATCACTCGAGTGACAAAAGTTACGTTCGAGCAAAGGTCTGGGTCTCACGCTCGAGCGGGGATTGAGCGTCCGTCAAGCGTGAAAATCAAGCAACCAGTACTTTTGTCAAAAGTTTGTAAACCGCTCAAGCAAAGAAAGTTACGCTCGAGCGGACCCTCACATTTTACATGTTCGCTCGAGCGAGGAAAACCACGCTCGAGCGTAGACCCTGTTTTCAGCAAGTTTTGAAAAATAATTTCAAGTATATTTTTGCATCTTTATTCCATCCTAGGCATTCCGAGGCCAAGATTAAGACGCCATAATGAGGATAAAGACTAGAAACACACTAGAAACAATGAACTAAGTTATGTAAACTCTGAGCTTGTGTTTCAATGTATGTATCTGTTATGTTATGTAGGTCACGCGCCGTAAGACATTTGATTTGCTTATTCTGTCTGCTCACCTTGGAGCCTCTATTATCTGTGAGTAATAACTTTGTAAAGCTATGTTCAATTATAAGTATTTTCCTGAACGATATAAGATGATCTATTTCTAAAATATTATTTTCTATATGAATGAATGGTTGTCCAATGTTTCTGAAATGTATCCGTGGCATTCTTAGTTTCAAATGACATCTGTTATCTGTTCTGTTACATCTCAATTATGGGTCAACTGTACGTCTCATGAGCCAACTGTATCGTCTCCGTGCACGAGAGTCAACTGTATGCCTTTATGGACGTCCCTTTATGGGTCAACTGTTTCTGCTAGTACTAATGAATGTATCACGTATGATTAACTGCAAGTTCTAATTATGAATACGATATCTATTATGTACTATGATTTCTGAACATAATTACGAATTCATTTCTGACAACTATTGAATTCTGTTTTCTGTAACTGTTATGGACAACATTCATTAAACCTCTTTACTCTGTTATTATGCATTGGGCTCCAGCTCACTATTTATATTATGTATGTACGTGAGCAAGTACGTTACCAAGCCCAAAATTGACGGCCTGTGTTTCTGTTTTGTCAGCCAACTACCGTGCCTCTTGAGGAGGTTCCTTTTGAGAAGATTATGTCAAGGCTTTAGTTGAGCTAGTTTTGTATATCTGTACTTGGGCTAAGTACCCTTTGACCCTATCTGTGTAATTGAGTGATGTAAGACTAATGTATTTTTGACGTCGTATCTGTATATATATAAGATTGTTTTGAAAATTTCTGTCCCATGTATATCTGCACAGCTCTATAGACCATGTTAATTTTGTATATTTGTTTCCGTAACCCCTATCTTATGTTATCCTATTCAAAGGCCTTTAGTAATCCAATGATTACTGGCCAGTTACGACGCTAAACCCATAGGGGCGGGTTTGGGTCGTAACAGAAAAAGTTGAGAGAGAATGAAAACGAGAGAAAAGAATGACAAAATATAAACAAAAACCTAAAGGGAGATTAGAAAATCGTTTTTCAAGTGTTTGTATCTTAATTAGTCTATAAGATATTCTTGTATTTTAATAAATCCTATTATTTGAACATTTGATCTACCAAATCTTAATTTTCATATTTAAAGTATTTTATGGATATTTCTACTCTTACAAATATTTTTTGAACAGTTAACAATTTGATAATGTGAGCATTTATATTTTACAATGTAAGTATTCACATTGACGTGTGAATGTTCACATTGACAATGTTAATGTGAACATTCACATTAACACGTTAACATTCACAATGATAGTGTGAACATTCACATTGACGATGTGAACATTCACATCGTGAAACATTCACACTAATATTATTAGGGGTATGTTGGTAATTATGTCACTCATAGGACTTATTGGAATATAAGAAAATAATATGAACTAAATAAAATATAAACAGATAAAAAGAGATTTATAAAAAAGTGTCCTAAACCTAAATCATGATTTATTTTTTCTTCAATTTCTCATATCAAATATAATTATTTAAAAAAACACACATATTTCATTCCTTTTTTTGGTAAACTTTTGCCGTCTTTTTTTGGTTTTCTATTATTTTGTTCTAAACAATTTAGCGCATAAACATTTGCATTAATAATCTCACTATTAAATTCACAAAAAATGTACGGGACTTATCCATCATTGCTTGGTAACTCACACAAGAATTATAATTAGAAAAATCTTAGAGACTAAACATTTACATTGTGTTTAGTTAGGAGATTTAGAAAATGATTTAGAAAGAAAAATAGAACAAGAATATGAAATATGAATAAAATATACTTACATTTCACTTAATTTCGCACACCTTTTTCTTTTTATTTTCTAAATCTCTTCTAAAATCTCCAATCAAATATAACATTAGAGGTGATTTGAAATGTTCTAAATAAGTGTATTTTTTTATTTTTTATAAAAAAAAATATATATATAAAAAAGTAAAGTATTTGTAAAATTGTTGATAAAAATTGATTGATATAATCTAAATAAATTTATGTATGTAAAAAATATACTTTTTTAGTGCACTTCCTTATCATTTAATTATTACTAGTGGATGACCCGTGCCTACGGCACTCCAACAAGTTTAAAAAAAAAAAAAAAATCACATTCAAGTTAATACACTTTTGACCAATGAAAAATAAAAGTTATGACAAATTAACGTAGCGCTTCTATACTGGTAAAAATTCACCACATTGTAGTTATGATCTATTCAATCCATTAATAATTCTTCATATTCAAGGTTAAACTCCATGTCATAGTGTATACGAAACTTTCAGTATATACATAATTCTTCATTTTTAATAATTCTTCATTTTTAATTCCCTTGTCCTTTTACTTTGTAATTACAATACGAAATCAGGAGAGATTTACTTAATACATATAGTTCATGAAACCAAAAAATAAGTAATCATGCATTCTATATGTATAGCCTCAAGTGTAGTCCCACTTTAAACTTGGTTCAAAATCTCTATATGCATTTTAGATCTGATTATTTCTTATTGCCAGTAGCACACCACCATAAATGCATGATGCTTGAAAAAGATCAAAAGATCCATTTGCAAATCCAGTTGATCTTTCAAAGGGAACTATAGTCTCACAAACAAATATCTTTCAAATGGAACCATTAGATCTTTTCACGTTAAACAAATTCATTCTATCCATTACATACTCATTCTATCCATTACATTATACGCATACATATGTGTATGCATTTATAGTATTTAAAGAAGAAATGACAGTAAAAAGAAAAGGCTTTTTACGTTAGATACGTGTTGTCTCCCAATTGTGCAATCCATGTCACCCACTTGTATATTCTATCGCCTAACAGCCTGTAATTCAAGTGATGAAAACGAACAATAGAAGGGAAAAGAAAAAAAAAAAAACAAAGAAAATTTTAAAGAGGAGTGGAGAGTGGTATTTTAAGAAGAGCCATTTGAGGAAGTAGTGCTTACATACCGGCAAAGAGGAAAGACTAAGTGGATGCAGTGGCTATTGGGCATGTCAATATCGTTAATTCCTCTGTATCAAACTTATAAACATTAACCCAACTTCGATTTCGGTGGCTGATGTTACATGAGAGAGAGAGAGAGAGAGAGAGAGAGAGAGAGAGAGAGAGAGAACTTAGCCATTCAAAAAGCACCCAAATGGTTGTTACTCCATAATTTTTCTGAAATCTTCTTGTTACTCCATAATGGCACATTAGGAACTACAAATTAAAAACTGAACTGATATTTGAACTGAACATCCAGTGTCATCGCCTAGATGTTAACAAAGAAAATTTTGGAAGAAGAAATGATAAAGTTCACAAATTACAATTTAACGATCAACTTAATGATAAAAACTTAAATTCCACAATTTAGGAAAGAGGGCAAAACTACCAGTTATGCCAAATCCACTTGGAAAAAAATAATAGTTCAAATAAGATTTTGTGTTTAAGTTAAAAAAAATGTAATTAGCATTATCACGCTTGTATCAAAAACGCGATCTAATCAAAAACCCACAAATGAAACCAAATCAGTAGTATAAAATGCTAGAAAAGTTATGATGAAATTCAGTCAATGGTGGCAAGTACTCCAAAACCAAATTTCAGTCATCACCACAACATCTCACACCTTCAATTCAACTTAAAAAATAACAATTTTCTATTTTGAATTCCACACAAACTAAATCCAAAACCAAACCAGTATAAAAATTAAAAATTAAAAAGCAAATTGAGATTTAGTTACGAGAGGGAGGAAGTGAATCAACAACTATTAACAACTCTCTTGAAATTGAAGCTCTATTCAAAATCACTTAATAACAAAGATTACATGCAAAAACAAAATTAAATGTCCCAAATGAGCAATACTCAACAAAACAGTCCCATCCGCAAAACTTTTTAGTTGAAACTTCCCAATTTCATTTGATTATTCAAGTAAAAATGATAAAATTTACAATGAAATCATGAAACTGTCCTATTTATACCCAAAAGAGAGTATATATTCATTTTACTATTACCCAATACTATTAATTTAATTGAATTGAATCAATTTGACAAAGATATGAGTTATTGCACTTTGTTTTCCTATGCATTTTGTTAGTTTCTTTAGACCAAGAATCAAACCATCTAATTCAAGCAATCAATCAAAACCACAAACATATGCAGATGCCAAACTAATAATATAAAATTTAAGCTAAAGATGCACTGTTTTATGTCAATATCAATAACCTACCAACCAATAATACCAAGAACAAATAGAGATTAGATTCCACAATGAACATAGTTAAATCATTACACTATTTGATTTCAATAGAATTTGGAAATCAAATTGAAAGCATGCTAACAAATAGAAGGCTTCTCTGTTAAACCAACTAATAATGATGAAATTCTAAACAACCAATTAGAGGATTCTATGTAAATAAGAAGACGTTTGTTAATGAGATGAATCAAAAATTGAACTGGATGATATTACAAATCCAAATAATTAAGTTATGAAATTCAAAACCAATTAATTGGAAAAAAAAAATTTCAAATATTAATCATTAACACAACTTCTATAAGTAAATAAAAACTTGAAATTAAGTCATGAATTTGAATTTGAATAAAAACTTGAAATTAATCATTAATCATGAATTTGAAATCTTAGTAAATAAAAACTCCAACTCAACTTCTATAGGTATAAAACAAATAAAGTCATGAATTTACCTTTTATATCTATAACTCATGCCTCAACTTGAAATTGCTTCCATTGGTAAAGTTTCGAATTATGTGAAAATTGAATACATTTGTACCAATAAAAAAACCAAAATTGTATTTAGATATAACTGAGATAGGGGGTGGGAGTGAGTGGGAATTATTCCATTATGAATCTTCAGCCTAAAACAAAATCCAAACACACATGAGCTCAACTGGTGGTGTATGATGAGATTACAAATGTACATTAAATATTGGGGGGGGGGGGAAAAACAAAGGTGAGAAAGGTTCAAATGAAAACCTCTTTGTGTACAATGGTACTAAAAACCCCAAAATCCCGTACTAATATACCAATAAAAACACGAAATAACAACCCATTCACATGAAAAATATATCTAAAAATCTAAGTTTGGGTGCTCACCACGAAAAAGTTATTGAACCCATTAAATATAAATCTTGAGAGAGAGAGAGAGAGAGAGAGAGAGAGAGAGAGAGAGAGAGAGAATCTCCACAAATCAACTATGTAGAGCATGTGTTGGTCTTCAAAATCAAAGAATCATGGAAGTCAAAAATTATTGAAATCAACTTCCAAACTGCCCATAATAGCTATCGACATTGGTGGATAAAAGAAAATAATTAATTATCCAGAAAAATGAAAACCAACATAATGGCTCATAACTCTATATAAGCAAAGGAAACCAGACCAAAGCCAATAGATTTTAAGTGAAAACAAAGCAATACCACAACAAATTATAAAACAGAAACCTCGATGGATTTTAATTGCCTTGAAAAATTAGACTTTGATTTGGGTTTAAAGTTCTATGTATGGTGGCGAAGATCATCACTTATATTTGAACAAACTTGCATGTGCTCAAATCATTAGAATGTTATTATTACAACCATAAATTGGAAGTTATACCTTACCTTTTGAAGAATTTATGGATAGGTACAGAAAGATATTTAAATTGTTTTCTAAGGGATGACCAACAAAAGAAAACATTAAAATGCTTTAGTAAGAATACAAATCAGATACTTACCACAATGTTCAGATGCGAAAGGTTGTTAAGAAGTTTCACTTCTTCCTCAAGCTCTTTAATATGAACCTATTAAGCAAATTTAAAGAAATGATTCAGATATATAGGACCACAAACATAATGCTTCATACACAAATTACCATAAATGTAAATAAAGCAAGTAAATTGGAAGTGATTTTCAATTTTGAAGCACTCTTACTGCAACTGAAACATTCTTAGATATATACCAATACCAAAAACAATTGAAAAAAAGTAACAAAACATAAATAAATATATCCAAAAGAAACACCATAAACAAAATATATCTTTTAGAAATGAAGGAGCGCCAAATCCAAAATCAGGAAGAGCACTTCTCAAAATAATAATAATAATAATAATAATAATAAAAAAGTATAAGAACATTATCCCAAAACAAAACCACTGCTCACATCTGCTGTATACCACAACTCATCATCATTCTGCAAATCACCACTAAATAATGTTCTAGATGAAGCTTAAGTAAATACAAAAGTATTCAATAAATACCAAAAATATTTTGTCTAATTAGAAACTATGAGTAAAAAATGTGACCATCTATATTATTTTCGACTTAATGTTAACAGTCAGGTTAACCTTAATGTTCACATTAACCCATTTAATGTTAACAATCCTCAACCCATTTGAATAATATGAAATAAAAATGGGTATTAACATGAAACCAATTTCTTCCTTTTAACCCCCATTTGATTTGCCAAAGAGTGAGAGCTTTGTTGGTGATGGTGGGGATGATGGGATGACAAAAAACAAAGTACCCAAATTTGTAGGGAAAAGATAAGTTTACTACTGATTCTATTCACAGATAAATTCAGCACTGACAATTGGAAAATAAATTTTAAATCACAATAAGGAAAAGGAAAAGAAATTTGTACAAAAAAATTAATTCGTCCAATAGACTTGTAACATTAAATAATTAAATCATACTTGAAAAATTATTAAATATTCTTCGAATGCCATAAAGTATATACATATGGTACTTCTTATCAATGAGATTGCAAAAATAAAAAATGAATGAGAATGACTTTATCTCTATCAAACTGACCAAAGTAGGTCAGGTCAATTTTGACAATTGCTTTTCTTGTACAGAAAGCCTAAGTTCAGGTTTGATTTGTTTTTGTATAATTTATTTTTTAAATTTTAACCCATAATTTATTTGTTTCAGGTTTCAATCTTGTTCTTTGAAAAAAATTTTAATGCATTCTCTTGGCTAAATATTGATTTCTCATATATTAGGAGAAATTAATAATGTCCACTCTTAAAAGGATGCACATCATATTAATAAAGTTTGTTTATTTGTAAAAAAAAAAAAAAAAAAAAGGATGCACATCATAAGATAGTTATGAATTTTTATGATGAAAATTACCAATGTTTGGTTATAAAATCAACAAAACCCATAAAAGTATACCCAAAATCCTACATACATCTAGAAAATTAAAGAAAAACAATACTCACAGTTTGATTTTGGGAATCGTTCTTTCTCTATTCCACTAATGATCAATTGATGGTCTCTATGGCTTCAAAGAAAAAAAACAAAAAAAAATTGTAATCAATATATATACACACAATAATCTATTAAGAAAGAGATGAAAGTATTACCTTTACTTTGCAGAACATAGCACCCAACAAACCCAACAAACCCATAATTTATTTGTTTAAGGTTTCAATCTTGTTCTTTGAGTATGTATATTTTTTTAATGCATTCTATTGGCTAAATATTGATTTCTCATATATTAGGGGAAGTTAATAATGTCCACTTTTAAAAGGATGCACATCATATTAATAAAGTTTGTTTATTTGTCAAAAAAAAGAAAGAAAAAAGGATGCACATCATAAGATAATTATGAATTTTTATGATGAAAATTACCAATGTTTGGGGTGTGTGTTAAAGTCAATTTGTGTGTGTAAATTCCATTGAAACATTTTATCAAACACTTAATAAGCAAGGAAGATAGAATGGTTATCGAACATTTTAGTAACAACCAAACAATAGTAATGGCACAACAACCATTCAATAGAGTAACTCAATATAATAGTCCCACAAATTCTTACTAAATCAAAGTAAATGGGTTTCGTGGAACCCAACCAACTCTTCATGTATATGTGTGTATATATACATAGATAATATATATGAATAAGAAAAATCAACAAAACCCATAAAAGTATACCTAAAATCCTACATGCATCTAGAAAATTAAAGAAAAACAATACTCACAGTTTGATTTTGGGAATCGTTCTTTCTCTATTCCACTAATGATCAATTGATGGTCTCTATGGCTTCAAAGAAAAAAAAAATTGTAATCAATATATATACACACAATTAAGAAAGAGATAAGAGTATTACCTTTACTTTACAGAACGGAGCCCCCAACAAACCCATAATTTATTTGTTTAAGGTTTCAATCTTGTTCTTTGAATATATATATATATTAATGCATTCTCTTGGCTAAATATTGATTTCTCATATATTAGGGGAAATTAATAATGTCCACTCTTAAAAGGATGCACATCATATTAATAAAGTTTGCTTATTTGTCAAAAAAAAAAAGAAAAAAAAGGATGCACATCATAAGATAGTTATGAATTTTTATGATGAAAATTACCAATGTGTGTGGTCTGTGTTAAAGTCAATTTGTGTGTGCGTGTAAATTCCATCGAAACATTTTATCAAACACTTAATAAGCAAGGAAGATAAAATGGTTATCAAACATTTTTGTAACAACCAAACAATAGTAATGGCACAACAGCCATTCAATAGAGTAACTCAATACAATAGTCCCACAAATTCCTACTAAATCAAAGTAAATGGGTTTCATGGAACCCAACCAACTCTTTATATATATGTGTGTATATATACATAGATAATATATATGAATAAGAAAAATAAACAAAACCCATAAAAGTATACCCAAAATCCTACATGCATCAAGAAAATTAAAGAAAAACAATACTCACAGTGAAAAAGTTGATAAAATGTTTGATAAAAAGTTTGATAAAATCAACAATCAAAACATTTTATTAATAAAGTTTGGTTATCGAACATTTTAGTAGAATGGTTATCGAACATTGAAAAATTCTTTGATACACATGGTGGTTTTGGTTATAAAATAAACGTTGAAAAAATGTGTAACATGCACCAGAATTTTAATGATTTGTGGCACTTAGTTATAAGATTTTGAGATGTTCAAATTTATGATGAACTTTGTAGTGTTTATGGTTATAACCCATGGTGGTTTTGGTTATAAAATTTTGTGATGTTTAATTATAAATTTAAGTGGCCTTAGTTATGAGGATTTATGATATTTTTTTAAGATTATGAACTACTGTGATTATAACTTTGGATGCATATCGTTAAAAAGCTTTTGGGGTGTATATAAATTTAATATGACTTACTGGGTCATTTTATCAAAGACTTGCAATACATGACTTATTGGGTCATTCTATCAAACACGTGTAATGATCGTAATTGATTTGAGTCCAGTAAACTCACACCAAAAAATAAAAAAACAAAACAAAAAAACATGATTGGTTGCTCAGGAAATGAGTTCTAGTTGTGTGCCTATATATATTCCCAAAATCAAAATAAAGAAAACTTATTGGGTCATTCTATCAAACACTTGCAATACATGACTTATTGAGTCATTCTATAATGAAAAGATGAACAAACAATAAGATGAAAAACAAAAATATGACAACACACTAAGGGTTTAAAAATTGTTTGACCCAAAACAGAAATAAAAAAACAGAGCTGTCTAGATTAATATGGTAAAACAGACCCAAAAAAAAAGGCAAAATAGGCAACCAAAACAAACCTTCCCAACAAATCAAAAAAATGTCTAGATTAATCCCCAAAAAATTGTCCCATTTTGATACAAAAAACTATCTAGATTAATCCCAAAAAGCTATCTAGATTAATTCCAAAAAATGTCCGATTTGTTGATTAATATGAGAGAAAACAACAAAGAAAATCAATAAATTTATATATGATTAAACAACAAAGAAAAATTCTTTACCTCTGTGGATTTGGAGGAGGGTTCGTAGATCTGACTCTGGTCTTTGGATGATGGAGAGAAATTCTTTACCTCTGTGTCGAAGCCAAGCCAGTTGTAGAGCTTGGATTCGGCCAGCGACGAAGTTACAGAATTTTTGGGCGGTTCAGAGGGATTGAGATGGGTTTGTTGGGGCGGTTCAAAGGAATGGATAAAGAGAGAAGATGAAGAGAGTAATGGATGAAGAGAGTGATTGAGATGGGTTTGTTGAGGCTTGGGGCGATTCAGAGGAATAGAGAAACAGAGAAGATGAAGACAGTAATGTAGAGAGAGAGAGAGAAAGACGTGTGTGTTCAAAATTTGAAAGAGAGTGTTGAAAATTTGAGAGGAGCGTGTGTGTGTGAGAGAGAGAAACTATAAGGTGATTAGAACACACACCCTAAGGCCTGTGATTAGCCATTGGATTGAATTTAATCTAATCGTCTATGTATTGACAATGGGACAAAAGTCCCATCAAAGTAAAAATCTGGGCTTCCTTATTATATAGATGTATTGACAATGGGACAAAAGTCCCATAAGAGTAAAAATGTGAGCTTCCTTATTATATAGTTTTGAACAAAATGATTGCCGGGTTAAATTGAGACGAATTAACCCGACCCATATACCCGAACGGATCAAAAACTAGGATCCAGTCCATCTCCCCCCGCCCTACTCTCTGTCTCTCTCTGTCTCTCCGATTTGCAGGAGCTGAAATTCCAAATCCTCGACGCCCAGTTTATGCAATCACTGAGAACACCACCAATCATGAAGAGACGAAGACCCAATCCACCACCAATCACCACCACCATACCACCCACACCTTCAACCCCTCCAACCCCACAAACCCTCCTCAAAACCCTCAATCCCATCACCTCTTCCAAACCCATCAAACTCTCATCCAAAAAACCCAGAACCATTCTCCCCAATCTCAAACCCCCCAAATGGGTACCCCTCAATCTTGGCAAATCAGAGCTCTTCTTGCCCCTCACATTCCCCACTGGCCAGACCTTCAGGTGGAAACAAACAGCCCATCTTCAGTACACAGGCGTTGTTGGGTCCCATTTGGTTTCCCTCAAGCAGCTCGAAAATGGCGATGTTGCTTATTGCTTTCATTACACGAGCTGCGAGGCTAGTGCTAGGTTGGCTTTATTGGATTTTCTCAATGTGGGTATTTGTTTGGCTGATATGTGGGAGGGGTTTTCGGGTTGTGATTCGAGGTTTGCTGAATTGGCTAAGCATTTGGGTGGTGCTCGAGTGCTCAGGCAAGACCCACTTGAGTGCCTCATTCAGTTTCTTTGTTCGTCTAATAATAATATTGGGAGAATTACCCGAATGGTTGATTTCGTTTCGTCGTTGGGAAATCGGTTAGGGACAGTTGAAAGTTTTGAATTTTATGAATTCCCGTCGCTGGAACGGTTGTCGCGGGTTTCAGAGAAAGAGCTTAGAGAGGCTGGTTTCGGTTACAGGTTGGTCTTTATTGTGTTCTTATTTGTTTTAGTTTCTTCTGTTTTTTTACTTTTCGGTTTTTCGTCGTTTGAATTTGTTAGGACATGTTTTTGTAGCATACTTTAAAATGCATTCAAAAAATGGATTACAAAAAAATAGCACTTGATTCAAATCTCATCAGAGACATTCAGATATGAATTTTCACATCAAAATTCAATTTTCATGATTATCTTTTTGTTCTTGCTAGAAAATATTATTTCAATACACTATTTGCTGAAGTAGCAACTCGTTATGTTCTGCCTATTGAGTACTCTACTCTAGCTGCCCAAATGGTGTGAGCGTTCATCCTTCTCGTACCAAACATCTTGTGCTACAAATATAGTTTCTTCTGGTTATTCTTTGAGAGGCTGTTGGATTTGTAGTATGTTGGTTTTGATATGACTTAAATGTAAAAGTGAATTAGTAATTGCTTTAGTTTGGGCAAAGATAAGCGTTAAGTCTGTCTTTTCAAAAGATTGTTTTTAGTTTTTAACTGTTGCGGCTAGCATTGATCACTATAAAAACTGATTAACACACGCTTGCTTAAGATGGTTTGTTTAGGCATTGCACACACAACAACAACAACAACAACAACAACAACAACAACAACAAAAAACTCTTTATTTTTTCTCATAGGGTAACATATTGATATTCCAGACCTGTCTCAGGTTTCTTTGAGTCAGAAAATGCATCATATAAGCTCCATTAAATAAACATTTCTTAAAATGGTAAATGTCCAAAGAAAAGCTGGGCTATGAGGTTCAGGTGTATAGTTCGGCCTCAAGGTCCATAGATTATACTATTAAAGGTCGGGAGTTCCCTTTTGTAAATGATCTTGTATACCCCTGCTTCAAAACATCTAGAGAAGACTTGAGGCATTGCCTAGTAAATATGACTAGGTTGGCAACTTGTCACTGTCTAAGTAAAAAAAAGCATCCCTACGGTGTGCATAATACAATTGATAAATCATTTTCCTACTAACTTAAAACAAATAACCATAGGGTAGTTCACTTTCTTTGACCAAAAACTGCATGAAATTGTTCATATTTTTTTATTTGATATGTATGAAAGTGTTAATAAAATTGAACCACACAAACAAAGTTGGGGGTTTCTTTTGGTGGGTTATTGGTGTGTACCAACTCAAGGTGTAGACTTACTGATAAATCCCATGAAACTTTATCACAACGAGAGAAACTCAAGGCAGTTCACATTGCGGTTTGCTGTTTAAGTTTAACAGTGATAAGGAAGCTCGCTGTTTAAAGATTGGTCTGGGTCAAATAGAAAGGTAATTAATCTTGTTGGCACGTTTTCCTTAGACTAGAATTTGGTGTGCTGGAGGATTACTTATCAGGTGTAGTTGTTGTAACCCATTCCATTCAAATGACCACAATTGTGTATTTGTGACACTTTTGTTTAGGCAGCCTGGCTAGGGTGCTTTTTTCTCTAGTGTTTTATATTAGCAAAATGTGTGTTAATGTCAGTGAATGGATGAAACTCCCTGACAAGAAAACATTCAAATTTGCTATCTTCCCACTTCCGTAACTGTATTACCAATTTACCAGCAGTTCGATACCCCCCCTGCCAAGAAAAGATTCAAATTTGCCATCTTCCCACTTTAGTAACTGTATTACCAGCAGTTCAATATGTGATATAAGGTGATTGATGTAAATTACGAGTTTACCTTATAAATTAACCTGTATTTGACACCTTACCAAGTTGTGCTCCAGAAATATCCCAGTTGACGACTTCATGTCTTTGAGAGCTTCTCTTTCATTGATTTTGTTGTTGATTCTTTAATAGTTTTTGTTTATAAAAGCACAGAAATACAAGTGCACGCAATTTGTTTTTTTAAATGAGCCTGGATTGGATAATGTGAGTTTGAATGATACATACTTGTGTTTTAGAATTTTGTCCAAGATTTAAAATTTAAAATTTGAGGATTTTAAAATATATTATGGCTTTTTTACATCTCTTCACTCTGTTTATTTCAATCGCTCTACAATGCTTCATCCGAGTGCATTATAGCAAGCTGATTCTGCAAAAGACTTGGATATTTTAATATTCGTGCTTGGAGGAACCAAAAAGCCATTTTATACGCATCTATAGTTGCGATATTGTTATTATTTTTATTATTTTTTTCTCTATATGCTTCATGGCTTAAGTATGGATTTCTATGTTTGCTATATAGTTTAGACTTCTAAGAATTACATTCAATTGGGTTTTTAATTTGACTTGACAAAGTGAGCAGGGCCAAATATATAGTCGGCACTGTAGATTCTTTGCAATCAAAACCTGGTGGAGGTTCAGAGTGGCTTGCTTCTCTTCGTGAGTTAGATCTCCAAGAGGCTATTGATTCTCTCTCTACTCTAGCTGGTGTTGGTCCCAAGGTGGCCGCATGCATTGCTCTCTTCTCTCTAGATCAACATCACGCCATTCCTGTTGATACTCATGTGTGGCAAGTAAGTTTTTGGGTTGTTATTTTGGTAGTCATAGGAACATTCTTATGTGGCTAATATAATGTGTCACCGACAGTGCTATTTAGATATTATTTGACGTTCAAAATTATAAATTTTGCTACATCTTGTGAATTGGTTTATCAGACTGTGAATTGGAACATTCTTATGTGGCTAATATAATGTGTCACCGACAGTGCTATTTAGATATTATTTGACGGTCAAAATTATAAATTTTGCTGCATCTTGTGAATTGGTTTATCAGACTGCGTTTGATGTTTGGGAAAGAAAAAATCTAGCCACTTAAGCATTATTTTCATTTAATCTGCTGAAATTGTGTTCCGTAAGCGTGGAGAATGAACATGGGTTCAGAGGATCTCTTCACTAGTGTTGAAATTGGCAGGAATTTTATTTTTATGGAACTTGGTTGCCCTTTTAAAATCCTCCGTAAACTTGAATACCCGACCAGTGACCACTGTCAAGCTGTCTGTATCTTTGTGCACATTTCTTAGACCTGGACCCACCTCAAGTTGCCCACGACAATTTCCACTTTTTTTAGTTGATTTATATATCAATATATTTCACCCTAGACACATAAAGAGTAATTAGTAGGTCAAAATTCAGATCTTATGCTATGTATGTATTTTGATTAGGTTTCCATCCTTGGGATAGGATGGTTACTCATCTTAGTCTTGCATGAGTTGAAAATAAGGAATTGAAAAAACATTTCACAATGAAAAGAAATGTGCAAATTTGCTATGAACTATATTTTATTTCTGTGCTCCACTAATGTGCATGAAAATTTTTATTGACTCACATCATTACTGCTAAATCCCTTACCCAAGTAGTTGAATCAGGTGCATGTCCTGTTAGCCATTCAAGTACTAGCAATTGAACTTATAATCTTGATCAGGATATAGAACTTGATTTAACAAACTTTTGCTGTTGGCCTGGTCATTCTTTTTCATGTGGGTTTGATCTATCCACGCAGCCGAAAGTATGAATATGTTCAGTGTCTGTAAAATCTCATCATTTGGGTCAGGTGGCTCAGGTTGGTAATGTCTTGACTGAAGCCCTATCTGATTGTACTTAATTGTCCAGTTCATAGCTAGATAGCCATAAATTAAGTTTGTTTTTGGCTAATATTACAACAAGAACAATATCACATTGGGCCAATAAAAAAAGAACAATATCACATTGGAAAATGTCATACTAAATAAAAATTTTGACAAAGTTTCTATATGTGATGGCTTGTACAAAAATCTGAAAATAAAAATAAAGCTGAAATGGTAGTTACTGCTCTGTATTATTGGTATCATTGGTAATTGCAAGAAAAGGAAAGGGGAAAAAAAAAATGGTACAGAGGATACGTGTCTGAAGTTTCTGACCAAAACACATGCATTTCTATCTGCACAAGTTTCAGAATGTACTAATATGCCAATTTTCTTGTCTTTGGGGTTGAACAAGATAGCAACTAGGTACCTTATCCCCGAGCTTGCAGGTGCCCGCTTGACGCCTAAACTTTGCAGTCATGTCGCAGATGCATTTGTGAGTAAATATGGGAAGTATGCTGGTTGGGCCCAAACTCTACTTTTCATTGCTGAGTTACCCTCACAAAAGGCGCTTCTACCATCAAAATTTTGGATTACTGATGACCAAAAACCTGTTAAGACGAAAGGTGGACAACCAAGTGGTAATGAAAGAAGAACAGAAATATTGGACTTTCAATGCTCACATTATGAAATTTTTTCTTCATCAATTGTAATTATTGTACGTTTTGCTGAATGGCAGGACCTATAAATGGAGATAGAGCCCAGAAGATCGAAAAGGAAGAGGCTTATGAAAAGTTATAATTCTTTGCAGATGAGGTGTCTGGAATGATTATTCTTGGTGGAACTTGGGATACCGGTAGGAGGTTGATCTCCAAACTATTGGCTTTTGTGTTGCTTTTCCAATTCCTTCAGTCTCTTCTCAATTTCTGTCCTTCCTTTATAATTCCAAATTATCTTAACTAGATTTTAGCATTCATTTCGCTTGTTGTTTTGTCTTCTGGCCTGAAGGGAAAATTATACAATGTGGTCCTTGTAATTTGTCTTGGGTGTCATGGTCCCTTTACTGTCATTGGATCAATTTTGTCCTTTAATTTATCAATTGGACTGAATTAATATAATATGAAAATTTTAAGAGTAAAATCGATGCAATTAGAATTATAAGAAACAGATTGACACAGAAGACAAATTACATATACTACAGGTGTAATTTGCAGCAACTTAAATCATCTCTCCTGTTTTAAGTTTGTATGCATTAAAGTTAATTGTGTGTGAACTCTACTTGGTCTGATGATGGAATATGTGAAATTGGGATTTGCATATGGATGGGGGATGTTAGAATAGAAGGCAAAATTCTAGGTTACGTTTAAAATGTTGTTTCTTCTATAGCCGCCTTGTTATTTTCTGAATCTACTGATCGATAGGAATTGTTAGTTCAATTCATATTCTTGAAAATGTAGGAGCAATAGTGATTCTTTTGTTTCGTTGCAGATAAAATGGAACGCAAACATGGAAGCAGCCGAAGTTCAAAAAAAAAAAAAAAAACATGGAAGCAGGTGGTTCTTCGTGAGTTGATGCGATGCCAATCTCAGTCACCTCTTATTGCAGCAATTTTTACTGGATTGTTTCAATGTATAACTCAGCTAGATCTTGTAAGTTAGGCCAATTTTCCTTTGATGGGGTAGCTAAATCCGGTTGTCTTGTGTTCTTTTAAGCAAGAGATGTGCAATTTGAAAGGAGTAATCTTGTATTGAATATATAACACTCCATTGTTACACTTTCATCCATTGAACTCATTGATTTGGACTTCGTATCACAATTCGTTGCAAATTCTGTGTCCACATTCATATTTGTTGACTCATCCTTGTGTCTGTTGTTAACTTGAGTTCTCTTTTTTGAGAACTTTAACTCATTCTTTTTTACTTTGTATCACAATTCGTTGCAAAGTCTGTGTCCACATTCATATTTATTAACTCATCCTCATGTCAGTTGTGAACTTGAGTTATTGAGATTCATTGCAAAGCTAAATCTTGTAAGTTATTTCATACCTTCGAAGGTTGGTTTTGTGTTTTGGTTGCGCAAACACCACCGATTCATGGAGTCTTTCGACCCAAAAGCAAATTTGATTGTAATAATTTTTTATTTATTTACTTATTTATTTTTAAATAAGGTTGTTTTGAAACAATTTATCAAAATATAACAATTTTGAAATTGTAAATTGAAGTTGCGATTTCATGTTGATGTTGCTAAGTTAAATTTTGACATACTATACTGATAAATTGTCATACTTTGGCAACGAGTAATGTTATACAAATAGAAAATTAAGAGGTTCGATCCCCCCTTTCTCCATTTTGTTTGTATTTGTGTCGTTATTTATTTATCAAAATAATAATAATAATATAAAATTTAAAACATAGTAGCTTTAAGGCTTCATTTGGGAATAAAGAAAAAAACAAGTTTTTGGCTTATTTTTAAAAAGCCAAAAGCTAGTTTATTTTAACAAAAAATCATTTGAAAAGTGAGAAATAAGACAAGTGAAATTATCAAAATACCCTCATTTGTATAGCTTTTGACAAAAATACATTAATAATGTATGCAGGTAATACAGTAATGCTACATCCCACTAAAAGTGGTGCTCTAAAGCACCACTAATGAGTTGGCATCCGTTAAAAAAAACAAAAACAAAAAAAAGCAAGGCACAAAAATACTGTGGCAGTGGGACCCACTGCCACATCATTAGTGGTAGCACTAATTAGTGCTCCCACTCATTTTCCGAGGGTACAGTAGAGCACTAAAGCAACAACTCTAAAAGCAGCACTAAAGAGTTGGCAACCAACAAGAAAAGATGAAGAACATTTGCATATACAATGCGTGTGTTTCATGCATTGTGTAAACAAAAAAATAAAATAAATTAGAAATCCTGCTCAAATGTAAAACAGAGGTATTGATGTTTCATTTTCAAGATCTATTCCAGCTCTACCAGCTATAGATCTCTCCTCCGCCGTCCCTCTCCTCCACCATCCGGCGTCTTCTCCCTCCTTCACCATCCGGCATGTGCTGTCTCCTTCTCCGTCTTTCCTCTCTTGCTTTGAATCTGCAGATTTGTCCTTCGCTGTCACTCGCCTCCACCGTCCGCCATTACTCTCCTCCACCATCCGACGTCTTCTCCCTCCTCCACTATTCGGCGTCTTCCTCCGACTTAGACTTCCACGCTCCTCCAAGTCAATTTGTCTCTCTATTTTATGTCTTCAGTTTCAATGTTCTTATATATATATATATACAATAGGATTTTGAGTGCTCCAGAGCTCATTCTGTTTTTTAATACCAAAACTCATTATTTTGAGAATGATTTTTATTTGGAAAGTCAATATGATTTTCAAACTGTTATTCTATTTTTCAATCTGTTATTCTGTTTTGCAATTTGTTTGGAAAGTCAATCTGTTATTCTGTTATTCAATATATTTGGAAACTGATTCTGTTTTTCAATCTGTTTTTTGTTTGGAAATTGTAATCAAATTTCAATACTAGAGCCTGCATCATGAATTGATTTTTAGAAGAAAAAAAATATTGAAAGGGTACTCTAGAGCTGTTTTTTAATACCAAAAAAATTATTTTTCAAAAGCAAAGCTCATTCTGTTTTTTAGATTTGCATTGTTGATGAAGAAACAGAGATATCATATAAACTGTAAATGGTTGATGAATATTGGACTGTAATTTTTGAATGAGCAAAAATGAAGATTGATTCAAATAGTGGTGAGAATCCTTTATTAAATGAGAGTGAAGAAGTTGAGGAACCTAAGAGGGGTATGTGTTTTAGCTCAAAACAAGAAGTGTACACATTTTATGTCAAATATGCCAAATATGTTGGATTTTCCATAACTTATAAAACACAAGTTTGTGGCAATGATGGGGAATTAAGGTATTTTGGGATTGAATGTTCTCGATCGGGAAAGAGAACCAAAAAATCAAAAGTAAACCCTCTAAAACCATCTCTGTCCACAAAAATTGGTTGCAAAGCAAGGGTACGAGCGACCTTACAAAAGGATGGGAGATTTATGTTAACCACAGTTAACTTTGACCATAATCATGACTTGGTTCCCATCGACTCACGTCATTTTGCAATGAATAAGAAAATTCTTACTCCTGTGAAGAGAAGATTAGAAATTAATGATTAAGCAGGGAATAGGGTGTCTAGGAATTATAACTCAATGGTTGTTGAAACTGGGGGTTATGAGTCATTAACATTTGATAAGCGGAATGAAAGGAATTACATTGACAGAGTTAGAAGATTGAGGCTTAGAGAAGGAGATTCCGATTCACTTCAAAAATATTTTTTGAGAATGCATGCACAAAATTTGAGTTTCTATTATATGATTGATGTCGATGCTAACTTTCGCATTAGAAACTTGTTTTGGGCAGATGCAATGAGTTGGATGGCTTATGAAGAATTTGGAGATGTTGTTTCATTTGACACAACTTATCTCACTAACAAATATGATATGTCATTTGCTCTGTTTGTAGGAGTTAACCACCATAGACAGTCGATTTTGCTTGGTTGTGGGTTGTTATCTAGTGAAGACACTGATACACTTGTTTGGTTATTCAAAGCGTGGTTAAATTGCATGTCAGATCATCCTCCAAAAGTTATAACAACTGATCAATGCAAAGCTATGCAAAATGCTATAGAAATTGTCTTCCCAAATACTCGACATCGATGGTGTTTATGGCATATAATGAAGAAAATTCCAGAGAAATTGAAAGGTTATTCCCAATATGAATCCATGAAGTTGGCTTTGCAAAATGTAGTGTATGACACTTTCACAAAAGATGAATTTGAGATGAGATGGAAATAGATGATTGCAAAATTTAATCTTTATGAGAATTAATGGCTGGGTGTATTATATAATGAGCGACATTGATGGGTTCCTGTCTATGTGAAAGATATTTTTTGGGTTGGTATATCAACTACACAACGAAGTGAGAGCATCAATGCCTTTTTTGATGGATATGTAAATCCAAAGATTATATTAAAGCAATTTGTTGAACAATATGAAAATGCCTTAAGAAGTAAGGTAGAGAAAAAGAAGAAAGCTGACTTCAAGTCTCGACACAAAGTGTTTGATTGCCTATCTGTGTATGGTTTTGAGAAACAATTTCAGGATGCCTACACCAATGCAACATTCAAAGAAGTTCAAGCAGAGATGAAGAGACTGGTTTATTGTCAACTGTGTCTTGTGAAAGAGGAGGGTTCAATTTGCATATATTTTGTGAAGGAAACCGTGGTAGTTTTTGGAAAGATGAAGCATGTAGACTTTATTGTGTATTATAATTCGACTGAATTTGATATTCAATGTATGTGTTGGTTGTTTCAATTTAGGGGTATCATGTGTGCTCACTCACTCGTTGTGCTCATTGCAAGATGCATAAATGAGGTTCCAAATAAATTCATTCTACCATGACAAAGAAAAGATTTGGATAGAGGGTACACATGCATCAAAACCACATACACTGGCTTTGGAGATGATTTCAATGCAAAGTTCTATGATAAGATGAACAAAAAATTGATTGGCATTGTACAAGTAGCTGGGAACTCTGAAGGAAAAATTAGAATTATTGACCGTGGGTTGGATGAAATCAAGGCAGTAATGAAAGATGATGAGGGTGGCGGGAGTAATGTACTAGCTTCTACTAGTAATGTACCACCTATTACTAGTAATGTACCATCTTCCCCGATTGAGAGCATTAATAGAAAAGCAATCAGCAATACGAAGTTGCTTAATCCTTTGGTTGCTCGCCGAAAAGGTCGACCAATTACCAAAGGAAAGGTCACCAAAGTAGATCAAATAGTCAATCGGTTGAAAGCAAGCAAAATAAAACATAACAAATCAAAGATAAATTTCATGGTATTCTCTATTTATTTTTCAATACTGTATCATTTATCTCTATTGAACTTATCATTTATCTCTATTCATTCACCTTGATTAATATAGGGTACTAAGGTGCTTGGAACTCAAGCTCAATCTTAACCTCGTGCACGTAGAGAGTTTTATCCTTGTATGGTTGGCATGTAAAATAGTATGTATGTGTCGGTACGTGTACATAATATGAATTTACATTGATCAGTTCATTTTATTTTTCAAATCTCTCTATTGGACTATTTTTTTCATGTCATTGTAATTGAATATGGACAAATGGTAAATGCGATTGGAGGCACACCGGGAAGTATGGACATTATAAGAAGACAAAGTTTGATGACTGCTCCAACTCAGATTTATGGAGTCGACAAATCTCTTACCCCATCGGAATGTATTGGAAACACACCAGGAGTTATTGACATGATGAGAACTCAACAATTCATGAGTGCTACCAATCAAATTTATGGAGTCGTACTGTCTTCTTTCGTTGATTTCAATGTACAAATGGACCGAAATTAGGAATGGCAACAGACCGGGGTGGGGCCGGGGATCACACTCCCTGCCCCTGATGGTAGAAATTTCCTCATCCCCGACCCCGATCCCCGACGGAGAGCCTATCACCGCCCCCGCCTCTAACGGGGATTAGGTTTCCCCGATCCTGAAAATTTTCCCGCCAAAATAAAAATAAAAATAAAAACAACAACATATATATTCAACAAAAAAACAGATCTTAGCATATATATTCATCATCAACAACATCATCACCAAATAAAAAATAAATATTCAACAACATAAAAAATAAAAAATCTGAGCAATATTTCTCGAAAAATTCAACAACAGAACTCTGACGACTTATATATTCAACAGATCTGAGAAGATTGACGGTGATGGAGAGGAGATCGGCGGTGATGGAAATGAGATGAACGATAGAACTCTGACGATCAGCGGTAATGGAGAGGAGATCGGCGGTGATGGGAGGAGGGAGATTGGTCGAAAACAACGGAGGAGGAGGGAGATCGGCGGCGATGAGAGAAGGGAGATCGTTGCCGACGCCGTGAGGAGTAGCAACTACGTAGAGAGAAAAAGAGAGAGAGAGATAGAGGGAGAGAAGCTGGGAGTCTGAGAGAATATGAATGTGAGTTGAGTGAGAGAGGCAGACTAATATATATATATATGGGGAATATTCGGGGAATTTTTCGGGGATAATTCGGGCCGAGATCGGGCCGGGGCCGGGGCCAGGAACCTATCCCCGTCCCCGGCCCGAAAACTGTCGAGGATTTAATTTTCATTACCATCCTCAGCCCTATGGGGATAATTTTTGGAGAAAACCCGTTCTAATCCGGGTCGGAGGATCGAGTCCCCGTCGGGCCGGGTTCAAATTGTCATCCCTAACCGAAATGAATCGCGTTTTTGTTAGTTGGAAACTTGTAATTTTAATGCATTTTTATGTGACTGAACTTGGATTTTATTTTGTGGTGTGAGTAATTTAATGCATCTTTCTTTGTTACTTGGTGGAGCTTAATTTATGAGATTTATAGAAATTTGATGCTGCTTTGCTGTTATATTTGTTATCTAGCTCTATACAAATGTGGATGGATTGGTCTTTTTTGGGAATGTTTTATGTTGCAGGATCGAACTTGGAGCTAGAGTGGTGTGTATTGGTTTATTTTTGTTGTGCTTTTGATTTGGATTTGTGAAGTTGCTGTTAAAAATCTATGTTCAAAATCTAATAAAAATCTATTAAAAATATGATTTCAAATTTGTGTTAAAAAATCTGTGTAAAAAATCTTTGTAAAAAATCTTTGTTAGTGTTGTTAAAAATCTATGTTCAAAATCTGTTAAAAATTTATGTTAAAAAATCTGTGTTGAAAATTTGTGTTCAAAATCTGATAAAAATCTGTTACAAATCTAATTTCAAATTTCTGTTAAAAAATTTGTGTAAAAAATCTATGTTAGTGCTGTTAAAAATCTATGTTAAAAATCTGTTAAAAATCTGTGTTCAAAAATTTGTGTTGAAAATCTATGTTCAAAAATCTACGTTCAAAATCTATGTTCAAAAATCTATTCAAAATTTGTGTTCAAAATTTGGAAGTTCCAATCAGAATCTATGTTCAAAATTTTATGAGAATAGCTTTGAAAGAATATCTGTTTCATTGATCAGTGGATTTTTCATCTCATTCTTCATACTTGTAAATTATGTCAATTAACTCCGAAAACGAAACAAACAATCCACAAAATTACATCTTTATACTTCTCAAAATAATTGTAATATATCATAAATCTTCATACATATCATCTATTTCAACTTCTAACCTGCATATAAATTAATATATCTTCATAACTAATACAACACCAATTACAAGGAAGGTGAAGATCCCATAAATAAAACACCAACTTCGATTTATGTCTGTCTGCAATTTTTGCATCTGCGCGCTCTGAAATGAAGTTGTTCGCCCATACTTTGAAGTTGTTCGGTGACAGTTGGTATATTGTCCATTTGCACTTGTCCTTCATCTCTACATTGTGAATTTGTAGGCAAGCACTATCCAATAAAACTACCGCAATCATGACAATAATAAAATAACTTGTTTTTGTTTCGCTTCGTCTCAGAAATTCAAATAGATACTTTTTTTCGACATTTAGGACAATTTTTGTTGCAATATGTCAATTAATCTGAGGTACTGCCGTTAACACTTGAAATTGACATCTATAAAAATATGAAGCCAAATTTTACTAATTTAGACAGCCTACTCTTCTTCATAACAAAACTTGATTCCTTTATTGGCATAGGTTAAATAAATCATGCCACATAGAAAGCAATACCACCAATGTTTAGGATGTCGATCTCATAGTTTTCCAACTAAAATTTCAAATGCAAATCTAAATTTATTTGCAAGCTTTGTAAATGTCTTCAATTTTTAAATATCTATAACTATCCTAAGATCCAAAGCATAGCTGGTAAGATTTCAATAGAAATCTAAACTCGAAGAAATGAACATGGTGCTGCACAATACAAGGACTAATCAAAAGATCAACATGGCTGGTATAACCAAACCAGTGAAAAACAAAAGTTATACAACAGTATCCTCATTCATTATATAAATAAGACAGCAAATTGGCATAGTTCAAACAGTTAATGTGTAGGCCTCAAAGTATTTTCTTTATTTTCTCTTTCTATTTATTTTTTAATCTTCTTCCTCTATTTCCCTTGGAGGGAGGTTCTGTTTATGCCATTGTTGAGAAAATAGAAAGTTGGGTAAGTGAGTTTCCAAATGTGCAACAAAGGAGCAGAGCAACTATAATTCATTTATCTCTCAAGACAACATAGTTATTAAGTCCATTGGTTTTTTGTATTTTGGAAATTCTCCTCAATATAGCTGCGAAAGCATCCTTATCCTACATTAATGTTCAACTCAAATGCTGCAACCTCAATAGCAATCAATTGAATTATTGTATATATCAACAACAGCAGCAACAACAACAACAACAACAGATCATCAACAATTGAAAAAACAGTGTATAATTCTATAAAAAAAAAAATGTAAATTCATGTTTAGCTGAAATGCTCCAATCTCAATATCAACCAATTGAATTGTTGTATATATCAACAACAACAACAAGAACAGATCATCAACAATTGAAAACAGAGTATATAATTCTTAAAAAAAAAAACAGTGTAAATTAATGTTCAGCTCAAATGCTCCAACGTCAATGTCAATCAATTGAATTGTTGTATATATCAATAATAACAACAGCAACAACAATAACATATTATCAACAATTGAAAAAACAGTGTATAATTATAAAAAAGAAAAAGAAAAAGAAAAAGAGTGTAAATTAATGTTCAGCTCAAATGCTCCAACCTCAATATCAATCAATTGAATTCTTGTATATATCAACAACAACGACGACAACAATAGATCATCATTTTTTTTTCATTGAAAAAAAAAAAAACCCTAATTCAAGAAACTAGAAACTAGTTTGTATGGTGATTTAGAAATTGAACTAAAACACACATTCAAACCCTAAATCAATTTGTAAATTACATATACACAGACACTATACATACAAGTCCTGACCCTAAATCAATTTGTAGTTATATACCTCTAGGTTAGTGTAATAACCGTGTCCCGTACTACGTTAATTAATCATGATTATGTTTGTAATTATGTGCTTAATTTGAATTTGGGTGTTAATTGCATGATTATATGTGATTTTGACTTTGTATCTGTTCACCGTAGGAAAATCTATTAGAATCTGTGCTTTGAACTGAAAATTGAAGGCCTTATCGGCCACAGAAACCAAAATTGATTACGCCATTGTGATTAGCGTAATTTTTAGAGTCTATGGTGAAATTTAATTGAAAATTGATTCGGATCAAAATAATTAGATTCAGAATGGTTAATTAGAGTGCCGTTTAATCAATGTGATTAAGCAAGCCTATAAATAGGCCAATATATACTTAAGTCCCTTATTTTGTGAACTCAAAATCTGAATTTGCTCTCTAGAGAGAGAGTGTGTCGATTCTAGAGAGAGAAAGAGGGAGAATTGTGCATTTTGACTCAAAGATTGTGAATTGGGAAGCTACACTCAAGAATTAACAAAAATTTGTGAAGATCGAAGCTCCTAGGTGAGTAAATTCACAAGTTTAAGTTGTGATTTTGTGAATTCATGTTAGATGATGATCAAGAACTTGAATTGAGTTAATTATGATGAAATTGAAGTTTATATGCACATGCA
Organism: Camellia granthamiana; assembly: GCA_036172215.1. Lineage (NCBI taxonomy): Eukaryota > Viridiplantae > Streptophyta > Magnoliopsida > Ericales > Theaceae > Camellia > Camellia granthamiana. The sequence goes on from CM069910.1 coordinate 54,678,845, forward strand.
TGCATAGAATTGCCATGAAATTGCATAATCAAGCATGTAAGAAGTTGAATATGAGAAATTGAGTGTTGAATCATACATGCAAGCATAGTTTTGTTGAGTTTCATGGTTATAAGCACCATTTGTACCATTTGAAATAGAAATGGAGTCAAGAATTGACATGCTTGCATGATTGATGAAGATATGAAGTTTAAATGCATGAATTTAATATATTAGAAGTAAGTTTGGTATAATTTGGGTTTGCATGCGATTGATTCATAAGATTTGAGCTTCATAATGTGGTAAATTGGTGTTTGTAGCATGTTAGTAGTTGTATATGAGAGTTATGGGTTATAAAATGCAAGCTATGTTGATTTGAATGCAAGTTTGAAGCTCAAACTGGTTGCTGGAAATTCCAGAATTCAGATGTCCGCTCGAGCGGGGAAACCGCCGCTCGAGCGTGAAATGCTAGTTCCCAGAACTTTTGCAGACATGGACGTTTGCTCGAGTGGGTAGATTCACGCTCGAGCAGGAAGCCATGTAGTTTGACTTTCAGCTCGAGCGTCTGAAGTCACGCTCGAGCGTTGTAACATGCCCGCGAGGGAACTCACGGGTTACAGTTCGGACTCCCTTTTTGTTTGTTGCGGTTCTAAATCTGAACCAAAGAGTCCAACTCTGGCAAATCGTTTTTGAGAAAAACAGATTTTTTGAAAAGTAGTGCCAAACATGGACTGCTTTGCCAGATTACAGAGTCGCCACCTAAATATTTAAAATGGGAAATTTAGGAAACCCTGACTCGGTGCCGAAGGCCGCATGTCCGTCATCACCAAAGTGGTCTTGGCTCGGGAGCTTGGGTACGATCGGGGAAGGTCAGCTATGAGCACCCCCTTTCGCCCGGTCCGAAGACCGGCCTCTACTAACCGTGATATCCGTTTTTGAAAACATTACATGCTCTTATTCCAGTTATTAGCCTAGAATTACTATGTTATGCGCGCAGCAAACAAGTATAGACTAGATTGCCTAATTTGGGAATAAACATTGCATATCCGTTGGTTTTGAAAATGCATTGGAATTTGCTACTCGCAAGTAGACTAAAACACGGATTTCAATGAGTTTTCCAACTCAAGCAACCCAACCTCCACCCACAGGCATTCAAGCAATTTATCGTGTAAGCATTTAGCCGCATAGCAAGCATACTGTCATGGCAAACGTTCACACGCATGCGACATGCTAAAGCATAAAAACTTACATCGTACTCCGTGCCAAAACAAGAGACTGGTTAGCAAAACATGCATGACCTAGTTCATGTTAAGTGGCTAATGCAACACAGACATAGATGCAATCTAGAGTAGGCTCGGCTAACCCTAAACATGGCATATGAAATGCGCGAGTAGCACGTATTCAATTTGGAAATCGAAAGTACGATGCAGTTTGTATGATGTACCGAGCCCGGTGTATGTAAACAAATGCATGAATGCACACATGCATTGCATAAGGTATGCTAATTTGAATGTGCCCTAATCTACCAACATAAGCGGGTAAATAAAAGGGAGAAAGAAATGGGGATTGGAAGACATACACCCACTCACACACACTTATTACAACTTTGCCCTCGCTCAGAGGGACCGAAAGAATATACAAATTAATTAACTACGCAAGCTAATTAAAATATTACAAATTAACTAAATTAATCAGATAAATTAATTAATCTAATTAAACAGTAAACCGCCTCGGGATGAGGGCCAAATGCAGCATGCGCTCGGGACTGGCTCGGAACCGCACTGCCATGCACGGATTGCCTCTGTTTCCTCTGCTCTCCTCCTCAGAAAATTGCCAAAGTCCCAGGAGTGCCTCTCAGGGCACTGGGGATCACCACCGGCTGGGGTAGGACACCACCGGCTGAAGAAGGAGGCCACCGGCACTAGACTCATCCATCGGCTGCCAAGTGACTGCCGGTCGGCACTAAACAGTGCCGGTCGGCACAAAATGCCTGCAAAACCTGCAACTCACAGCAGCAGAGGACAACAACATGCATGGCAATATAATTCAAGCCATTTATGCACCAAACACATCCCTTATCATGTTAGTGACTCAAAGGGGCATGTGCCTTGATTCTCGGACCACCAATCGCGCATTTCCATGCATGATGGCCCAAGGAACCAAGGATGTAACTTCACTTTCAAATGCATGCAAACCAAGTAAACATGAAAGGGTGCCAAACCTCTATCATTTTCATCTCAAGAGGCCAAGCATGCATGCTTATGCAATGCAACTCTAAGCATGTTATCTAGTATGCAACATGAACAATGCGAGCAAGCTAAACATGTTAGGCATACAACCTAAGCAAAGAGGCATGTAAACCAAGCAATGGAGTGGACTAAAACATGAATTAGGCAACTCCTAATTGGCCTAAAATCAGTGGCCAAAGTGCCTAGAAATGGAGACTAAACACACACACACATGCAAGTGTTATGGTCCAAACCCAAGGCATAAACATAGCAACCCCCCAAGCACACTTGGAGATACCAAACAAGGACAATAAACACACATTGTAAAGCTCTGAAAATCATGCAAAACATGATGCCAAATCATGCAACAAAACAAGCCAAACAAAGCATGCAAATGTTCTAAGGTTCAAAGCAAATCAATGAGGCTTTGAACCACACTTAGCACAACCACACATGGCAATACTTAAACACTTAAAAACAGAGTTTTAACACATAAAAACTAAGCCTAAAGAACCACCTAGATGGCATCTAGATGACATGAATCCAAAGGCATGCATTAAAGCCAAAACATGGAGCATTTAACACATACTCTTAAAGCATTAAAGAGGCATGCTAAGCAATCAAACAAACATGTATGAAGGACTGAAATAGCATGCAAAATGGTTCCAAACCGTCAAAAATGAAGCAAGCAAGGCATGCTACACACTCATGCTCTTAAGGCCAACAAGCCCAATGCAAAGAGGCTATATTAAACATGCTATGGTTGGCTCAAACAACATGAGACAGACCTAAAACATGGAAATATGAGCACAAAAACTTCACAAATGCAAGCCTAAAACATGCTAGAAGCTAAGGCATACAACCTAGGCATGTTAGAGGATCAAAAGGCATTACAAGGCAACTATGCTAAGCATGCATAAGGTACCTAAACCAACTTAGAAACATGTTATATCATGGCAATATAAGCATGAAAAACAAACCAAACATGCTCAACACACACTTAAGCACAAGCTCCCTCAAGAAGCCAAATCTTGTCCTTTTCAAGGACATCAAGGAGAGGGGGTGGTCCTCTCCTTCTTGAGACTCTAAGGCATCATCTTCACCACTGAAATCCCTCAAGATTTCAGTGGTGAAGAGATCCTAACACCAAAGTCTCGGATCTCTCACAAAATGGCACAAAGAAGGGCCTTTTCAAGGCCTAAGGGTGGTCAAACTTGCTCAAACCACAAAACACTCTTAATAAACAATAAAGAGGCCTAAAAATCAGAACTTTTTTGTATTATAGACTAAGCACAAAAACAGTTCTAAGGCAAGTAGAAACAAGGTACAAAAATGGGGTAAAAAGAGAGTAAATTCTTACCCTTGTAGCCTTCTTCAACAATGGGGATGTGTTGGTTTCCTTGAGCACCAAACCAGCTCCAAAGCTCCAAAACAAACCTCTGGACCTTCAAGAACCCCAAGGAAGGTGAAACACTAGGTGTTGGTGAGCAAAAGTATGACACAAACACCTAGTGTACAAAACAAGAGGGAAGAAGAGAGATAGGATGTGTATCTATCCTAACCCTAAAAACCAGAGCTTGGTCTGTCTAAAATGTCTAGAATTTTGTAACCCTAAGCCAAGAAGAGGAGTGGTCCTCTTATAGGCAAGCAAAGCTTGCAAAGCTTACAAGCTAAGCTAACTAAGAGGGTCATCCCTCCATACACGTGTATGGAGGGGAACCAAAACTATACAGCTATCTGAAAATATCTCATAAAGCAACTGCACAGTGTCCGGCCGACAAAGAGTGCCATTTTGGCAAAACTTAGTGCCGGTCGGCACAAAAGAGTGCCGGTCGGCACAATAAAGTGCCGGTGGCAACACTAGCCAGTGCCGGTGGTGTGTGGGGATGCCTCACAAAGCATTCCCTGCCCTTCCAAGGCAAAACACAAGTGTTTGGTGCAAAACCAGACACAAAACGGTCGAGTTCGGAGGTCCTGAGGCAAGGCGCGCGAGCCGAGAACTCCGAGAACTCCGGGAACTCCAAACGAACACAAGCATGGATAATCACCGAGTGTTCCAACGGTGACATCCAAGTCTTGAGGACGGTCAAAAATGGGGTGTCTACAGTTGCCCCCTCTTTGACAGAACTCGGAAGTCATAACAATGACGGGAGTGAATGTCAAAGCCCAGAGACGACCCATTTTTGACAAGGTCGAAGACTTGGACAAACATGCACGACAAGTAAGATATGCGCCCCGAAGGCAGGGGCAAAATGCGACTGAAAATGCAAGAAGCCGGGCATAACTTATGATCATGCAAAGAAAGCTGTAACGAAACACGCATGCAACGGTTTTAAGCTAGCAAACTCCAAACTACACTACAATGCAGAAAGGGTGTATGAGAATTGTGCAATTCTCGATACGTCTCACTCGGAGGATACAATACCTGTCTGGTTCGTCTGGTCGTGCCAGCTTCAAATGAACCATACATACAATATCGTGCCTGAAAAGAAAACAAACTTAACAGGTGCAATATTGTTAGCAACATGCATGACAATGCAAATGAAGTGCACAAAACAGTGTAATGATATGCAATTGAATCTAAATGTAATGCAAATGATATGCAAAACTACAAAACAAAATATAAACAATGCAAATAATATGCAATGCAATTGAAAAGCAATTGAATCATGATCCAATCACGAGCGGTTCAAAACCACACAAATGTCAAATAGATTGATGGAAGTAACAAGTCCGTCTACCATAGAAAGGGTGCCGCAACCTCAAACCAACATACCAGCGTGGAGTAGGCGCGATACACATGCCGAACTATGAGTAATGTAAACGGACACAAGAACAAGTGTTGGGGGGGGGATTGACATAAGTGGGGAAACGATCCGCTGATGAGTGGACAATGATCCTAATGCAGGATGCACCAATTACACTACAATGTAGTATGTACAATGGATATGGCGCGTGGGCCAAACCGCATCTTGCCTAGGAAAGGCATGCACGCATACAAGCCATGTCTAACACAGAAAAGGGTGCCGCAACCTCAAACCAACATACCAGCGTAGAATAGGCGCGATACACAAGCAGAACTATGCTTTGACGTGAAAAGTATAGGCACATACCAGACCAAGCTTGACAAGGAAAGGCGCAAGCCATAAATGGAAGGGATGCAGTGAAATGCATGCAATGGAATAGATACAATGGATATGGCACGCGGGCCAAACCCAGTCTTGCCTAGGAAAGGCATGTACGCATACGAACCATGTCTAACACAGAAAAGGTGCCGCAACCTCAAACCAACATACCAGCGTGGAATAGGCGCGATACACAAGCAGAACTATGCTTCGACGTGAAAAGTATAGGCACATACCAGACCAAGCTTGACAAGGAAAGGCGCAAGCCATGGATGGAAGGTGATGCAATGGATGCATGCAACCTACAATGCAATATCTACAATGAAATGGATGAAATGCATGACAATGCAGATGATGCAATGACCATGATTGTAGTTTTCCCTATTCTCCCAACGGGATGGTATACTAGGTTGGTTCAGTATCCAGAATTGAGGCGTAAACACACTACCTCAACCTATGGGGCTTCCATACAGGTTTCAAGCCGAGGGTACACCCCCTGGGTATTTAAACCAGAACTTAGTCTCGGAAATCCCGAACCTTTGCGTTCTAGGCATGAGCCATTCAAACTCTAGTTTTCACCGTCCCCGTTGGTCTCCTAGGAACTCACCGCAAGCACAGAAGTCATTCGGGCACGACAAACACCAAAGGAATTGCACCTTCAGAGGATTTAAGGTCTCCTAGACCGGAATGCAAAATGTATGCATGACAATGCATGTTGTTTTGTTGTTTTTTGTTGTGAAATGCAAATGATGCATGATGTTTTTTTCTTTTGGTTTTTGAAATGCAAATGATGCATGATATTTTTGTTTTTTTTTTTTTGATTTGAAATGCATGACATATGTGCTACCTACAATGATGCATGACAATGCGATATTTACAATGCGATGCATGATAATGCGGATGAGGCACGCATGCCGATGTATCGAAGGTTTTGCACCCTCCAAGGATTTAAGGTCTCCTAGACCGTGCGTGTTTTTGGTCCCGCCGGACCCTCGTTTCGGGGCAACGCAAGTGTGGTGCGCAAAATAGTGCGATGAAATGCATGCCAAATGCAATGAGGGGCAACTTAACACACCGAAGGTCTTGCACCTCCCGAGGATTTAAGGTCTCCTAGACCACGCGTGTTTAAGGTCCCGCCGGACCGACTTTGGGGTAATGCATGATGATGAGATGCGCGAAAGAGCGCGATGAAATGCATGCCAAATGCAATGAACGGTGTACGTCAATGTACCGAAGGTCTTGCACCCTCCAAGGATTTAAGGTCTCCTAGACCGTCGCGTGTTTTTGGTCCCGCCGGACCCAGTGTGGGGCAACTGTGCGAATGTGACACGCGTGCCACAAGGGATGCAAAACAATGCAAGTGAGAATGAAATGAATCATGAGGCACGCATACCTCATTGGTGTGAAATGAAATGCAAAACGAGGCACGCGTACCTCAATGATGGAAAACGAAATGCGAAACGAGGCATGCGTACCTCGAGATACAATGAAATGCAAAATGAGGCACGCATACCTCATCAGATGGAAAATGGAATGCAAAACGAGGCACGCGTACCTCGAAATGCGATGAAATGCAAGATGAGGCACGCATACCTCATTGGATGGAAAATGAAATGCAAAACGAGGCACGCGTACCTCGAAATGCGATGAAATGCAAGATGAGGCACGCATACCTCATCGGATGGAAAATGGAATGCAAAACGAGGCACGCGTACCTCGAAATGCAATGAAATGCAAGATGAGGCACGCATACCTCATCGAATGGAAAATGAAATGCAAAACGAGGCACGCGTACCTCGAAATGCGATGAAATGCAAGATGAGGCACGCATACCTCATCGGATGGAAAATGAAATGCAAAACGAGGCACGCGTACCTCGAAATGCGATGAAATGCAAGATGAGGCACGCATACCTCATCGGATGGAAAATGAAATGCAAAACGAGGCACGCGTACCTCGAAATGAGATGAAATGCAAGATGAGGCACGCATACCTCATCGGATGGAAAATGAAATGCAAAACGAGGCACGCGTACCTCGAAATGCAATGAAATGCAAGATGAGGCACGCATACCTCATCGGATGGAAAATGAAATGCAAAACGAGGCACGCGTACCTCGAAATACGATGAAATGCAAGATGAGGCACGCATACCTCATCGGATGGAAAATGAAATGCAAAACGAGGCACGCGTACCTCGAGATGCGATGAAATGCAAGATGAGGCACGCATACCTCATCGGATGGAAAATGAAATGCAAAACGAGGCACGCGTACCTCGAGATGCGATGAAATGCAAGATGAGGCACGCATACCTCATCGGATGGAAAATGAAATGCAAAACGAGGCACGCGTACCTCGAAATGCGATGAAATGCAAGATGAGGCACGCATACCTCATCGGATGGAAAATGGAATGCAAAACGAGGCACGCGTACCTCGAAATGCGATGAAATGCAAGATGAGGCACGCATACCTCATCGAATGGAAAATGAAATGCAAAACGAGGCACGCGTACCTCGAAATGCGATGAAATGCAAGATGAGGCACGCATACCTCAT